>OX381713.1:16174380-16504641 GCA_947462335.1 Harmothoe impar | reverse complement strand
CTGTGTTCAACTGTAGAAAACAAGAGACCAAAGATCTGCTAGGATAATATTTCACGACACTACAGAGCCTATTTGAGATAGGCTGAGGCATTCCCACAGTGCAGTGTACTAGGTTATACGAACGCTGTCTGCACGAATTTCCCGCGCCACTATCGCCGGCAGCGGAGCTGCTGGTTACTAGTAATTTATGCAGTCACTAGCCTAGGGGGTGGGATGATATTTCAACCCATCTGCACTAGTTGTAGCTTGGTTTAATAGAAAGTGATCATTAAAAAGAACTCGACCGTTTGATTGGGGGTGGGGGTAAAACATTTCAACCCCTCTTCAGGCTCTTGGGGTTAGGGGCAAACAAATGTTAACTGTTTTCAGTGGAAAAGCCCGCGCATTTCCTTGGCCCTGTAGCGTACTAGGCCCTAAGACTAGGGCCCCAGCCCGTTAGTCCCGGCCGAGACTCTAGTCTCTACTGTGTGGTACTGGTAGGAGAGCACCTATCAGTAGGGATGTCATTGATACCCCCCAAACCGAAATACAGACATTATCGGAATCGCGATTATCGCATCGAGATAATCGTTATATCAATATACTCCTTCACCCCTGAGAAGATGAATAAATTATCTTTTCAAAACTGAAAGAATTTTGTTGATATTCCAACTAGAACCAAATATATCATTCAAAAGGAATCACAATCCCCAAAATGAGCCTAACGTAGACTAACATTTCATTTAAGAAAGGCTAACAATTAATCCTATAAACACATAGGCCCCCTATCAATCCCTGATCACAAAATATATGGCACTTTGGATAGAACAGGGCATATTCAATTTAGAAAAACCATCCTCCAAATTCACCTGCAGTAGAATATACCTTTATTGGGCTGATTTATTGCTTAGATTTAGTCTATTTTGACATCGACAAAAATCGGAAAATCGAGTCCAAATTTCGCGATAATCGATAGGCCTATCGATAAAAACGGGATGTCAATGACATCCGTACCTATCAGCCTCTAAGGGAGTGATCATTTTTTAACAACAGGGGGGGGAGGTGGATTTCCGCGCGGAGCGCGCAAAATTGTTTACACCCCCCCCCCGGGTCAAGGGGTCAACATTTTTTACCCCCCCCCCTTAGGGTCGAAAATTGGCTCGCGCGCGGGCCCTTTGAAGCATAGTAACGCGCGGGCTTTTTGGCTCAAAACAGGTTAAATTTTTTTGCCCCCCCCCCGGTCAAGGGGTCCAAATTTTTTTGCCCCCCCTGTTGATAATAAATGATCACTCCCTAAAGTCTAAGCGATCACTTGTTTTGAGCCTGTTCAACTAGTCTACAGGCTAGTACAGCCCGTGGGCGTGGCGTAGGTAGGGTGTTTCATCGAAAATAGAATCAATTAGTTACAACCGGGTATAGCATATATGTAGCCTAAACCTGAGTGAAAGCTCTTTATAAAAGAAGAAGATTAAAACGAAGAATTATGTCAATCGGATAATGATTAAGCGTTACAGCAGCATTTGAACTAGAGTGAGTGACACTGAGACTGAGTCACTGCCACTGCCACTGCCACTGGCATTGACAAGATTTGGAATGACATTCACTGATTCTACTGATTCAGTGAAATTTCTGACGCCAAATGAAGTAGTTTCGAGCTAAATCTTTGATTACCAATACACACATTGACAGCACAAACGCAATTCCAAGCGTTGTGTGCCTTACCTTAGATGTTTCAAACAATATGCGCAAAGAAATCCATGAAAATTGAGTTTGATCAAGGCTACCAAACACTTTGCGGCTTCTCACATGGGCGCCGCCATCTTTGCTGAAGCTGGTATGCAGTAAGTACGACCAGCGAAAGAACGGTGATGACGCCGTTGACCGTTTTGCGTTCTTGAAGCAGACAAACCGTACTTTGGAAGATTATGTCTAATATTCGGTAATAATTCACCATTACAGCACTGGCTAACGATTTCATTCGTACATAAAGACATTCAATAAGGTATGTACGTGTAGGGGCCCTATAAAAATACAATTTGTGGTTTGGTGGATCTAGATTTTTTGTCGGGGTTTTCGTCAGTTTTTTGCCCCCAACTTCAAACTTGACCAAAATTTGGAGTTTTGACTAATTGAGCTTTCAACCCCGGGTTTCAACCTCGGCGTCCTCCTCAAAGGCTAATCAGACAAAGGCCGCCTACTAGACGCCTTTGACTTGACCTAGCAAACAAGGGAATGAACAATTCCCCTGCTTGGAAACAAAAGCAATGTGATTGACAATATGGCATCATTAGCTTGCTGTCCCTGAAGGCTGAATTACTTTCCTACTATGGTGTAAATTAGGCAAATACAGGATAGCTTTCCTAGGTAAGGGGCCGTCCATAAATGACGTCACACTAATTTGGGCCATTTTCTAGACCCACCCTCCCCCCTGTCACACTTTGTCACACAACAGCCAACACCCCTTAGAAAATGATGTCACAAATGTACTGACACCCCCCCCCCCCCCCCCGACCCTGCTGCTTCTAGTTCATCTAATCTGAACTCGTCGATAGGGGGGCGGATCTGATGGGGCCCTGTCTAGAGCCCGGTACCGTCCAATTTTGACAGCTGCTGTTAATAGTCTGGCATGAACAGACTAGGCACTGTCTGAGATAGTCTGCTGGAATTTCAATTCTATTTAACCCTTTAGCTTAGGGCCGACCAAAAAAGGTTTTTGCTGATGATGGGATCCTTCAATGACAGTCCGTCAGGCTTGAAAGACAGACAGACACCAAAGTCAGTCTGGGGGGGGGGGGGCTACGCGGGTGGCCCGGGTTCAATTCCCGGGCAGTAGGCCTACATTGTACATTGTACAGTGTAGGCATACATTGTAGGCCTACATTGTAGTACCAGAAAACGTCTTGGTGTAGAAATTGAATCCTGAGCGTGCATTAGCCTGAGATATCCGCACGGCAAATATCCACTCTTGGCACGGGAAAAGCCAGAATCGTGCTATAATCTGTAATATACAGCCTTCAATATTCAGGACAACACTATTTTTTTATAATGCTGTAGCCTCTTTTAGATATATACAAAGTCAGCCGTTCATATGAGGGTGGTTTTGAGTGGATAATTATCTCCCAATGGGAGCCATTCAGCACCCACCCCTGTTGAATGCATTGCACTCTTGGGCATTTGTGACTTTGACAATTATTTGCATCCAAGTTTGAATCTATTAACTGATTATTGTTTTCTGGTATCTGGGGTATGTTTTTCTTTGTACAAAAGAAGTACTCTTTAGGTTTTAAAGTAGCTTTGTTTTCATTTTTAGTGTGACGTCACACTGGCATTGACACCCACCCACCCCCCCTGTCACACTTTGTCACACTCTGACCAACACCCACCCACCCCCTCCAGTGTGACGTCATTTATGGATGGCCCCTAAGCGGACAAACGTTCACATTGTTATCTAAATATCTTAATCTTACAATTAGGGAGCGGGCCCTTTGAAGCGTAATAACGCGCTGGCTTTTTGGCTCAAAACAGGTAAAATTTTTTTAACCCCCCCCCCATGAAGAGGGGTCCACATTTTTTTGCCCCCCCCCCCGTCAAGGGGTCCAAATTTGTTCCCCCCCCCCCACCAACCCACCACCACCCCCTGTTGTTAAAGAATGATCACTCCCTTATCTGATAGCTCCCATAAGGAGGTTTCTAGTGACGTCACACACTCACTGTGCGGCCATGTTGAATATCACCCCCCCCCCCCTCACCCCACACACACACCCCATGAGTAGTATAGTATGTATCGGAACGGGACTATGGTTAACTACTGTTTATTACTCAATCGATATGCAGCCAATCAGAGGCCGCCATTTGGTCACGTGACCCGTTGCCATGGTAACGTGACCTACTTAGGGCTCTCAGCCAATCAGAAGCCAGCATTCTGGGTGACCTACTGACCTACTTAGAAGCTCTCAGCCAATCAGAGGCCGGCATTCTGGTAACCATGGTAACGTGACCTACTTACGTCACGTGACCTACTTAGGCTCAGCCAATCAGAAGCCGGCATTCTGGTAACTAGGGTAACGTGACCTACTTAGGGTTTGTTTGTAAACAACACCACGTGGCTCTCTTGTTTGTAAACAACACCACGTGACACGTGACTGTTTGTAAACAAACAAACAAAAAAGTTATGTAACTTATATATAGAAATAAAAACACAACAAGATAATTTCTTTTTTTTTCATTTTATTCTTTATTTTCATTTCAATCAAAAAAACACACAAGTTTATGCTTTTTTAGCTTGCTTCTTCGATTTGCAACAACCCAACAGGCCGCAAAGTCTCACGCCGCCGTCACTCGCACCGCACCCCGGACGGCCTCTCTCTAATAGACATTGCACGACTTTGGATAAATCCAACACCATTTCGGCAAGGCAGAGAATCTTTGCCTCCATGAAACGTCCGCCATCGCAACAACCTGTCACAACAGCATCATCGATAGCTTCTGACTGACTGTCCGGTCGCTCAGCTTTGGGATTTTGCTCATGCACATGACGCACTTCTTGGGGTTTCTTGTTCGACATGCTTCAATTAGGAAATGAACGCAATGAGGTCCACAGGTGTCAGCAGAAGTGTCTTGTAGTTGAACGCGGTTTCTTTGCCACTTGAACGGAGCAGAGCGTTCCACGAAAGACAAGAACTCCGCACTCAGCGGCGGTAAGCCGAAGGAATCAAAGTAGTACACTTCACCCGTGCTCGACACGTAAAACGCCACCCAATGCTGACCTGGTAAATGTTGCGGATCTGTGTTGCTCACGAAACAAGTGTCTTTGATAGGGTGCTTCGGAATAGTGTCACAAGAGAAAACACCTAGGAAACGATGTTTTGTGTGAACGTTTTCCTTCAACACTCTGCTTATTTCAAGCGTGTTCATACGATACGCTAAGTACCGCTGTCTTGTCTTCAGTTCATGTGGTAGTCGGTGATGGGGTGTCGATCTCGGGTCAGCTCGACGACGTTGTCGTACACCAAGTAGAGGAGCACCGTTGTTGTCGCTTGTAGCGCCGAGCGGAAACTGACTTCCACCCTCAGCTGACCCGCTCTTATAAGGTTCACGCGACACCCGTCGTGCGATCTGTCTGGGGTTAAATCGAGGGGGAACACCGTGTAACCGTTCAGGAATTGATCGTATGAAATACCACAGGAGCGCGCGCCCTCGTACATCCCCGTTTCCGTGTGTAGCGCCAAGTACTCTCTCACGGCCGCTTTGGTGTTAAAGTCGGGCACGTAGGCGTCGTTCGGCACTTTCTGATAGTTCACTATCACTTGAAGCGAGCTGATGTCGTAATGCTTCATCTCGAACGGGTTCTTGGTGTAGCTACCGTTGAAGGCGTCGTGGTCCAGGAAGCAAATCATCATCGACTTGGGAAGCTGGCCTGTGTTGGAGTGCGTGTAGCTGTGATCTCTGTTACCTTGAGGGATGGCGTACGTCGTCACCTCCACTCTGTTCACCGGGTAGTTGAAGGGGCCGTGTTCTATCACCGCTCTCTCGTGCGTTTCCGCTACAGCGTCTGCCACCAACACGCGTCGCACGTAGAGCTTTGCTTTGTAGATCTTCAAGTTGTAGCCTGCGTCAGCGGCGCACATCAGATAGAAAGAGGGCGCTGCCTGTTTCAGAGTGAGATTGATTTCTGTCTCTCCAACGATGAGCTTCGGTTGATGAGCCAGGTCAAAGTGCAGTCGCGCCATCAGCGAAAAGCGCTTGTTGGAGATTAGCTTCCTGCGCACTTTGTACCCCGCATTCGCGTTAGTCAACGCGTCAAAGTGACCAGGCGTATCTTCATGCCACCCCTGGGCGCTCATGACGCCGTCCTTCACGTCTTTGTTGTAGTTGAGTAACCCTTCCAAGTAAGCTCGGTAAGGGTAGGTCTCGGTGTTGCCAGACACTTTGAAACCGCCGATGGAGACTTGGACGTCTTTGAAGAGCGAGTGAGCCAAGTTGTTCACCGGAGCTACCGCGTCGGTGTCCTCGAGCGCCGCTCCGCTCGCTTTCAGCACTTGACATTCCAGATGAAGGTAATTCTCGTTCAGGTCTGTGTACTCTTGCGACTTGTTGATGGTGAAATTTATGTTACCTCCATCCTCTAAAGAGTTTTTTGTTTCTATCCCGAGGAAAGACGACTTTAAGATAGTAGTCTGAGTCTTTCACGCTGCTCTTTAAAGTCCGACCCGCCAGCACATCTTTAGCTACGCCCACACCGGCGCGAAGCAGCGTTTTTCCCACTGACTTCAATAGCGGGGTAGCCGAGCGCATCAGACCTAACAGAGCGCCGCCCAAACCGTGCCCGCTCTGGAAAGAGCGCCCGCTGTACACGTTGATGCCGTTGCCCAGCTGCGCGTTGTAGTAATCGCTGTACCCTCTGCCGACGGTGCGCCTGGGTGGAAAGTACGGAACGCGTTGACGCATCATTTTTTTCTCTTTCAGCGCTCAATAGGTCTCAGATGAAGTGTCACAGTCACCTCGCCTCTACCGAATGGGATGGAATGACCGGATCGGTCTCTTAAAGCGGTTCTAGAAAATATATGACAGTATTTCTAACAGCCACCATTGTAAATATCATAATTTTTAACCCTTATATACCGAATATAATGCATATCCCGTATATATTTACTTTAATCACAAAAAATGTTTGGAAACGTTTATACCTTACGTTTTCATGACACACAGACGTTTTGTGACGTCAGAATCACTGTAAAATTATGCTGAGTCAGCTGATCGAGTCCCACCGCAAGTTGCAGTCATGGTTTACTGCAAAGTAGTGGGTTGCAAATCCGATTGTTCAACATTTAAAGGGTCTTGGCACCACTTCCCCAAAAAGACAAGAACGGAATGGATATCAGCCTTAAATAAAGAAAACTATGCTTGGGCAAAATCACATCAGATTTGTTCAGAACATTTTTTAGAAAGTGACTTCGTGATTTCAAAGAAGAGAGCTGCTCTCCTTGGAGTTCCAATAGGGCGAGTGCAGCTGAAGGAAGGAGTTGTGCCAAGTCTCAAGATGAAGGTAGAGCCGCCAAAGACCGAGCAAATGAGCAACACAGGAAAAAATCGGGAAAGACCTTGGGTGAGTTTACACTGTTCCTTTTACATTTATTCCCCTAGTTTAATACATTCCATTCCACTAAAGATAGTGACAACATGGCCTACATTTATGTGAGCGCGAAAAGCGCCAGGGTAAGCACAAGGTGGCAGCACCACGGTTGTGGCAAGTTGTAGTCCACTCTGTATCCACAAGATGGAGATACTGATTATTTTAGGTTTTAGAAGCGGTAATTTTCGCTTCTGATTTCGCACACATTTAGGATGTACAACATGATAAAAATACTATTGAATGTGTGGGTATTGATACTACCATTTGTTAGTGAATCTATGCCGACGTTGAGTGATAAATATTACCAACATGAGAACATGTGATGTGACCTATTGAATACGAAAACGCTGCCCAGTTGACTTCAGCATGACGAGGATAACTTCTGTCAATGTTGCAGGTAAGTGTAAACACAAGTTTCTATCAAACTATCAATTTTTCATGGGTTACAGCAGATCGATAAGGGTCATGAACCTTACTGGATTGAACTAACAGTCTATCAATTTGACTTGCTGTGGTCAAACTCAAAGATCGTTGCGGAGCCCCCTTTGGCACGGCAGTATAGCCTACTCAGACTCAGTGACACTGGAGACGGACACTGAGTCTGACGAATCAGTTGACTAAAGTTCTGGGTTAATCTCACTGAACAAAAATGCTGGCTTTTTCTCTGAAAGCAGGTTGATTTTGCTACCCCCAGAAAGGGTTTAACCCCCCCCCCCCCCCCCACCCTTTCCAAGGTGTCGAAACTGTTTTGCCCCACCCCCGGGGGGCCAATGACTATGTTAAAAAATGAGCACTCTCTAATAAGACAGTAGCCTACAATTAGTCTGTCCTATCATGGGTAGGGTCATTTTATCGTCATATTTGACATAACTCAACTCAACACCCAGTAAGAAATTAATTGATCAATGTGCAGCATTTGTCAAATCGTACCTGATAGTGTCCCTGAATAATATGGAATGCAATTTTATATTTTGTTGCTATAAATAATATTGATCTATCTTTATCTGGAAAAATGTAGGCCCCTAGAGTGCTAGACTAATGGTATCATAACTTAGATACTGACTGTAGTTTATTTAAAATGTTTTTTATTTTTTAATTGTTGAACATGGTTAAGGGCATAACTGTAACAAAAGCAATCACATTTAATTTCTAGATATAAATTTAAGACATTTTTGTGTTTTTACTACTGAAATAAACTTTCTTTATCAAAACAAATTAACCTACCGACCATGTTTATCTTTGGCCATGTGACTGGAGCACAACTTTATTTTTGAGGTATTAAGGCCATGATCCACTGCTGCGAATTTGCTGCGAATGATACTCGTGTGTGTAAACACTAAGTAAAGGTTCCAACGAGGGGCGTGCGGCTGCGAGTAAATTCGCAGAAATCTAAAAACAAACTTGCGGCAGTGGATCACCAGCTTAGTGGGGTCGCCCTAGGAGTTTTACGCTAGTACTCATGGAGTTGTGGTAGGGAACCCATTTCCTTGTCCGAACCAATTATAGGATATTGAAGATTGTCACAACACAAGTACCATATTCTTTTTTACATAAACAGTGATATTATTGACCGAATGTAAATAATGTAGTTATATTTGAGAAACTATTTCAGTTCTGAAAAGATAAAGTGCCATAGAGGCGTACCTGTAGGGATCCCAAGACGATATTTAGGATTTTTAAGTGTTTAAATTGCAAATTCTTTTTCATAAATAATCTGCATGTGTGTTTTTTGCCTATAGTAGGGATGTCATTGATACCCCCAGAATTGACACATCAACATTTTTAGAATTCCGATTATCGCATTGATAAAAGCATCATATCGATAGACTATTTGTGGCATGGATAGGCCTTTCATTTACCTTTCTGAAATTGTAAGCATTTAGAAAGTGCACACAGTGCTACCAAGTATTCAGCTTTATAGCCAAAAGTATGAGAAAGGATATAACCAGATGAGAAGACCCTTCTATCATGAAGACATAGACTGTGTTTGTAATATCGAAATGAATCGGTGTAATCGAAAAATCGAGACTAAAATGGTGATAATCGAAATTGAAATAAATTGGATGTCAATGACCTCCCTATCTTATAGACTATTATTTGGATTAAAATATAAATGTCTATGCTTGTGTATCTAAGTCTTGCGTGTATAAAACTAAATCTACTAAGATTTAGCTCTTGTCATTAGGTCTGAAATAGTGCATAAACCAGCTTTTGTTTATTATTGGTCTGCAGGTTATTGAAGGGGAGCACGATGAGAAGAGGCATGAAAGAAACTGTAACCCAAAGACTACTGAAGCAAAGGCCCTTCCTGAACTTCAAGCTGAATGTCCACAACCACAGCAGGCTCTCACAATGACAGCATCTTCTTTCAATATCTAGTAAATTACGGAGTATAACTGGAGGGTTAAATACAAAACAAACCTCTGGTGCGAGTTATACCACATTTGTCATGTGGCTGGTAATATGGTTTTTTTTGTAAGTATAATCAAGAACTAAAACCTTAATTTTCAGACCCCAGATGCGGGTTATAGGATTCTTCCATAGTCAGGGTGTGTGTTAGACGCATAGTGCGTGGAATTTGACAGTAATTGCGTTATGATCTAATGATTGGTAGATGCTCAAGTCAAAATCTTACATTTCCAAGGCCCTTGATATGTGAGATCTTAACAAGAGATTCCGTCAAACACTAGATAGAATGTGAATGTGTGGATGACTAGGTGAGTATCAGGTTGAACGAGTATATCTGAGGCTGTACTGCTCCCAAAGAGTATTGAGCCAGATTCCAAATCATTCACCCTTGTACTCGCCAAAGTGAGTGAGCAATTGTGATTTGCTGAAGCTCCAGTCGATTGTAATTCATTAATAAACCCTAACTTAGATTTTCCTATGATGTCCGATATGTATTATTATCTCTGTATGTGAAGGAACACATCAGTTCTTGGAGTTTTAGACAAAACATGTTGCATTGTAAAACGTGAATTACTGGTAATAGACTGTTCAAATTAGCTACTTATGTCTTATTAGGTTCATGTGATATGGACTACCGGTAACACATTTATTGTATTTGTGAGGAAAATGTGTAATTGAATACACCAATTCCTGAAGTTCTAGAGAATGTAAGGCGTGATATATGATGTGAAATACCGTAAAAAATTGCCTCTAAGTCAACATCACATATACCGTATTCAACGTAATAAGCGCCCTCCCCCTAATAAGCGCCCCACCCCCCTTTTTGGGGCATTTTTACACTATAACAAAGCCTCAAATTTCCCGTTTTTTTGGAGAGAATAAAATTTGTAAGTACTTAAAACGCCATAAAGATAATTTTATAAGCGCCCAGGGCGCTTATTACGTCGAATACGGTAGGTCGAATTAGACCTTTGGGGTAAAAATTCGAATTATAGCAAGATGCTTTGATCTTTCGAAAACCCTCACTTATAAGTCGATTTGGAGTTTAGGAAATTCTAGTGGTGCAGACCCCACCCCAGACTCCCCTAAACCACCTTTTCCCGTGGCCAAAGAGAGTATTTTTCCTGATACACATACTGATAGGAGGAAAAAAGTAGGGCTCACAGAGAAGAACTATCCCCGAAAAATGATGTAATTTTTGGGTGCGTAAATAATTCTTTTAATCCTCATCTATAAGTAGAATTGACTTTTTGGGGTGATTATTTAACTTACAGCAAAAATAAATTCCAAACATAAATTGACTTATAAGCGAAATTTTACGTTGCCAGTAATAGACTGTTCAAATCAATTTTCTTGTCATCTCAAGTACATGTGACATCCACAATCTGAGAAACACAAAGTTATTGTATTTCTACTCCTTCTGGTTACTGTAAACAACACATTATAATGTGAACTACCGGGAACATACTGTAAATATTGATTTTCCTTGAATATTTCATGTTCTTTGTATATCATTCCAAGATAATCTTAATGAGATCACTGATGATAAAAACTGTCGGATCTTTGACCTTTTCTTCTTCATTTACTTTGTGGTCGAGCTGACATGTAATATTTATTGTTATCCAAAAAAAACTAAGCAGAAAGAATATCCCTGTGTTATATTTATGGAGAGCTAAACGCACAGTACTCAACTGATTTTTCAAAGTGAAAAGCTGCAACAGGTTATCTGAATATGGTTCATTTTCCTTGAATTTAAAGTATATTGACTTTTGTCTATTTTTCTGCCCATTTTGCCAGTTCTTTGATGTCTCGACCCAGTGCACTCTTTTAAAATTATGAATATGTCTCTGTCTAGACTAGATTGAATCATGTCAGAAATTTCTGTGTGGCCCTGTACGCTAATACCATAGTAATGCCTCTACAGGGTCCACGTTTTGACCATGTTGTTTTTTAGCCGAAGGGCCATGTTGTCATGTTGCTTTTTATGCATATAAAACATACTACGGCATTATAAAAATGGCTGTGTCTTGTCGATTTTTATAAGAGCCATGTCGCCCATGTCAATTTTTACCCATGTAGAGGCACATAGTATATATATCTATATCTGTATCTCATACTGTTCATCTATACTAACTTCTGATGGTGTAGAGGCGCTGCATATCTAATTACCACTGGGCTTTTCGACTTTTGAAATCATTCAATCAGAACAGAAAACATGAACATTGAAGCCATTTGAAGTATAGACATCTCTTGTACAAAGTTAATGTCCAATTTGTTCTTATAAAAACAATATTAACTCTCAAAATATCAAAAGTATTCCTTCAATGTGTTGGCACACAGCGGTTTGATGCGGTAATGTTTCAGCCTGTTAAGAACTCTGTGATGTAGTTTGCTTCTATATTTTACCCTCAGTACATATATACGTTGTACTTATTTTTAGAGTCTGCATTAGTGAAAATGTACACATGTGCTGTTTCGATATTCCACCCAGGTACTTGCCTATATCAGGTTACAATAAACAAGTTTTTTTTATGGTGAATACTGCCTATATAGACAAAGGTGCACGAGTTTCAGTCTGTTGGGTGGGTTATTTCACGAGTTGACCGTAGGCCGTATTTCAGGAGGCCGTAGGCCGAGTGAAATGCGGCCCAAGGTTGCCTCCAGAATAACTCCCCTATTTAGGGGAGTCCAGGTCGCCTAAGGGAGCCTAGGTGACTCTCTGGCTGATCTAAGGGCGTCACCTGGGGGAGTCATATGACTCCCCCAGGCGACCTTAGGCGACCTGGACTCCCCTACACTCAAAAAGTAAACTTTTCTCCAGACTCTTCCAAGTGACGGTCATAAAATAAACGAGTCAAAAACATGTCTAAGTGACAAGCAAGTGGGTCATCTAGCTGGAGATAGAAGTGCCTCTACATGGGTACCCACATTTTTGGCCATGTAGCCGTGTCGATTTTTAGCAAGGGGGCCGTGAAATTGTGTCGAATTCTATGTACATAGAATATACTAGGGCCATATAAAAAGGTCTGTGTCCGTCGATTTTTAAATGGGCTGTGTCGCCCGTGTCGATTTTTAAAGGGGCCGTGTCGCCGTGTCGCCCGTGTCAATTTTTACCCATGTAGAGGCACATAGAAGACCCACTTGGCATTTGCCAGCCCAAAACCCGACATTTGCCAGCTCCAAGGGTCAACAAGTGAAATAACGTAGTCAACAAACGTAAATGTGTGTACCTTTGTGTTTATTTTTCATCCTTTTCTATTCAAATTGAAATACTAAGGGGGGGGGGTGCCTAAATTAGCTGAAATAGCTTTTTTCTAAGCCATTCAAATGTAAACAAACCACCATTTTGATGACGTCACAGAGTCATTAGATATGAATAACCCTCAGGCGTATTGCATGCTGTGGCCATATTGCATACTCCTGAGGGTCACAAATGTAAACAAAGCATGTCCCGTGATAAAAACAAGGCTTCTGCATGTAAATAACCAAAGTTTTAGCCAATTTTAGATCGATATACCCTGAAACAGGAAAGAGAACTCAAGATTAGATTGGTGTGGGCTGACACAAGCCTAGGAAATAAAGTATTCTTGTTCTTCATACTTGCACGTGTTTATGATTTCTTCAGTATTGGCTAATGCTGCATAAAACTTGCATTAACAGGCAAGGGATTTTTCAGTTAATTGCTAGGAATCTAATGGAAGTGGGTGGTCATGTACATTGTTTGCTTACAGAGCAGTCCCCAGACTCCTAGCCTCTTATATAGGGCTGTGTCTCATGAGATGGATACAAGTTGACAGTCTTTGACCGGGTGACCTCTCTGACCGAGAAGCATTATAACCACAAAAATGGACCCTAAATAGTAAACAAATTAAATATACTTAACATTTTCCACCCATTCCTCTCAACATAAGCCCCTTCATGGAATGTAACGCTTCCCAGTCAAAGATGTCAACCGGTCAAAGATGTCACCCAATCAAAGACGTCACCCAGTCAAAGACGTCACCCAGTCAAAGACGTCAACCAGTCAAAGATGTCACCCAGTCAAAGACTATCAACTTGAACCAATCTCATGAGACACAGCCATTAGTTACCTGCCTGTATGCATGCATTCACTCACAAATTGGACCCCCATAACTCCATGGACGGTAGATGCTGCCACCTACCTGGTCCCGTAGAGTTTTACAACAACTTGCCTGACCAACGACCAGTGTCAAACATGTAGTGAACATATAAATACAATATAGACACGTCTTGTCATGCCCCTACATGCTTAGTATCTAATCGAAGTAACGTAAGCCGAATTTCATTTGGTGTTTTTATTTTATATAAGCTGAATTTTCCCTCTCAAACTCACATTCCGCTTATAGGCGGGGTTTAGGAAAAGTTCAACCAAGAAAATTGATATAAAAAATAGTGTATATATACAACAATTTTTTATTGTCCCTAAAGAGTACTTTTCATATGGATTATGAATGTTTAAATCAAGCCGTGATATAACTATTAATAATTGTCTCTAGATATGGTTGGGATGGGGTGTTGGATTGACCCTTATGGCTCAAAAGTCGGGGCTCGGCTCACAGGCAGGGTTCTCTAAAATGTCAAAAAAAAAAACTATAAGCCGAATTTTTGTTGTTAAACACACTTTCAGCTTATAGATGGGGTCAGCTTATAGGCAGGGTTTTACCTATTTTGGGCATTTATTTGGGCTTTTTCATAACATAAACTACTACATACATACAACTACCTTATTTTTAAATGGTTTGAGGAAATATCAAGTCGGGTAGAGTACAACACTGAGCCTCGTATTTCCTCAAAGGTGAATAACCAGCTCCCGTATTTCCTCAAACCTCCGTATTTCCTCAAACCTCCGTATTTCGCCCATTATCATCTGATTGTCTTCATTTTTGATAAATTTATGATTTTCAATCATAAAATAGGCCTTATTTGCACAAAAAACAACGATATAGTCCATAACAGGGGGGTGGGATTACTTTTTCGCGTAACCAAATTACACACACACAAAGATGCGTTTGGATATGTACGGGGACGCTGTAGGTTAATAAATTGCCTTTTTCTCCTTTAATATGTGACAAATGCATTTAAAAATAAATACAGGATCAGTTAAAGTTCTGTATTTAACTGTATTTCAATACATGCAAACTTGTGTTCATTAGCACAAATTTATTCACACAGAAACATCTACATTTACAGTATGTTAACATAGATGTGGATCACTGCTCATTGCGCCAAGAGTTTACTTTAGCAATCACAAATCACATTGTGATAAATAAATTATTGAGTAATTAATCAAATTGGTCAGTACAGATAACATGTCATATCAAATAAAAGGGGTACGAATAAATTTTATAAATATACCATAAAACCTTGTGTATAAGCCTACCACGCATACAAGCCGCACCCCAACTTTAAGAATATATGGCCCACAGAGGTGCCTAGGGCGACTTAAGTACTGTGCTATAGCAGCAAAAACGTGTGTATAAGGCGCACCCGGCTTGTATGCAATGTTTTATGGTACTCCAAGAACACCACAAGCACAACCAGACTCAGCTGGCAATTTTCATATATCAATTAGCGTGCATACCCTGTTATATACTTTAAGAGAGTCTTGAAACATCGTTCACTGTCACATCATGAGCTTACTTATATATTCTATTGACTTGGTTGTCACTTTTGTCACTTACAGAAGCTACAATGGTTGACCAGACCGTTTGCACCTCAGCCATCCATGGATGAAGCCACTCAGTCAAATGCCTGTGACACCTCCATGGATGAAGCCACTCAGTCAGATGCCTGGGATACCTCCATGGATGAAGCCACTCAGTCAAATGCCTGGGATACCTCCATGGATGAAGCCACTCAGTCAAATGCCTGTGACACCTCCATGGATGAAGCCACTCAGTCAAATGCCTGTGACACCTCCATGGATGAAGCCACTCAGTCAGATGCCTGGGATACCTCCATGGATGAAGCCACTCAGTCAAATGCCTGTGACACCTCCATGGATGAAGCCACTCAGTCAGATGCCTGGGATACCTCCATGGATGAAGCTACTCAGTCAAATGCCTGTGACACCTCCATGGATGAAGCCACTCAGTCAAATGCCTGTGACACCTCCATGGATGAAGCCACTCAGTCAAATGCCTGTGACACCTCCATGGATGAGACCACACATCTTTATGCTTGCGACAAAAAGGTACACCCTGATGAAAAATACTCTCAAACCTTGCGTATGGCCTAATGCGCCGAGCAGCCACACCTATACCTTGGAATTTTCCTATAAACCCTGTAGGGGGTCTAATTATGGTGACTTTAGGGAGTGTTCATTTATTTATTACAGGGAAGGTGGTGAGATTTTGCAGGGAGGTGCGTAAATGTTTTAAGGACCCCCCCGCCCCTCGAGAGCTTGTGCAACATCTCGCGCCCCCCCATTGAAATATAGTTACGCGCTGGCTTTTTTGGTAAAAAGGCCTAAATTATTTTACGCCCCCCCCTCAAGAGGGGTCAGAATCTTTTAAAACCCCCCCCCCCTCAGAAGGGGTCTGAAATTTTTAACCCCCCCCAGGAACTAATAAATGAACACTCCCTTAATACTGCAGTCTACATCTAAAAACTCTGGTATAAGCTGCACCCTAACTTTGTCCTGATACTAGCTCTCTGACGTACTAAGCGCAACCTGTAGCAAGGTTTTATGGTATATTCTGTAACCATAGATGTGTGGTACTTTTTTGACTCATGAATGAATACAGTCATAGACAAGATTTGGGCAATTAAACAACTCACACATTGAATGTATTCCAAGAAGCCGAAGGCCAAATGGAATGCTATTGACATTCAATGATTGAAGTAACAACCAATAGATTGAAACAAGGGGTATTTTTTGTCTATTCTGTACTTTATTTCATTTTTTGTATCGGTATGTGCTATTCAAGGAGGCAGACAAATAAGGGGTTTCCTTGGAAAAAAAGACAGACAAGAAGCCCTTTTTCATTAAAACTGTATCTATGTAGAAATTTCAAGTTGGAATAATACATATAATTTATTACAGAGAGGAACACCTTCATATACTCGCTCGATAGCCAATCAGGCAAAGCCGTTGATGGTGGAAAAAGGTGTAACTTGTTCACTCCTCAAGGGAAGCCCATTGAGGAAATTTGGTGTTCAAGATATTGAGTATGATTCATGGGACGAGGAATCATCAGATGAGGAGATGGACGATCCAAATGACAAAGACTACATACCCGGAAACAACTGTGAGGAAACGCATCCTGAAGACACATATGTTAGGTAAGTTGAAAACAAGAAATGACTTTTAGTTTTTTTAGGATAAAAAATTAAAGTAAAACTCAATTTCACTATTCAACATAGTAAGTGTCCTGGGCCTGTGTTTTTAATCACATGTGAGAACTGCAGAAAAATAAGTCATCTCTGGTTAGGAATTCAGCCAAAAATTTAGTAAATTTCTCTTTTTTTTAAATATGAATAAGTTCAGAACCCCAACTGGACACCTGATTGGATAAAGACTAAGACGTTGATCCGTATACTGGTGGTAAGGGAATGGATCTTACTGCTGTGGAACCTGGTGGCTCAATGTACGTTTGGCCTGTGTTATCAATATACTGGCATAGCTATGTGAGACTTAGTTCCCAATTAAACATGTTAAAAAAGGTATACCAAGTTAGTCATATGTATGTTCTTTTATATTCACTGGTCCTTATAACAGTGAAAAAGAGCTGCTGGCAGATGACTCAAGGCTATTCTTGGTCTACGCATCATGTCTACGTGCACTGATGATGATCTGCAACATTTGCGGCGCAGCTTGCAAAGTGCTGATCAAGACAAGACGAGGAACATGTGTGACATTGGAAGCCCAATGCAATCACAATCACAGGCAAACCTGGGCAGCTCAACCACACAATGGAGGCCAGCCAGCGGGCAACTTACTACTCTCTGCAGCAATTATGTTTGCTGGTTGTGCCCCAAAGAAAGTGCTTAACATGCTCAAATTCAGCAATGTTTCCACCTTCTGCTATGACACCTACATGAAAATCCAGGCGCACTATCTTATTCCTGCCATTTCAAATATATGGGAACGAAAGCAAGATCTTATTCTGTCTATGATCAAGCAAAAGGGAGAAGATGTAATCTTGGCAGGCGATGGTCGTTTTGACTCTGCAGGTCACTCAGCAAAATTCTGTGCATACACTCATCTTGATGTTAAAACCAAGTGCATAGTGGACACTCAACTTATACAGGTATGGGCAGTTATATTATTAGCCATTCTGTACTGCTTAAATGTGATCTAAAACATGACAGAGCCCCCACCATTTAAGACAAAGACGTTTGCTGCCCCAGCAGTAACACTCGAAGCTGGGCAAGGAACAGGAATCTTGGCTTAAATAGAGGGGATGGGGGTTTAAGAGTTGGGGTTATGTCCAGCACAAAAATATCTACGGTTTCAGTAAATGATTTCTATTACAACATGTTTTAGTGCAACGAAGTTGGCTCATCCACTGCGATGGAAAAAGAAGGGATGCTCCGTGGAATGGAATCGATGGAAGATGCTGGAGTAAAGATTGGCACCCTTGTAACAGATCGACACCCAAGCATCAGAAAACACTTGAGGGAGGAACGACCTGACATCAGGCACCTATTTGATACATGGCATGTAGCAAAGTGTATGTATCTTATTTATCATCATATGAGTACTTCCCAAAGGGTGGTCTTTTGCATTGAGTTTATTTGTGAGAATCAAAGGAAGTAAAACAAAAAATCTTAATTTAAAAATGAATGAGGCCAGCAAAATCCATGAATCTATGAACTAAAAAGAAATCCATTACCCAAAAATTAAGAGAAATCCATTAACCGACTCTTTTCTTTTTAGTCTGGCCTAATGATGACAAGGCAACTGAAACCATGTCACTGTGTGAACACCAAAAGTTATTCCTCACAGAAACGACCCCTACTAAACCCTTCAAATCTGTGCGGTTCTTATTTTTTGTAGCTATCAAAAAGAAGCTGCTTGCTAAAGCTAAGAAAGCTGGCTTTCAAGTGCTGGCAGGTTGGTCTAAGTCAATAACTAACCATCTCTATTGGACCGCGGCTACCTGTGAAGGAAACCCTGACCTGGCGGAGGCTAAGTGGCTCTCCATTGCTAACCATGTGTGCAATATCCATGAGGGCCATAGCGAGCTGTTTCCCTCATGTGAACATGGAGACCTTGAAGGACGTACATGGCTAACCAGAGGTTTGCACTTTAATATATATGCCCTTAAACTATGAATACTGTAAATGTACTAATTTTTGCTCAGTATTAATTTTCGCGATTTCCTGCCCCGGTGCGCGAAAATAAGATGTGCGCGGAAATTTCACCCAGAAAATTAGCTTTCTAATGATATCTGGCACTCTATATATTGTCAATTCAATCCGTCTAAATATTAGATATTGAATTTATTTGTAATCTGTGTTTTTACAGGTTCTAAGCAGCACAAAGCCCTACAAGACATTGTGTGCAATGCACGGATTCTCAAAGATGTACGGAAACTATCTGGAATCGGTCAAACATCCGGACTTGAGAGTTTCCATAGTCTGCTTGGTCGGTTTGCCACCAAGAGTCTACACTACTCATACAATGCGATGTTGGCTAGGTAATAAACGTGACAGGTGTGCTGACATCATATCAAATCAATGTGAATTCTGATAAAAAGCATTTCTGCAGAGAATAGCTGACAAATTACAGGTACGGTAGGTCTTATGGTTTTATTGTCAGATGGTAGGAAGTACATATAAAGTTTCTAAACACGATCTAACCCTATAAGACTGTATAGTGCTGCAAAGTGCTACCGTAAAACCTCCCATATAAGCCAAATCAGACCGCAGGTGCGGCTTATAAGATGGGCCAAGAGTCAGGGTGTGGCCTACACGTGAGTTTTAGCTACTACAGTACAGTACTCAAATCACCATACTCAGATTGCCAGTGCGGCTTACATGATTGGCCTAAAGTCTAGTTGCGGCTTATACGCGAGGTTTTACAGTAGGACTATGACCAAAGGATTTTTAGTTATAGAGAATAATACAGCTACTGTCAAATTTAAATGTTAATTATTTCATTTTAATTAATATCCATTTAATTCAACAAAAAAGTACAAAAAAATTCCCAAATGGTAAAATCTAGACAATGTCCTGCATGTCACATACCAAATGAAAGCTCTTGGTGAGCTGTAATTGAACGAACGCGAACGCTTGCTAAATTGTGCTTGGATAAATGACATGTTTTATTGCAAATCAACATGGGCAATAATATCATCCAGCGAATGAGAAAACATGTCAATTTTATATTGAGTATTATGGCATAACTATGACATCTCAATACAGTGGCCATTTAAATGTGGCTGAATAACCAAATCATGAACTCATGTTTGAAATAGATCAAAAGACCCAACATATAATGCTAACTAGCATTTTCAAGCAATTATCATGGGCATCAATATTCATATAATTCATATATATCACATCAATGCAAGTACAAATATATGACAGTAATGCTTACACCTTATACCTATTATAGAGGCGTTTGCGTACGCAAATAACTAAGGAGTGGGTGGGCGGGAACAAAAAAGCGTGCGTTCACACCGAGGAGAAATTTGAAAGTGAGCGGGAGAAAGGCCGCAGCGGACAAAGGCGATATCAGAACGAGGTTATGCAATCGAATATTGGCGATAACACATCATTTTTAATGTGCAACTTCCTACTTTAGTTAAAAACGAGTCACATTTTCCTTTTGCTATACATTTTTTCTGGAGGTGTGGGAGAGCCCTTTTTTTCAATAACGTTCATGGTCTGCACACAGAGATAAGGCCTAAATTACCATTTACTTTTGTTTCTAACCCAAAAAACGGCTGAGATATTGAAGAGTTTGTAACCTATATTCTGACATTTTCTTAGATGCTGAATTTTTATTGACTTTTTATTCTAGATACTTTTTTTTTAAAACAATGCTGCCCTTTTCAATGGGCACGGGGGAGGGGTGTCTGCAAAGCTGATAATCAACTTTAGGTGCCACCAACATTTTACAGTGATTCAGGATGTACATTGATGATTAATAGAGTCTTGAAGTAGAAGAATCGTGAACAATTGACAAACTGCATGGAACTTTTTCCAATAATAAATAATGATTTCACATTCAATGTTTAACAATGTTATACAACATTAACAGGGTAATAATCTGTAATAAACTGATGTCCATCAAAATCTCTTCTAGGAGGTAGGAAGATGAGATACGCAACATTGATTACTTCTTTACATTCATACAGCCAAATTTAGGTGCCTTTTACATCAATCAAATGCAAAGAACCACTCTGAAGGCTATATTTCCATTTTTTGACCTGTTACACTCTATCTCAGTCGCTGTTGTGCTACAGGGTCATACTTTAGGGTCATAACAATTTGTTATTCATCTAAATGCTCTTATCTCAATTAAATGTTTACAATTTTCGGAACTATAAAATCATTGTTTCATAGATGAAGAACATTTCCACAAACAGGTGTATTCAGAAATAATTTCCCTAAAGATATGAAAACCTGAAACCGTGGTAATAGTCACTCGGGAACTGATCACGTATGGCACTGACACAGCAGGCGGGGATCCTTCTGCGGTTGTGTCGGCCCAACCGGCCGAACACCCACCTCACGAACCGGCGATATGCCAGGTGTCTTAAGAGCCTGCCAAGTAAAATAAACAAGTTTAGACAGATTGCAACCCTATCGAAAAGCCCTGGATCTGAGAGGAATCTCAAACGAACGAAATACACATACATTTAGTAAATCCTGTTATATAAGCCCCATTACAAGTCAATCTCCTAATTTTATTATCTGATCTTTAAGCACTTTAAGCAGCATTCAGCTATATTTAAAGATACTGGTATCGTAAATCTTAATGGTTAGCTTTATCCCCGTAGGTACCCTCCTCTGAGTAAGAGCCATCCCCCCCCACCCCCGTTTTTTGGCTGCATTTTTTCTGCTAGAAACTGCTCAAGTTTTCATGATTTTGGAAGAGCATCAGCCTCTTAACCGCTATAATAGCATTGAAATGCCCAGAGCACTTAATACTTCACTTCCCTTATATTGAACAACGTGTAGGGGTTGGATTACTTGCCCCTTGGAGATAAACATCACACTTACTCATGGACGGGGTCATCATCCCCTAGGCGTCCATTAGTAGCAACAAATTCATAGAGACTGGCCTCCAGCACCCAGCGGTTCAGGCAGTTGCCATCGAACCCTGGGTGCTGAGTGAGGCATCTGTATGGAGTTTTGTGAAGGATCTGCCTTATGTTGGTGTACGAGTGGCAGCACGGCCTCCTGCCGTCTGGACAAAGGTCGCAAGTACAGCTGTAATATAATATAGATTATGATACAAACAAAACACCCATATTATACATATTTTAATTTTATATCACATATTCAAATAATTGCTTGTATTCTAAGCACTTGTAATACTTTGGCTGAAAATGGCGTATTAGGGACTGAAATACAATTAAGTGACTTCACCATTAATCAATTAAGGACCCTTAGCTACAGAAAGACGTTCAATGGTATACTATACCTGGATTCCTCAGGTTCTGACTCAGGTTCTGACTCCGACCCTTCTGTTGAAGAATCATCGTCAGGTGGACTTTGCCTAGCCATCGGCTCGAAATTATATGGCTTGTATTCTGCCATTTGTCAGGCTAGAAATAGGAACAAGAGCTGTAAAGTCATATTTAAGGTTACTGAAGCCGCAACCGAGCAATTGAATCCAGTGCCTATGGAAGGAGAATGACCCTGGTGATGTTGGCTAAGATCTTTGGATGGAAAAATATCTTCTCAATGTTGGTAATCCACCATGCTAGGAATAATAGTAATGCTCTCCTGACCGAGACATGTCCTGAGGTCAAGTCATAAAGTAGTTTTCCTTCCACCCTTGAGGGTAGCATAGGGCTTTGATGAATTATGCCCTTTCTGAGCATGATACATGAATGTATAGGGCAGCGCTGAGTGTGAACCTGTCTCCCCTCCTTTTTCTTCAGCTTGACCTCATGCCCACTACAGATGATCTTTAGCAATTTAAAAATACCAATAAGAGTTTCTAAATTCTTGAAAGAATAAGATGAATGAAACTAGTATACAGATTAAGTTAAAAAACTAGAGTATTTTTGTAAACAAACTGATATCAATCAGTGTGGCCTAATAACTTCATCTGGGAAATTATTGTGCTAACACGAATTTTTATTTTTGTTTGATGTATAGAATCAAGTTAACTGCCCTCCATCATAATGCCAATGTTGGTCGTGGCCAGAGCACAAACCGACACGGTGACCTCCGTTGGATGACTGTCTATCCAAAATATCTTCATGGAGAAGGGTCAGCCAAACCAATCAAAGAAGACTGCATACATGGTAAGTTACAATTCCGGACATCCCAGTAAATAAATAGACAGAGTCAAGCTGCCTGCCCCGTATTGCACACTGGCCTTGTGCAATACAAGGCATGCAGCTCGAGTGCAGTTACCATTGACATGGGCATTTTTAAGTGACGCTCTCTATTTATTTCGGGGTATTTATCATTTCTATTCACAGTGCACTTTGTCCTTTGACCTTGATTTTGACCTTGTTCCAACCTAGATATCATTTCACACATGGCAAAAATGGAATCAGCACCCTCAATTATTCACTACTCATATCAACTATTGGTTTCCCTGTCAGATTTTCTCCAGGGTTTCCGACTGGCTCCCCAAATAGAACCCCAATCCACCAACCATCCTCATCAAATAAATAGGGAAAGGCACACGAGTTTTAGTCTGTCGATTGCTTAGTTCAAAGTTTGATCAGTGGTCATATTCCACTCTGCCATGGCGTCGTAGAATGGATTTTCTGATATTGTGCCTATCTGTTGAATTTTCAGAGTATGTGGATGAGTTGATGAGAGAAGTGTTCGCCCTGAGGAAGCTATACCCAAGCTACAAGGCTTCCAAAGTTCTGATTGAAGAAGCTCCACCTTGCTTGACAAAGTCGATGACACTTGTCCCCAAGGAAGTGCTAGTCTCAAGATGGAAAGACAGACATGAAGGCTACTCATTACCAGAAGATAGCATTGAAGAATCTGCATGAATATTTGTCAACCAAATAACATTTAAAGTGTTTTTAGATGACAAATTAGATCTGGATGTGACAAGACAGTATTTGGCTTTTCAATAGTTTTACCAATGGTCACTGTCATAGCTTCTTTCATGAAATGTGCGTTTTTCTCAAGTAGAGAAATCGATCTGACATGTTCATTTTATGGTCCCCCATATGGGTAATTCATTATAACTGTTCAATAACCATGGTTTTACGTGTATATAATTATGTATTCACGCTATGTATGCAAGCCATGTAGCAGTTGTAGCTGTCAAAAAAGTATGTCAAATGATCTTCTTTGAGGTAGCTTCATTCAAATCAATAAATGATTATAGAGTGTGATAAAACTTTAGTCACCTGTGTTGATCGGTTTCCCTCGTTTTTTTACACCAGCTGCTTCTGTTGAATAGGCTGTTCTTCTGTCCCGAACCTATAGGGCAGATTTATAAAATATTAGCTTGACAGGTAAAGAAATCTTGATTATATAATGTTCATTATAATGCAAAGTAGAAAAGTATTCAATAGAAACTACTAGTAAAAAGATTTATAATCATTTTTTGCAAAGACTTGCAATAATCCTATACATTCCTGTGGGTCTCATTCTGAAGTGGTTTAAAATTAAATTTTACTGGAGTTCTGAAATCGCCATATTACCGTAAATCCCCGCCTATAAGCCAAAAGTGAGTTTAAGAACAAGAATTCGGCTTACATGAAATCATTTTAACAGTTAGGAGAACCCCGCCTATAGGCCCAATGTGACTTTTGGGGCCTTTGGGACCCCCTAACCTCTAACCTGACCCTACCAAAAAAAAAAAATGTTGATACTTTTATTTGATTGGAATACAATGTTTTATCATGTATATATCACGTGAAAATGATTTGTAAGGCCTTAACATTTAGTAAAAGTACTAAGTTAACAAAATGAAATAGCATCTGAGTAACTATTTGAAATATTTTTTAAGTGTTAGCCACTGGATAATGAGTCGTGAAATTACAGAGAAACTATAACTATTGCATACATCTATTTGTAAAATGAAATGTTTGCCTACCTGTACCGTAAGTGTATTGACTTTCTAACTAGCCCTACCTAGAGGCTAGTTCTAGGGTCAAGCAATGAGAACCGCCCCCCCCCCCCACCCACCCAGCCTCGGCCAGCGTCTAACCTACCAGAGGCATGGCCCACTATAGAAAGTGTACAGACAAGGACAAAGAGGTAGTGACAGAGGAAATGCCACAAAGGTGACATAGATCTACCCAGGGAAACACAGGGGAGTTATGATCGACATTCATGGAAACATAGGAATTATAGTCAAATGTGCTCAACACAAGTGACCTGGCGACCTGGTACAATAATAAAAGCGACCTGGTGACTTTTGGAAAAGTTTGACTATAGGATAAATGGTCTAAAAAAATGACTTTCCGACTTTTTCTCCACTTTCAAAGGCCAATAAATTCTTTACTAAAGTGTGAATTTTGGTTGTAAAAATAAATATATTTACTGATACATTTTAGCCTGCGAGCAAAAAAAAAAAAAAATTTAAAAAAAAAAAAAAACATCATATTTTTCAGTCCATGGTGATGAAGAACCACCTTTTTTTTTTAGAGTGGCCTAATTAAGAACCTAGCTGTCGTGCCCCCCTCCCCCCTTATTAAAATATAGGTAATGTATTTACCGTAAACCTCGCGTATAAGCCGCGGCTAGCACTAAATCAATCGCTGGTGCGGCTTATAGGATCGGCACAGAGTCCAGGTGCGGCTTATACACAAGTTTGTGCTCATATAGTACAGTACTAAAGTCACCATAACCAGATCGCTGGTGCGGCTTATAGGATCGGCCCAAAGTCGGGGTGCGGCTTACCGTAAAACCTCGCGTATAAGCCTAACTCGCGTATAAGCCGCACCCCGAGTTTGGGGCGATCCTATAAGCCGCAGAAGGGGTGTCAATATGGTGACTTTAGTACTGTACCATAGTAGCAAAAACTCTCGTATAAGCCGCACCCCGACTCTGGGCCGATCCTATAAGCCGCACCAGCGATCTGACTCGCGTACTAGCCGCGGCTTATACGCGGGGTTTTACGGTATACGCGAGTAGGCTTATACGCAAGGTTTTACGGTAGTAAAAAAATACTCAAATCAGGGAGTGCTTGGTATCAAAAGAAGCGGGGTTTCGACCTGTCTCACTTGGCCCTAAGGCCAAATAAAAAATCTAACATTTAGCTCTATATCGACTGCATAGTGACATACTTGTCTACTGGGAGAGTGTGCCATGTCGGTCTAAAGTTAAATTTAGCCTATCTATAATGAGCCCTTTTTCAAAGGTCTAAGCTACAGTTAGTAGGCCTACATTGATAGAATTGACTGTAGCACCAGCAACCCCCCCCCCCCCCTTTTTTTCAAAAGTCTAGGCTACAGTTAGTACCGGTAGGCCTACAATGATAAATTACCTATAGCACCGCTCCCCCCTTTTTTTCAATAGCCCAAGCTATAGTCAGTAGGCCTACATAAAATTACCTATAACACCCGGGCTCCCTTTTTTCAATAGTCTAGTAGGCCTACATTAATAAAGTTGCCTATAGCACCAGCCCCCCCCCCCCATATATTTTCTGCTTCTAAATCTAGAATTTTCTTTAGGCAGAACAAATTTCCCCGATCTTGTGAACACACAAAAGGAAAAAGAAAGTTGTAGATGGAGGGAAAGATGGAAAAAAACGGGATACAAATTGTCTTAAAATCGCCCCTATTCCCCAATGTTATTAGAAACGCGAGCCACCGCATCAGTAGAAAGAGTGTGACCATTATCTATAATGTTGTAACGTATTAACAGACATGGCACACTCTAATAAAACAGGTTTGTTTCAGGTCACCCGACCGACTCTAGCAAGACAGGGCCGACTCTACGTTTTTTTGGGCAATTTTGAAGAAAAATTCATACTTTTACACTTTTTTGGTCATTTTTAGAATTGCCACGGAGGATAGCTAGTACTTTCATGTTAAATAAATAAAATAAAATAAAACAAAAATTGACCTACCGACCCTAGTCTTTCTGCCCATGTTACCTGAAACAAACCTTTTGTTTTTTTGGCCTAATTTTGTTTTGATCCATCACCTCAGTGTCTGTGAGTTCCGTTTTCGACGATGGGCATTATAATATGATTATGTGCCTTAATTTTGACAAATACTCGTAACTTTAAAAAATGGTGAATTTTGGACAGGTGAATAAAATAGCATCCTGTAGATTTAAGCCGTTATGGGGAAAAAAGCCTCCCTCTTGACGATTTTTTAAAGGTTATTTTTCAGGAGCAACAGAGAGCAAAAATCTAAAAGTAAAACGTATCAAAAGTGTATAGATTTTCTTTCTGAGGTGCACACCAAACTAGAGACCCGAGATTTGACCTTTCTTTACCTAAATATTTTTAGGGTGAACTTTTCAAAATATCCTGCCTCCGCCCCCGCCCCCTTTCAGAATTCCTTGATCCCTATTTTGATCTATAGATGTAGATCTACATAGATTTCCAGGTTTGCTCAAGCATCACACCATGCCCACCTTTCGAAAGAATCTTCTATTTCAAGGGGAGGATAGGCTATAGTCTATGGATACGATTATGAGGCAGGAGGCCCCTATCATGTCACCTGTCGATTTAAAGAAATGCCCATGTCTCATGTCACTATTAAAGCCCAAATATTTCCATGTCACCTCATCAATTTTAGAGGTCTAGACCCACAGGGAAGGTTGGAAGTGTTATCCAAACAAAGAAGTCGGAGGACACAAAAAAGATTGGAATTTGGTCTGGTCTGAGAGTCGCCTGGAAAATAGCCCAGGTCGCCAGGTTGTTTTTGACCTATCTGCATCCATATCATTGAACAACAGACAAGTCAGGACAGTAGCCTACCTGTTATGCCATTCCATGTAAATAACTTACCTTTAAATCAGCTAGAATAGTCGCTTCACTTCACAAAAAACGCCAGAGCAAACGATGATCCAACACGGAGATGCATCAGGACGTTCTGTGACGTTTTGTAACGTGACAACAAACGCCAGTAAACGGGACTAGTGCCTCCCACTAGTGGCATAAATCGGTATCAGTTAGTGTTCCTGATTTTAACACTAGGTGTCATGTTGATTTCCCGCCTTGTTTTCTCTGAGTCAGCCAAGTTATTCACCTCCCAACTGAAGTGAGCTGTTACTTTGTCAAAGTGACAACATAATCATTAATCTCCCGCCAATTTTACAGTGATTCTGACGTCACAATTTATGTTGGTGTCACAGAAATGATGATTTAAGTCTGATAGCAGATGTTTCATTGTTTCCTAATTTAAAGGAAAACGACAGATCTTCTTTTTTTTTAAATTTCCACAGTTGATCAACTCTGTATAGGGAACATGTTAACAAGGAGTATTTTGTTGATCTCGACTGTTGCACTTTCTTTTCAAGTACTCCTTTAAATAGATGCCGACCTCGGTAAACCTCTTGGATTTCAAGGGGAAATAATCCAAATGGGGAAAACTGATAGCTTGCACGCCACCTCGACGCTTTCCGCCTCTGTCCACCGCGACGCAGCGCAACAGCGACACTTGCATGTCGCTTACACGTCTCTCCTGGATCATGTCGGTGTATATGTACACAGAGTGCACGTCCCCGTAAACATCCATCGAGTAGGCGCCGGTAGTGGGCGACGCGAAACACGTCTTCTCTCCGAAGCCTAGAACGCATGCGAGATGCTGAGTCAGCAGGACAGCACAGTGTCTCGGCGGTTTGATGGTGACGCGTTTCGTCTTGGCGTCGTACGATAAGATCCGCATCGGTTTGAGCAAGAAGCTGGCGCCCTCTTGTCTGTCATCTCGCAACGTCTCACTCAAGCGCTCGAGAAGGGTGTGGTTGCTTCCGGTGAAAATAGGAGGTATCTGGAATATGTTTGGCATGAAACTGCGCACTCCCATGTCTTTCTCCATCTTTTCGATCATCTGTCTTGCTTGATCGCTGATCGCCTTCTTCTTCACCGCCGGGGACAAGAACTGCTTGTATACGGCATTCGTCTGTCTCAAGTCGACCTCTCTCTTGAACCTTTTTGTTTCCGGTTTCAATCGCTGCTCTTCCGACGTGTCTGATATCTCTTCCACCGTTACATAGCTCGCTTCCTTCCAGCTCAGCGGGTATTTTGAGCTGAACGTTAGCTTGCTCAGACCGTTCGCGTTTTTCATTCTCTTCCAGTCTACCTGCGGTTTTCTTCCTTCGGCGAATATAGTGTCTTTTAAAACGTTGATCGCCTCCTCTAGCGAACCCTTGGTGCGCAGAGGAACAACGATGATCAAGTCGTCGTCGTGCACGTTAGTCCATTCTGTAGGGAGGATGATCTCAGTCAGAGCCGCTTCGTACGCTTCGGGCAGAAGGAGCGGCGAGTCGAAGTGAGTTCGGAAAGACGTCAAGCTGTTGTCAGGATAATACTCCATAGAGCTGTTGCTAGGTAGGGTGATGTTCTTTTTTTTCTCTTATTTTTTCTACGTTATTTTTTTGACGGGGATCCACTCGTTGAACTTGTCGTCGTAACCTAACCAACGTACGAAAAGCTAACTCTTTACCGTCGACGGTCTTGCGGCGCAACACCTCGTCTATCAGGTAGTTGTTGTCGTAACGACTCTTGTACACCTTCTGAACCTCTTCCGGGTAGAAGACGCCTTTTATCTCCTCGCCCTTGTCGTCTTTCAGCTCGAACCCTCTGCTTCCCAACGTCTTAGCAACGTCGACCACTTCCTCGCGCCAGTTTCCCTCGTACCCTTTGTCGAAGGCGCCTTTAGTTCTCAACATCCTCACTCTGTCACCCGGAGCGATGACGTCGACGGCGGACGTCTTTGTTTTTTTCTTCTTTTTCCATATTTCGTCGATTTGTTTGTCAGTTGGGAGATCTTGTCGGTAGAAAACTGTTTCGCTGTTTTCCGAGCTGACTTGAGCCGGCACCATTTTCAACGTCTTGTGGTGAGTGCGATTGTAAGAAGACACTACATGGTGCAGTACGTCTACGTAGCGATACGTGCGCTTGTGTGTGAAATAACGCCACAGCTTCTCCTTCAGACTGCGGTTCAAGCGCTCCACTAGACTAGCTTTGATGTCGTCGTTCTCGCCAGTGAAAAACTCTATGCCCTCGCTCTTCAAGTGATCTTGAAAGATCTTGTTCAAAAACTCTTTCCCCTTGTCTTTCTGAACAGTGCGTGGTCGTCTCTCGCCAGTGTCTGTCATCTTTCGGAAGGCCTCGGTAACATCAGCGCCGCTCTTGGATTTAATGGGAACGGCCCACGCGTACCTAGAGAAAACGTCGATCGCCGTCACCACGTACCGGAAGCGGTCGTTGTGAGACGCCAAAGCCTGCATGTCCATCAGATCTATCTGCCACTGCTGATCGATTGCACCGGTTATAGTCTTGTTCCTTGCGAATTTTCTCCGAATGGGTTTATGTTTAGTGTAGGCGTCCAGCGACACTAAAGCATCTCGGATGACGGCCGGGTTTAGGTGGCGAAAATGATGTTTCTGGAGTTTAGTCACGCTAGTGAAACTGGAGGGCGCTTTGACGTCGGTATATCTAGCTACTACGCGCTTCTTTTCTTTTTCCTTCTTGGTCAGTCTCTTCACTGGTTTTCCCATCGTCGGCCTGTTGGGGGCGTGAACGACGCCGCCGCCGCTAGGCGGTTGCGCCCTTTCCTTTTCTTACTCGCCGCGCTCCTATAGGAAGTCGGAGTTTGGAAAAGTTCACTGCCCTCCTCGTCGTCAGAGGATTGATCGTCCACCTGGAGAGAAGAGTCTGCTGCTGCTGCTGCTGCTGCTGCTGCTGCTGCTGCTGCTGCTGCTGCTGCTGCTGCTGCTGCTTCTCCTTCTTCCGAGTCGAAGCTCGGTCGTTTCCGACCTCTGTCAGCAAGCCGTGTGTCCAAGCTTTGGCCAGGTCCGCTCGCTTTATACAGATGGTTTCCGATCAAGGAGTCTGTGGGAACTGCTTCGCGCAGCGCTTTTGTGAACAGAGAGTAGCCCGCCGGTCTGGGCGCCGTCTTCCTGAACCCGGCGGCGTCGTTCAGTAAGTCCACTATGTTGATGCGATGCTCAGGTGGTATTCTCCTACCCGACATCTCGCGCACCGCACCGTCCTCGTTCCACTTGACCACACCGGATTTCTCCAATTGTTTGTACAGCGTCACTGTCCGGATGCGATTCCTCTTGGGAACTTGGTTCACCAACCGCTCAAGTAGGGACGCGCTGGCTTCTTCAGCAGACTGACGGAAGTGAGCCGGGGGCGAAGAAGTGTAGGACAAAGAGATGTTGCTGTTGTTGGGATTCGCGAGAAAAAATTGCAATCTATTCAACAACCTTCGGTATTTCAACATATTCTCGCGCGATTCCAAAGTGGGATCGTTCAACACTAAGTCCAAGTCCCTGTAGATAAACTGTAGCACCTGGTGCAAGGCCGCGTCGGGATGAAGGGACTGTTCTGCCTGCTTGTGGTAATAGGCCATATCGGCAGGTAGGCGGGCGGCGGTGGCAGGGGCGGAACTCTCGTTCTTTTCAGTACGCTCATCAGGAAGAGGAGGAAGGTTTGGAGCAGTAGAAGTACTAGCAGCAGCGACTGCAGTAGTAGCAGCAGCGGGCACATGATGAAGTAGACCTGCTCGTGATGATTTGTAGAGCGTCTCAGGATCCACGAGCGCTAAGCGTTTGTAGTGTTGTTGCTGCTCTGAGTCCGTCATGGGGACGACGGTGGCGATGACGCTGGCGGTGGCGGTAGTGGTGGTACTGTCGGCGAGTAGGTGTCGAATGAGGTGTCTCATATACGGAGAATGCTCTTTATAAGCGGTAAGGCCATCCCTATGAGAGCCGGAATGAGGAAACCTCCCTCTAGTACCAAGACGCGTCTCTTTTTTTTGATGGGCGTAGATTTTTTGCCGACCTCCCTCAACACGTCAGCCGATTCTCGAAGCTTGTCCAGTTGTTTGTCGCTGAGCGGGATGTTCCCTACGAGTAAATTGTGGCAGATCTCACTCAACGCTGCGATCAGATCGTCGCTTCCAGAGTCTATTAGATGCGAGCAGTCCTTTGGCGAGCACTTAGCTAAGTGCTTAAGAGTACCAAAGTGTCTTTCGAGTAGATGAGAAGACATTTTTGCTACTGCTTTGTTCTTTTTTTTGTCTAGCGGTACGAATACTAGCTGAGAGTGTATGGACGTCAAAGAGGAGCGTATTCTCAGATCGTCAGGTGTTGACTGCTTGAAGTCCAGAAGGAGGTATGAGTGAGGTCGCTTGAGTTCATGGGTAAATATACTAGAGAGGGCCGCCGCGTTGGAGGGAAACACCTGGCGAGACAGACTAGCTATTTGCCCCATGTCGCGCGGGTTCTTGAAAACGATCATGTAGTGAGCGTTCAGACTCATAGTTCGAAAGTCGGGTGATTTCTGGAATAGGTTCTGAGTGATATATATGACGCTCACGTTCCAGTGATGGGAGTATTTAGTAAAGATGTCGGCTACCACTTGCTGATTGGAACTGCTCATCAGATCGTCCAATATCAGTAGAGTGTGTGGTCGTAAAGCGTCTTCTGCTACTTCCACGTCTCCCGCTATAGACTCTTTGCTAGGAAGACCTTCTCTGAATTCCACACCGTACTGATTTTGCATTTTTTCAAACAGAGGTTGCCACTCGCTGTAATGGTAAAAAGTCTTTTCCACCGGCGGCGTGACCAAATTGTTCACGTCGCTCAGAAATTGATCCACCAAGCGCGATTTTCCACAACCCGACAGACCGCTAATGATACAACTAAAGGGTCCTTGTAGTCGAGCGTCGAAATGAATTTCTGTGAAGAGTTTGCTTTTACTACTCGACATTTTTTTGTTTTTTTTCAGGACGCGTCAGAGAGTAGTTGTGTGTCTGACTGTCTGCTGTGTTTCTCACTCGAACGGTCGGTAGTGAATGGTTGTGGAGAAAAGTCAGCCGACCTTTTTATTGATACCGGCCGGTGTCACAGTAGCGGCGGCAGAAGTGACTTTTTTTTCTTTTTATTTTTGCGATAAAATTCTATTTTCACTCAATAGTCATAAATGTTTGTATCAGACTCCAGAGGAGTCTGATACAAATATTTATTTTTAAAAAAAAAGAAGAGGAGGAGGAGGAGGAAGAGGAGGAGGAGGAGGAGATTAATTTTTTTTTTTTTTTTTTGATCATTTAGGCAAAGTTCGTCGCTTTGCCGCTTTGTTTTCTATTTCTGTGTTGTGACACGATCGTCTCGAAAAAGCAATAAGGCGTGTGAGCGCGGCGGTGACAAATACATATTGGAGCGTATGGTTTAAAATAGTGCGTCCCTATAACAAGTGACGACGTCGAAACGTTTAGAGACCGTGTTCACGTCGGCCACAACGCGCGCCCACCGAGTGGGAGCTGCAGTCGCTCCCAAGAAACCGATCGGCTTGTCGAATCGTTTCATAGCGCTTATTCTCACTTTATAAGAGGAGGCAGGGTGAGGAGAGTAGCGGCGCTCTTTCTTTTCATGAAACGCCCAACGAGTGGGGGCGCTGAGAGCGGCTGTTATGCAATGGTAGAGTAAATACTGTTCTGAGAAGACGGCTCTCGGCCATGTCGCTACGTTTTCCTTTTCCGCTCTTGTATAACGACGATTTCTTTGGCGCTCGGCTTTGCTTTTCTCGAGAATTCGGTACGCTTCAAGAGAAGCGTGAACCTCAACTACGTGACGCTCTCTCCTTTGAGATAAAAAAATAGCCGGGCAGTTGAGGAGGGCACTTTGTTCGCGTGTCCGTCTTTTAGAAACTCGCGCCCTCTGCGGGGCCATATTTCTTTCCTCCGAAACAAAAAAGACTGAGTGAAAATAAAAATTTAAAAAAACAAAAAGCTCAAAGAAAAAAAATAAGCAATAAGCAGACTCAGCTCGAAATTCCCTGCTGGCGTGATGGCGGTGACTTCAGGCGGTGGCGGCGGTCGGCTGGCCGGCGGTGGCGGTGTCGGCGGCGATGGTAGAAGGGGGTGTGGAAAGAGAGATGCATCTCAGTCTTTTATAGGGGCGGCGAGAGTTCGACTTAGTCTGACATTTTCAGCTGTCGCATGCTGACCTGCTGCTATCATAAGAGAAACAAAATCCCTAATCACGCTTTTCAGCTGGATCCTTCCACCCACCAGACATGGATCCAGATGGGAGGGTGGTTTGAAATTAATCCGTGTACCGACTGTCATACAATAGTGTAATTAGTTGAACGCGTGTTACCTGTATAAAGGATTAGCAGGTCATGGGCTTAGAGTGTGTATAGAAAAACAACTACAGGTAGCGTGAACAAAGCGACCCCCTCCCTTTCTGTCACTCTGTCTGTGACTAGAGGGCGCGTGTGTGGTAAGCGGCTTAAATCTAAAGAAAAAAAATCACCCTCTCCTGTCGTCAGCAGTCAGCTGGCCGGCGGCTGGAAAATGCGATTAGAGGGATGATGAGCGCGTAGTAAGCGACTTAAGGCTAATCTAAAGACCTGCCGTGAGTGGGCAGCTGGCCGGCGGCTTGAAAAAAGGGGGGAGTAAGGGTATATAAGGGGGAGTGAAACCGTATTCGTCATTGTCAATCATCATTCACTCTACTACTACTACTACTACTACCACCACCACCAGCACCACGCCTCAATTTGCAGATCCCCATGATGGAAAGTTGCGACCGTGACATGAAGCGGTATGACGAAGCGGCGCGCGAATGTGAAGCTGATGCTGTAGCCTCTGCTACTGCTGCTGCTAGTGCCGCTCATCGTGCTACTGCTGCATTTACTGCGGCTGTTAGTGACGCTGGTTGTGATGACGTTGTTGTTGTTGCCGCTGCGGCTGTGACTGCTGCTGTTGCTGCCGCCGATGCAGCTACTCATGCCGCCGATGCCGACGCTGCTGCTGCTGATGCTGTTGCGGCTGCCGATGTCGCCGCTGATAACGCTGCTAGTGCACGCTCTGCTGCCCTTGCTATTGTCGCTGCTGCTGTTGTTGCTAATGCTCACGCTACTGCTGCTGCCGCTGCTGCTGCTGCTGCTACCGCTGCTGCTGCTGATGCTGCTGCTGATGCTGCTGATGAATCGTCATTTGTCACTCTTAAACCTCCAGTTGAACGCGCGACGGGTAGTAGGGCTACCAACGCGACGGCCGGATGGTGCAAATGGTGTCGTCGCTTCTGCTCGTGCGCTTGCTTTTCTTCCGGTCCTACCTGCTGCTGCTACGGTATAATAGTGTTATAGTGTTTGAATGAGAACGCGCGTAGTTACACATAGACGCTGTAACAGATGTGCTTTTTTTTGAAAATATAATTTTAGCATAACATGGAACTTGTTGTGTTTATTTTCTATATATAAGTTGTTTGTTTACAAACAGTCACGTGTCACGTGGTGTTGTTTACAAACAAGAGAGCCACGTGGTGTTGTTTACAAACAAACCCTAAGTAGGTCACGTTACCCTAGTTACCAGAATGCCGGCTTCTGATTGGCTGAGCCTAAGCAGGTCACGTGACGTAAGTAGGTCACGTTACCATGGTTACCAGAATGCCGGCCTCTGATTGGCTGAGAGCTTCTAAGTAGGTCAGTAGGTCACCCAGAATGCTGGCTTCTGATTGGCTGAGAGCCCTAAGTAGGTCACGTTACCATGGCAACGGGTCACGTGACCAAATGGCGGCCTCTGATTGGCTGCATATCGATTGAGTAATAAACAGTAGTTAACCATAGTCCCGTTCCGATACATACTATACTACTCCCATGCGACTATAGATCAATGGTGCATTGGGGCTATACTCCACTGTATGAAATGCTGTATTTCTCAGGAATGCATCGTAATAATACCTTTAGGGAGTGATCATTTTTTAACAACAGGGGGGGGGGGGTGGTTTTCCGCGCGGAGCGCGCGAAATTTTTTTCACCCCCCCCGGTCAACGGGTCGAAATTTTTTACCCCCCCCCCCTAAGGGTCGGAAATCGGCGCGCGCGCAGGCCCTTTGAAGCATAGTAACGCGCGGGCTTTTTGGCCCAAAACAGGTTAAATTTTTTTGCCCCCCCCCCAAGAGGGGTCCAAATTTTTTACACCCCCCCCCGGTCAAGGGGTCCAAATTTTTTTGCCCCCCCCCCAAACCAACCCCCCCCCCCCCCTGTTGATAAAAAATGATCACTCCCTTAACGCTGGACAGTGAATAGATATATATATGCTATGGATATAATCAATGTCAAATAAACAAAAGAATTAAAGGGAATTTGGAGGAATTATTTCTCTTAAACTAGTGACAGGTGGTCAGGTCGTGGGTTATCCACAGCAATCATAGAGACACATACAAATCAAACCTTTTTTCCAGTTAACTCTGACTAGTTCCAAGGATATAAAATAGACAATTATGCCTAGTCCGTGTGAAAAGTATAATAGCCATGGATATATCCTCATTAACACTGTAGGTAAACACTAATGCATCTAAAACAATCCAAATATAACTTCTGTTGTTCAATACTGCATCCTACTGAGGCTTGTTTCTGAGACTGTCCCAGTAGCATGTCACCTCATCTTACTGGACTAGGTAAATGTGACCACTGCACATGCATACCCATGCACCCTACCCCTCAGCCTCCACACCTCCAGGTGTGATGTGGCACTGTGAGATGCTCAGGTCAGTCACACCCACCTGCACTTCACACCTAACACCTGGATGTGGCCTTGTTCTTTATATCAAAGTGATGTCACACACTAATCCTCCCCTCTGAGGTGGAGATCTAAGGCACACTTCTGTGAGGGGGGGGGGGGGTGTAGAAATATTTGAACTAATGGTAAAATCATTTGTTTCATAATCTTACATACTGGGATTAATTTCCTCGTTATAATCAGGTTTATGGCAAGCCTATAGATGTCATTCTAACAAAGTTGCTTTACTTTAGAAATGTATAGGCGAAAAAAAAGGCATGGCAAATATGCTCGTTAAAGCAAGTTATAATTAGTGCTCACTATATCAATGCTCGTTGAAGCCAAGTTTTACTGTGCATTCCTAGGGCCTAAATAAAATAGAAAAAGTTCTGATAATATTGCCCAAAATAGTTTTTTTTATGAATAGTAAAAATCATAAATTTAAGTAGTGAAAACCCCGAAAATGTCATAAATTGCTTTAAAAATGTTCGTAAAAGCACTAGGGTTGGCCTGAAAAACATAAGGTTGATTGTTTTCAGAACCAACTTTTTTTTTTGCCAAATCAACAGCAGCTCTTAGTGACACGAGCGACATGGGGTTCTCTGTATTGACATGTGACATTGGCATTTCTGTGTGGGGACCCTCCATCCATCCCCAGTCAAATATTTAACCCCCCACAGGCGACACACACACCATCACTACCCCACTACCATACATGTGTAGTTTAAGTCGTTACCTCAAAGGGGAGGATTAGTGTGTGACATTACTTTAATAGATGGAGTGAACAGTGCCACACTCAGGTCGTAGGTGTGAAACCCTGGTGGCTGCAAGTGTGAGAAGAGCATCATGTGAAGGCAGAGTGTTACATGGCATCAGCATCTCATGTTAGTCACACCTCAAGGTGTGGAGGCTGAGCTGGAGTGGGGTGTACATAGTCCAGCAAGCTGGGGCTACACATGCTACAGAGAGAGGCCTCAGTGGGATTGTTATCTAAATAGAGGTAGGACTGAACAATGGAGGTTAAATACATTGTAGTAGGCCTTCAGGAGGATTTTTACCCATGAACCTTATATTCCCATGGAGTAGGCACACTGTATCTTTTGGATTTAATTGGATCACTGGAGTTAACTGGAAATAAGGTTTGTTTCTTTAGTTGTCTCTAAGGAGTGTGTCTATTACACGAGGCTACAGTGGCACAACATGCAACAGAATGAGTGCATGGACTCCTTGACCTTGTATTATTCACACCAAGAGGTACCAATACCATAGTTAGTACCCCCCCCCCCGACACATACACATCTAAGAATAAATTGCCATTTTATACAGTAATAGCTGCCATGGCACAGCACTGTCATAGGCTATAGGCAGTATAGCAGTGCTGTACAGGTACACTGTGTGTGAGGGGCTTCACTTCCGGATATTCAAGATGGCGGGAGGGTCACGTGATATGACGTCACTGAAAGAGCCTTATTGAATCTACCACCTAAGTACTATCAAATAGACCCACACTATGCTACCCCCGGGATGCTACCTGAGGGTTGCCTTTATAGTATATACGGTACCCTGCACCCAGCTGAGACAATATAAACATCTAAAAGAAAGAAAAAAAAACAGAAGAAAAAAACGGGGGTTGGTGGGCAGAGCCCCCCCCCCTTTTTCAGATTCTGTATCCGCTACTGATTTGAGCAGGTATTAGTAGACTGGTATTGTAAAAGAAATATTGGGGTGGAAAAATGTACATTGAACTGGACAGAAGGTGAGTAGATACATGAAGGTAGCATATCATATACAAGTAGATTTAGGGTTATGTTGACTGGTCTAGAAGGAAACACATCACTGAAATTCCTTATATTTGTATGTTTTTCTGCTTCAAACTCATATCGAAGAGCACCTTGCCAGAAAATCACAACAAATAACTTCACCACGAAATATTTTGTGCCCGTTTGAGGTGTTTCTAGATATTCTTTGACATGGAAAACAAGCGTACTTCAATAGTCCCTTTCATGGTGCCACAGACTATTCCCTCCCTATCTGTCTCCGTCTCCCTTACGCTGCCTAAATGCTCAAGTACTTTATACTCATACATTCCTTTACTTATCTATCGCTCGGATTCGCTCTCTCTCCTACGCCTACTCCCTGTATTCACACATTCCCCTACCCCTCTCATCCCTCACACATCTTCTACATATTCTCTTCCCTGCCTATCCCTTCTCTATGGAATAACCTATTTTCTGATGTTCCAGGACTAACATCAAGATGGAAGGACACAATTCAAATGCAGAGAGCAGCCCGTCAAAACCACTGCCACCCGATGGCACACAGCCAGCAGCAAGCATTGTCTTCAAAAAGGGTTCCTCTAAGATATTTGAACTGCGAACTGAGCTCACTCCAGCACCAGTTGTAGGAACATTGATATCAAACCCTGAGTCTCCAATAGGCTTTTCAGCATCTAAGTTTGCTGCATATGATAAAGCAATTGGGCATTCTGGTCAATCACCAACAGTTGCAGCATCTAAATCTCCGATCAAATCTTCTGTGTCATTCAACACTGTGAAGCCTGGCATCATACCTCTCAGGACCATTCCAGCAGCATTGAAGTTACTGCCATCAAATATGAATACTAGGAGTCCTCCTCCGACTCCATTGACAATAGTGCGAACAAATCGGCCATTGACAATAGTGCGAACAAACCGGCCATTGACCTCACATTCTATGTCAGGCAAAATAGTGACACCTGGTGCCAGAGGTAACAGTCACACCCTCGTACCCTTCAAGATAAGTACACCTGAATCACAACTTTCACCATTTAAGTTGAATCCATCAAATTTGAATCTCAGATCCACAATATCTCAATCAAGTGTAGTATCAGGAATTCGAATGACAACATCTGCATTAGTCAATGCAGTGAGACCTCACACTACATCCGGTGTCCTCAGTCATTCTGGTCAAATAGTGGCAGCATCTGAAACATTGGCCACATCTTCTGTGTCAGTCAAGGCAGGTGCACCTGACATCAGTAGGAGAGCTTGTCGACCACTGCTCACATCCCCAAGACTCACTCGGATTCAAGGTAGTCAATCAACTATTACCGCATCTCAAACATCGATTACACCTTCCATGTCAGCCAGTGTAATGAAGTCTGATGGCAGTACAGTCCGATCACCTTTAAATAAAAGTGCACCAGATGTGCTTGCACAACTTGCTCAATCCACAGTGGTGTCAGCATCTCAGAGTTTCTTCGCACCTACATCGGTTAGATCATTACCACCTGAACAATCTGCAGCTTCTCCATCAAATATTTCATATCCAGAAAAGTCTGTAACTGCTTCTCAAGTGACCTCTACCCATCCATCAGGAAATAGGGGATTGGAAGTGGTTGCACCACATGATATGTATACTGCGATAAAACAACCAACAGTAAACGCAGGAAGCATGCCCCAGCCGCCGACCAACCTTGCACAAGCAGTGGTTAGGATTTGTGGACGTGATATACCATTCTCAGTAGCAGTAAAGTGTTTCCATCCTTCACAGCTACAGTCTTTTCCCTGGTACAGGCAACTTACTGCAGGCAAAAAAGGTCAAGCTCGCAGTTGTTCTCCACCAGTTCGAAAGAGACAAAGATCATACAAAGCAAAACCAGATCCCAAGTTTGAAGAGGCAATGTCACCTGAAGGTATTGGAATAATTTCAAGCGATTCAGAACGTATGATGCCCAAAGACCACATGGAAGTACCAACAAGCAAAAATAGTGCAGTAACAGGACCAAACAGTGTTTATTCCAATACTGAGGTAGCATACACTGTTGTGCCTGTGGCTAGCAGTTCCACATCTATTTCCAATGGTACTTGTGTACCAGCTTCAGCATACAAATATACCTTGCTTCCTCATAGTGCAACAGTGTCAGCAGCTGCAGCTTCTTTCACAACAAACGATGCAGTAACAGTACCAAGGAATGTGGAAACTGTAGCGCCACACAGGGTTGTAAGTTTGCCACCACAGGGAAGAAGTCCTACAATACCAACTTTTACCGTAGCATCACCAAAACAAAAAGGATATGTCACACCAAATATGGGTCTGACCACGAAGAGAAACTCAACAACACCAGTGCAGTTGTCAATCACCCCAGGAACTGTAGGACATAAGAGTGAGATGCCAATGAAAAGGAACTTTGGTTCAGAAATGGTAAAGCCATTGCCAATGCTCTTCCCTGAGATAACTAGAAAAGGCAGTGAAACTGAATGTGTGCAAATGATAGACGAAGAAGTCAAGAATTACGGCAACAGAGATGCTGCCTCTGGATCGTCTCAATCTCCCTTTCTTCCAAGTGAACTGTCTACAAGTAATCCCCAGGTGGGAGTAGCAGAGCTTCACCAGACTACAATGCCGACGCTTACAAAGAGAAACACATTGTATATGCCATGCACAAGTCTACCTGTCACAGGTATGGTGGGAAGAAAATCAGGACCATCCACACAGCCACTGGGAGCTACAGTTGCACAGGTGCAAAACTCTCCCATTCCAGGCGACGATATGTCTCTCCAGAGTCGAGAAAAAACATGTAATGAGGAAGACCAGCAAGTGATGTCTGAAGATGTGCTTATACCAAATATTGCAGAGGTAAAGGCAACTGCAGGAAGTGAAGTTCTAATCCACAAACCAAAGGAAGCATACCTGCAGGAAATGCCAGATGCACCATTATATAAAGCATCCATGCTAAGTGAGTGTTCTATGAAGATTTCAAGATTGGAGGATGGAAAACCATCAGTTCAAAAGGGATACAATAGGAAGGAAAGCATCAAAAGAGGAAGAGTTCACAAGCGAGGAAGGTGTCACTGTTCCAGGAGATACCATAAAAGCCAAAATCATATTTCAACTGAGAAATCAAACAATGTGAGGTTAAAACATGAACGCGTAGAGTATGGAGAGTCTACTCCCAAATTATATTTACAGGACCATATGGTTTTGGATAATGAAGATTGTGTTCAGCAGTTGATGTCAGAGGGAAGAATTGATGATCAAGGTAGGGTCAGAAACATTGATCATAGTGTCCTCCAAAGTTATGAGTCTGTGGATTCAGTCAACATTGATGGTGCATTGCATGAAGGGAGATCAGATCTGCAAAATTTTGTTGGAAATATGATGGGGAGTGATGCAGTTGTCTCTTCAATTGATATTCAGCAGTTTGTTTCGTCCGCAAGGGTGGTTGAAGAAGGCAGGGTCAGGAGAATTGATAACAGCACCATCCCAATAAGCGAGTTTGCAGATTCAGTCAGAAAAGTTCTCGCAGAAACTGACTTAGAAAAAGAAGTTAGACCAGTTCAACCTACTGGTAGCTATATTGGGAAGATGATTGTGAGTGATGCAATTGCCTCTTCAACTGATATTCAGCATTCGGTTACCTATGGAATGATTGATGAGAAAGGTGCGGTGAGAAATATTGATCAAGGGGCCCTCCAAAGTTCAGAATCTCTAGATTCAGTTAAAAACACTGAAGCTTTATGGACTGATGAAGAAGTTCAGCAGAGCTATATGGGGAAAATGATGGTCAGTGAAGGAATGGACCATAGTGTCCTCCAAAGCTCTGCATATGTGAATTCAGATGTAAAACCAGTAGAGCACAGTTATATTGGGAAAATGATGCCTGAAGTGAATGCCCTGATAGCTGATGAAGATATCAAAGAAGAGTTAGAATCAATGACAGATGACAAAGATGATGCCTTCAACGATCTAGTTTACCAAGATGTTGCTGAGAGCGATGTTGAAGATCCAACTCCTCACTTTCTAGCAGTAAGAAACAGTATCAACCTGGACAAAGAAGGGGGAACCATAATCATAAAGCTGAATCAGGTTGAGTATGGTGAGGAAACCGGATACTCTGTGAACAGAACAGTGAATCTAGCCCGGTCAGTCATCCACGTCACGAGCACTGATGCAGAACCTCCAAGAGCAATTAATGAAGATCGAAGCTTATTGAATGATCCAGATCTGTGGACACTTCTTCAAAAAGACGCATGCAAAGAGAATCATACCATTGATCCAGACACACTGGAAACACTACACACTACCTTAGGAGAATTTGGTAAAGTTGAGGCTATACCTTTTGAAGTAAAGTCTTTCCTTTCATCACTGATGCACAGCATGGACTCCCTTCATGACACCCATACACACCTTGAAGCAGCACAGAAGTTGTCTATGCAAACAGAACCACTCCATATTCACGACTCAAACAAAGCAGGTAGGACAAATGTACAGAAAGTCCTCAGCAGACATCAGCACCTTCTTGGACAAGTTTACCAGACATCTTCATCTATGCTCCAACATTTGTTTGACCAAGCACACCATGTATGGATGAAAGATGTGCCAACAAATGTGGATCAAGCTATGGTTATGCATATGAAAGACACTGCTACCTCAAAACTTGGCACACATGAGAATCAAGGTATCAGGGAGTTAGAGTTGTCACCAATTGAGCCAAAAGTGAAAGATGGGCAGAAAAATGATGAAAGGCAGAACAAGAGTTCTCCAGATGGATTACGGTGTGAATATACCAAGCTGAGGCAAGAACTTCATCTGACAGCCTGCATGTCTACTGATGTCTGTGCTAAGAATGATGAAGAACATCTGACTGCTGACAAATCAAAGAAGAATAAAAGATGCAGAAAGAAGACATCACCTTCGAATGACTGCTATGGTAAAGTCTTCACATGTTTTCACAATACGCTGTGTCTGACCAGAACGGGACAATGTGAAAGTCTTTGAGTGGGTGCCATCTTTGACGGGGTGCCATATTTGACTGGGTGCCATCTTTGACCAGTCACCATAAAATTAGATATGTAAGAGATAATATGAAGGAAATGACTTATTTCAACCCTCAAAACCTACATTAACTTTTCCAGCCCATTTTTCATCTGTCTGAAATAAACCATTTTCTGTCAAGCCGGTCAAAGATGACACCCGGTCAAAGATGGCACTGGGTCAAAGACTTTCACATTGGCCTGATCTGGTGGGACACAGCCAATAACAAAAAAAAATTCCTTCTATCATCAAAGCATTTGACTAATTCAGTTGTAAACCTATTTCCATCAGAAAAGTATCAATTCAAAATTTTCATGATTATAGAATATGTCAGTATTATTGTGCTTTTTGATTTCAGTCAATCTTAATGACATAGGTAACAAATTGAAGCGAAAAGAAGACAGCATTGATGAGGTCAAAATGATGACAAATACATTGTCAACTAGCAAGGGAAACGTGACAAGTATCAAATCTGGATCAGCAGTCAAAAACAAGTCTGAGGGTTCAAAGCTTCTGAATTTGGTTAAAAAATCCAGCACATCAAAATCAAGTTCAACATTCTTGGACAAGCGTTCTCAGAAATGTAGAAAAGATACTGCAATTCCTAAGAAAAGAAGTAGGCAAGTTCTTCAGACCTCAATGACTTCAGCAAGTGACAAATGTACTGGAAACCAAAAAGAAGGCAATAATTCAGAAGATTCGCATTATGACAAAGATGATAGTAAGCATGTTACACTCTACTAGAGGGATAATTTTCATTGTTTCCAAATGGATAATCATTGCCTACTTTCCCTTTAAGGAAGATTCCCCCCTAAAAAAAGTATGTATCATCTAAAAGGTGGGGGTCATCTTGAAATTAGGAGTTTACAGTTATCACACTATAAAGTATGCCATTTCAATCATTTCCAGCTGGAAATGCGAAAACCTGATTATTTCATCTGAAATTGGAATACCACCTTCCATTGCCATTCGATATGGTTTCATTTGTAGGTGACAAGAAGGAGAGTAGCAGCATGAAGAATAGCCGTTCTTCACAGGTGAAGCGCCGCCTTTCAGATCCAGAAAAAGATGCGCCAGCCAGCAAGTCATCTCGGACCCATAGTGGTAGAAAAGGTAAATTTTGAATATTTCATCACCATACACAATACAGATTCTTCTCACTGTCTCACACAGTTTATCCCATCAAACCTTCACCAGCACCTGAGAAAAAAAAGATGGATTACCGCAGATTATATGTGAACCAAACCTTCAGTGCGGGTGATACAATATTCTCAAAGTCTAGGTGCAGGTAATACAAGGGTTTTTATAAGTATAGTTAGGACCACATTAATATTGGTATGGCTCCCATGATGCAGTTCACCAGAGGCGATTTTGTTGGGTCCTGGTCGGTGGTTACCTTCCCGCCCGCCGCCATGTTGTTGCAACTTTCTTCCCACGGCTCACCCCAAGGCACCAAATATTCACCTGCAGCAAAGCTGCTGGTCTAAACTAAATATTGAAACATAATGGTGCGTGTATATGTTATGATGACTTCAGCGGCTGCTTGTGAAAAGTACAGACAATTAAGGCAAAAAAAAAGGTTTGTTTCAACTAACATGGGAGAAAATATCGAGTCGGTAGAGCGGATTATGAATCATGGATCATAAATGTACTAGCCAGCCTCTCTGCATACCCTAAAATTGAAGAAAAAAGGGTAAAAATACGAAAATTTCTTCAAAATTGCATAAAAAATGTATGGTCGGCCGTGTTTAGATAGGGTCAAAGAACGGAGAGGATATAGACAAATGCCAACGCCGATTGATACAGTCTCTGTTGTATTTCACGAGTAGGGGCTGGGGCCATATCCCATGATATATATATTTAACTGAGTACGGCTCTTCAGTGCTAAAGCATAGGAAATCTTGTACAGTACTAAAATGGTGATTTTCATAAAGTCGGGGTGTGGGTTATATGCCAGGTGCGAGTTATACGCGGGAATTTACGGTAGTATAGAAATCTTTCAAATTTTTAAAATGTCCTAATGACAATATCTGTAAATGATTAGCATCATCATTAAATAAAGCGTATAATTTCTGATTTCAGAGAAACACTCATCAAACGAAAATTCCAGTTCAAGGAACCAAAAAGTACAGCCAGGCCAACCGTCATCTTCAGTCGAGACAAAGAGCACAGCTGCATCTTGTACATCTAATAAGGTTTCAGAAGTGCCATTGTACAAGACCATGAGAAACCATGTTACAGAAACTGCATCTGGTACAACCGTTGCGTATGATTTATCTGATCAGGAACTTACAGATTTGGATTCTGAGCATGGATTCACTCTGATTCAAACTGGATTAACGGATATTCAGAGTGAATCAAATGAAACAACATTGGACAATGATCGTAAGCGTATAATAAAAGAGCTTGAGAGGCTGGGAAGAATTCAGCAAAGCCTTTCCAAGCGGTCCAGCGAGATCATAACGATGTATGAAAATATAGAGAACAACCGTGAAAAGCTAAACAGTGAGCCTTCCACAGGCAGTTCCATTACCCAAAACTGTTCCAATCAAGAAGGAAGTCAGCAGATGAAAGACATGACAAAAGATGATAAGCAGCATGGTAAGAAAAAGCAAAACAATTGGAGAGATAACAAGAGGAGTAGTAAAGAGCATCATTCTGATGCTGTGAAACATAAGGATGTGAAAAGAGAAAAGGATGTATCTGAAAAGAGGCATAGTAAAGACATAGTAGGTAAAGCATCAGAGACAAATACGTCTCAATTCCACAGAGTGTCAGAGGCAAAGGGAAGCAGAGATTCAGCCAGTTCACACGTTGCAACCAACAGAGGAGAGAAAAGCAAGGAACAGGAAAGTAAACATGAGAAGAAGAGATCATACCATAAACACAAACCTGAAAATGGCAAATCTGGAGCAAGTGCAAGTGTAACGCAACAGAAATCTGCGGATGTAGCTATTTCACAACCTGGAACAGATAGAGGAGAAAAGCAGAAGGAATATGAAAAGAAGCATGAAAAGAGGAGATCGCATCATAAGAAGAAATCAGACGATGGTAAATCTGGAGTGAGTACCAGTGGACTGCAGCAGAAATCTGCAGATGTTGCCATTTCACACCTTGGAACAGACAAAGGTGACAAACAGAAGGAATGTGAAAAGAAGCATGAGGTGAGATCGCATCATAAGAAGAAATCAGACGATGGTAAATCTGGAGTGAGTACCAGTGGACTGCAGCAAAAACCTGCAGATGCTGGCATTTCACACCTTGGAACAGACAAAGGTGACAAACAGAAGGAATGTGAAAAGAAGCATGAAAAGAGGAGATCGCATCATAAGAAGAAATCAGACGATGGTAAATCTGGAGTGAGTACCAGTGGACTGCAGCAGAAACCTGCAGATGTTGCTATTTCACACCTTGGAACAGACAAAGGTGACAAACAGAAGGAATGTGAAAAGAAGCATGAAAAGAGGAGATCGCATCATAAGAAGAAATCAGACGATGGTAAATCTGGAGCGAGTAACAGTGGACTGCAGCAGAAATCTGCAGATGTTACCATTTCACACCTTGGAACAGACAAAGGTGACAGACAGAAGGAATGTGAAAAGAAGCATGAAGTGAGATCGCATCATAAGAAGAAATCTGACCAAGGTAAATCAACCACTAGTCTACCTCAGCAGGATTCAGGAAAAAGGACATCACATCATAAAGAGAGACCTAACCATGGTAAAACTGGAGCAAGTAATAATGAACCACAGCAGGAATCTTCCAAAAAGCATACAAGGGATGAGATGACAGAAACTAAGACAGTACCAGCAAAAGATCATGCCTACAAAAAGGGTCACAGTGAGACAAAACAGGTCAAGAACCCCTATGATGCCAAAATATCAGATAACTGCCCGGACAAGAGTGGTGATCAAAGGCAAAGACATAAGAAACCCAATCCCTGCTACCGATTTGTAAATAACGGGCTTGAATGGAAAGGGAAAAGCTCTACGGATGCAAAACCAGATACAGTTGATACCAAATCAGGAAATCCTCCTGACAAAACAAAAAGCAGGTCAAAGGAGGAAAGCAAAGTGCAAATCACTGAAATCAAGCCTTCTGGTGAAGGTGATTCTCCAGATGAAGTAATTAATCCAACAAGAAAGCGTGGCCTCTGGCAACGACAGGTAAGAAATCAGAGATTTCAGCATTTGAATCAAAAATCATATTGTGAAAAAAAACTTCTTTATTTCTTTGCTAATAGGTTAATGCATATCATTGGTTGGAGCATAAAAGTATGTAACATTTCTGTTCGAATATACTACCTTCTAATAGCACTTTTTTAAACTGAAATAGAAATTTTGGAGTAATGTTTTATATTTAGTTTGATCATACATACTCAACAATGTGTTTTCTTCCATCCTTTGTCTTAGGAATGCATCTCCATTGTAAATGCAGTTTACAATCTACAACCACAAAGTGAACCATTTCGGTCAGAAGTTGATTCGTCAAAGGTATGATATGAATGTTTACTATACAAACTGTCATGAAGCAGCATCACAATAAGCCTCCCTGTGAGTGATGGGCCAATTTCATTATTTGGTAGGTTCCTGTTAGCGTTGTGGGAAGGGTCAGATATCCCCTGGGCATAGTTTGGCGGAAGAGTACAGGGAAGGGAAGGGGTAGTGCAGCAGGTTGTTCGCTCACACACAATCAAAAGGCTGCCTGTTAGGGCGGGTTTTAGGCACGCCCGGGATAGCTCTCCTAAGTGCGCGGACAAACGTTAACATCTTAACACAGAATTAGAGGATAGGCTAGTCGACTAGTATGTAATGGGGGACACTTCCCCCCAAACCCCCCTTTTTTCTTATTTTTTTCTTCTCTTACAAAGCAGGACTGCCTTAAATTAAGACATTTTAAGATGTAAGATTAGGATTGCGCTGTTAACGTTTATTCGCGCACCTGGGAGAGCTATCCCGTGTTTGCAGGTTTTAGAGCCATGGTCAATTTGCATATCTAAGTAGAAGGCAATGGCAAAAGGTGAAAGTCTAGCACAAAAATAAGCCCTGTTAGAATTGTATATATTGTATAGCCAAGATGACAAATATATTGGCCTCAAGTTGCCTCTTGAACGGTTTACGGTCAATTTATTGAAATTTCTTACTTTTTACGTCTTATTTTGTTTTGTTTCATTATTTACAGATACCCGACTATTACCAGATTGTGAAGTTACCAATTAGTCTGGACTGTGTAGCCTCACGGGTAAGGAACTGTCACTACGAGGATGTCTACCACTTCGTCTCAGATATGAGGCGCATCTTTTGGAATTGTCGTCTTTATAATGAGGTTAGAATTATATCTATCTTCTCTTCCGCTATTTGACCACATTTGGAAAATCAGGGCTTCTTCATTCACATCAAACAAATAGAAGGGCTGTGTGGTTAACAGAGGGTGAGGGTGGTGGTTGATATAGAGACTGCTGTAGCGGACATATATATGTAATAAAGCCACCTTGTTCTACCTAACAGTTTAGATACCAGGAAAATAAATAAAAGAATCATACTTCATACTTTTATCATATTCTGTTTCAGAACGGACAGAAGTTTATACGCAACTGCGCTGAGGTTGAGATTTATTTTGAGAAGAAACTGAGGAAAACATTTCCTAAAATGGACTTCAAAGGTGCATATAATATCACTCCACTATTTTCCCAAGGGCCACTGTGTAATCTGTTTGAAGCTGCTACCCATATAAGGAGATGTTTTGGAATAATTCTCTTGTGCTTAAAAAAGATTGACAAAAATATTGTAAGATTAAAGAAATATTCTAAAAAGCGAATTTAACTGGATCCACATATTCAAAACTCATCCCCCCTGGGAATGAACACAATCAGTTAATATGTTTTTACAATTCAAAGCCCAAACCCTTGTGGGTTCAGACAGGCAACACAGCTAATATATAAGATTAGCCATTACATGACAGCCTTGTTGAATTATACTACTCTAGGGCAAGACAATAATTCCAAAACATTACTGTTTATTCACAGCTAATTGGCATTTAAGTCTACGCGTTTAACTACGGCGAGCCTAAAGTGGCCTGTGACCAAGTCACGACGTAGAGGGAGCCTGTAGAGGTGCCATGGGACAGGCTCCCGAGACGGAGTGACTTGGTCAACAGGCTACTCGAAGGTGAGACGTTAAATGCGGTTCTGACAACAAACAAATATACAGAAAACTAGACAGAAAAGCAGAAACTAGACAGAAATCGCTTGAAAACAACAACAACAACCCTATCATCGCCATCTTCCCGCACAGGGAGCAAGCTGCATTCTCATTGACGTTGCTAAGGTGTCTCTAAGGTGTGCGCCACGAAATTGCCGGGAGTGACTTGGTCCCCTGACCAAGTCACTCCCCTTGGTCTATTGCATCAATGGGAGAGTCACTGCCGTGCGTGTTAGAACTCTTGCTTAATACTAGCTTCCCAATATGATGGCCACAGCCAGTAGTCACTGACAGTGTCCTATACATTGATGGAATGTCTACAGTAGCTTAAACTATAAACAAATGATGAGGCCAATTTTTTTCATATGTATAACTCTTTATCGGGCCCATTTATTCTATATCCAATACGAGAGGCCCTATACATTTCATGAAATTAACCGGGACCTTCATGATTGGGGCATGAAGGGGTAGAATAACTTCATCGGGAGCCTTCCATAATACCAATGGGCATACCGGATTTGTAAAAGGCGACAAAACATGAAGGGTGACTTGGTGGAGTACTGTGATTGTCACTAACCAAGCTGTATTGGCAGCCGCTGCCCATATGCGCAGGCCCGGGCCTTCTTGCTGGTGGTCTTCCTTGTGATCTCTCCTCAGTGAACCACGTCTGAGATATCAAAGGCCGTGGTTTGTCTTGCCCTGCTGACTATGGTACTAGCGCAGATATGTAGGACCAGGCAAATAAAAGCACACTTGCTATCCTTCGAAAAGAGTAGGGGATGTGCCCCGGCGGGGGTTTTCTCCCTCACCTCATAGATACGGTCATTCATTTCATTCGATTCGATTATCCTTAGATGTGGTCACTGCTGTATAAGGCAAGCAGCATATATATAAATATCTGTCTTACTGCCAGGCAAGACTACTACTATTTGTAGAAGGCTATACCTTGCTAACTTGAGATATGTCCTGTGAGGTACTTGATGTACATCTGCAAGTTTTAAAAAATCAATCAAATCCCTATAACGTCACAACGTCGTCCAGTGTAGGCAAAGTAGTATAGTATGTATCGGAACGGGACTATAGTTAACTACTGTTTATTACTCAATCGACATGCAGCCAATCAGAGGCCTCCATTTGGTCACGTGACCCGTTGCCATGGTAACGTGACCTACTTAGGGCTCTCAGCCAATCAGAAGCCAGCATTCTGGGTGACCTACTGACCTACTTAGAAGCTCTCAGCCAATCAGAGGCCGGCATTCTGGTAACCATGGTAACGTGACCTGCTTACGTCACGTGACCTACTTAGGCTCAGCCAATCAGAAGCCGGCATTCTGGTAACTAGGGTAACGTGACCTACTTAGGGTTTGTTTGTAAACAACACCACGTGGCTCTCTTGTTTGTAAACAACACCACGTGACACGTGACTGTTTGTAAACAAACAACTTATATATAGAAAATAAACACAACAAGTTCCATGTTATGTTAAAATTATATTTTCAAAAAAAAAGCACATCTGTTACAGCGTCTATGTGTAACTACGCGCGTTCTCATTCAAACACTATAACACTATCATACCGTAGCAGCAGCAGGTAGGACTGGAAGAAAAGCAAGCGCACGAGCAGAAGCGACGACACCAGTTGCACCATCCGGCCGTCGCGTTGGTAGCCCTACTACTCGTCGCGCGTTCAACTGGAGGTTTAAGAGTGACAAATGACGATTCTTTGTCGACGCAACTGCTAACATCAGCATCGGCAGCAGCATCGGCAGCAGCATCGGCAGCAGCGGCAGCAGCCTCGGCAGCAGCGGTAGCAGCAGTAGCAGCAGCTGTAGCAGCAGTAGCGTGAGCATTAGCAACAACAGCAGCAGCGACAGTAGCAAGGGCGGCAGAGCGGGCACTAGCAGCGTTATCAGCGGCGTCATCGGCAGCCGCAACAGCATCAGCAGCAGCAGCGTCGGCATCGGTGGCATGAGTAGCTGCATCGGCGGCAGCAACAGCAGCAGTCACAGCCGCAGCGGCAACAACAACAACGTCATCACAACCAGCGTCACTAACAGCCGCAGTAAATGCAGCAGTAGCACGCTGAGCAGCACTAGCAGCAGCAGTAGCAGAGGCTACAGCATCAGCTTCACATTCGCGCGCCGCTTCGTCATTCCGCTTCATGTCACGGTAGCAACTTTCCATCATGGGGATCTGCAAATTGAGGCGCGGTGCTGGTGGTGGTAGTAGTAGTAGTAGTAGTAGTAGTAGTAGTAGTAGCGTGAACGATGATGACGATGCCGAATACGGTTTCACTCCCCCTTATATACTCTTACTCCCCCCTTTTTTTTCAAGCCACCGGCCAGCTGCCCCCTCACGGCAGGTCTTTAGATCAGCCTTAAGTCGCTTACTACGCGGCTCATCATCCCTCTAATCGCATTTTCCAGCCGCCGGCCGGCTGACTGCTGACGACAGGAGAGGGTGATTTGTTTTTCTTTAGATTTAAGCCGCTTACCACACGCACACCCTCTAGTCACAGACAGAGTGACAGAAAGGGAGGGGGTCGCTTTGTTCACGCTACCTGTAGTTGTTTTTCTATACACACGCTGAGCCCATGACCCGCTAATCCTTTATACAGGTAACACGCGTTCAACTAATTACTCTATTGTATGACAGTCGGTACACGGATTTAATTTTAAACCACCTTCCCATCTGGATCCATGTCTGGCGGGGTGGAAGGATCCAGCTGAAAAGCGTGATTAGGGCTTTTGTTTCTCTTATGATAGCAGCAGGTCAGCATGCGACAGCTGAAAATGTCAGACTCGCCGCTCCTATAAAAGACTGAGATGCGTCTCTCTTTCCACACACCCTTCTACCATCGCCGCCGACACCGCCACCGCCGGCCAGCCGACCGCCGCCACCGCCTGCAGTCACCGTCATCACGCCAGCAGGGAATTTCGAGCTGAGTCTGCTTATTGCTTATTTTTTTTGTTTGAGCTTTTTGTTTTTTAAAATTTTTTATTTTCACTCATTCTTTTTGTTTCGGAGGAAAGAAATATGGCGCTGCAGAGGGCGCGAGTTTCTAAAAGACGGTCGCGCGAACAAAGTGCTCTCCTCAACTGCCCGGCTATTTTTTTATCTCAAAGGAGAGAGCGTCACGTAGTTGAGGTTCACGCTTCTCTTGAAGCGTACCGAATTCTCGAGAAATGCAAAGCTGAGCGCCATCGTCGTTATACAAGAGCGGAAAAGGAAAACGTAGCGACATGGCCGAGAGCCGTCTTCTCAGAACAGCATTTACTCTACCATTGCATAACAGCCGCTCTCAGCGCCCCCACTCGTTGGGCGTTTCATGAAAAGAAAGAGCGCCGCTACTCTCCTCACCCTGCCTCCTCTTATAAAGTGAGAATAAGTGCTATGAAACGATTCGACAAGCCGATCGGTTTCTTGGGAGCGACTGCAGCTCCCACTCGGTGGGCGCGCGTTGTGGCCGACGTGAACACGGTCTCTAAACGTTTCGACGTCGTCACTTGTTATCCCGCATATTGCAACGCAGCCGAATTGAAGAAGATAGGGACGCACTATTTTAAACCATACGCTCCAATATGTATTAAAAAAAAGTATTAAAAAAAAAAAAAAATATTTGTATCAGACTCCTCTGGAGTCTGATACAAACATTTATGACTATTGAGTGAAAATAGAATTTTATCGCAAAAAAAAAAAAAGAAAAAAAAGTCACTTCTGCCGCCGCTACTGTGACACCGGCCGGTATCAATAAAAAGGTCGGCTGACTTTTCTCCACAACCATTCACTACCGACCGTTCGAGTGAGAAACACAGCAGACAGTCAGACACACAACCGCTCTCTGACGCGTCCTGAAAAAAAACAAAAAAATGTCCAGTAGTAAAAGCAAACTCTTCACAGAAATTCATTTCGACGCTCGACTACAAGGACCCTTTAGTTGTATCATTAGCGGTCCGTCGGGTTGTGGAAAATCGCGCTTGGTGGATCAATTTCTGAGCGACGTGAACAATTTGGTCACGCCGCCGGTGGAAAAGACTTTTTACCATTACGGCGAGTGGCAACCTCTGTTTGAAAAAATGCAAAATCAGTACGGTGTGGAATTCAGAGAAGGTCTTCCTAGCAAAGAGTCTATAGCGGGAGACGTGAAAGTAGCAGAAGACGCTTTACGACCCCACACTCTACTGATATTGGACGATCTGATGAGCAGTTCCAATCAGCAAGTGGTAGCCGACATCTTTACTAAATACTCGCATCACTGGAACGTGAGCGTCATATACATCACTCAGAACCTATTCCAGAAATCACCCGACTTTCGAACTATGAGTCTGAACGCTCACTACATGATCGTTTTCAAGAACCCGCGCGACATGGGGCAAATAGCTAGTCTGTCTCGCCAGGTGTTTCCGTCCAACGCGGCGGCCCTCTCTAGTATATTTACCCATGAACTCAAGCGACCTCACTCATACCTCCTTCTGGACTTCAAGCAGTCAACACCTGACGATCTGAGAATACGCTCCTCTTTGACGTCCATACACTCTCAGCTAGTGTTCGTACCGCTAGACAAAAAAAAGAACAAGAGAAAGCAGTAGCAAAAAAATGTCTTCTCATCTACTCGAAAGACACTTTGGTACTCTCAAGCACTTAGCTAAGTGCTCGCCAAAGGACTGCTCGCATCTAATAGACTCTGGAAGCGACGATCTGATCGCAGCGTTAAGTGAGATCTGTCACAATTTACTGGTAGGGAACATCCCGCTCAGCGACAAACAACTGGACAAGCTTCGAGAATCGGCTGACGTGTTGAGGGAGGTCGGCAAAAAATCTACGCCCATCAAAAAAAAGAGACGCGTCTTGGTACAAGAGGGAGGTTTCCTCATTCCGGCTCTCATAGGGATGGCCTTACCGCTTATAAAGAGCATTCTCCGTATATGAGACACCTCATTCGACACCTACTCGCCGACAGCACCACCACCACCACCACCACTACCGCCACCACCAGCGTCATTGCCACCGTCGTCCCCATGACGGACTCAGAGCAGCAACAACACTACAAACGTTTAGCGCTCGTGGATCCTGAGACGCTCTACAAATCATCACGAGCAGGTCTACTTCATCATGTGCCCGCTGCTGCTGCTACTACTAGCGCTGCTACTACTGCAGTCGCTGCTGCTAGTACTTCTACTGCTCCAAACCTTCCTCCTCTTCCTGATGAGCGCACTGAAAAGAACGAGAGTTCCGCTCCTGCCACCGCCGCCCGCCTACCTGCCGACATGGCCTATTACCACAAGCAGGCAGAACAGTCCCTTCATCCCGACGCGGCCTTGCACCAGATGCTACAGTTTATCTACAGGGACTTGGATTTAGTGTTGAACGACCCCACTTTGGAATCGCGCGAGAAAATGTTGAAATACCGAAGGTTGTTGAATAGATTGCAATTTTTTCTCGCGAATCCCCACAACAGCAACATCTCTTCGTCCTACTCTTCTTCGCCCCCGGCTCACCTCCGTCAGTCTGCTGAAGAGGCCAGCGCGTCCCTACTCGAGCGGTTGGTGAACCAAGTTCCCAAGAGGAATCGCACTCGGACCGTGGCGCTGTACAAACAATTGGAGAAATCCGGTGTGATCAAGTGGAACGAGGACGGTGCGGTGCGCGAGATGTCGGGTCGGAGAATACCACCTGAGCATCGCATCAACATAGTGGACTTACTGAACGACGCTGCCAGGTTCAGGAAGACGGCGCCCAGACCGGCGGGCTACTCGCCGTTCACGAAAGCGCTGCGCGAAGCAGTTCCCACAGACTCCTTGATCGGAAACCATCTGTATAAAGCGAGCGGACCTGGCCGAAGTTTGGACACACGGCTTGCTGACAGAGGTCGGAAACGACCGAGCTTCGACTCGGAAGAAGGAGAAGCAGCAGCAGCAGCAGCAGCAGTAGCAGCAGCAGACTCTTCTCTCCAGGTGGACGATCAATCCTCTGACGACGAGGAGGACGACAGTGAACTTTTCCAAACTCCGACTTCCTATAGGAGCGTGGCGAGTAAGAAAAGGAGAGGGCGCAACCGCCTAGCGGCGAGCTCGTCGTTCACGCCCTCAACAGGCCCACCATGGGCAAACCAGTGAAGAGACTGACCAAGAGGGAAAAAGAAAAGAAGCGCGTAGTAGCTAGATATACCGACGTCAAAGCGCCCTCCAGTTTCACTAGCGTGACTAAACTCCAGAAACATCATTTTCGCCACCTGAACCCGGCCGTCATCCGAGATGCTTTAGTGTCGCTGGACGCCTACACTAAACATAAACCCATTCGGAGAAAATTCGCAAGGAACAAGACTATAACCGGCGCAATCGATCAGCAGTGGCAGATAGATCTGATGGACATGCAAGCTTTGGCGTCTCACAACGACCGCTTCCGGTACGTGGTGACGGCGATCGACGTTTTCTCTAGGTACGCGTGGGCCGTTCCCATTAAATCCAAGAGCGGCGCTGATGTCACCGAGGCCTTCCGAGAGATGACAGGCACTGGCGAGAGACGACCGCGCACTGTTCAGACAGACAAGGGGAAAGAGTTTTTGAACAAGATCTTTCAAGATCACTTGAAGAGCGAGGGCATAGAGTTCTTCACTGGCGAGAACGACGACATCAAAGCTAGTCTAGTGGAGCGCTTGAACCGCAGTCTGAAGGAGAAGCTGTGGCGTTATTTCACACACAAGCGCACGTATCGCTACGTAGACGTACTGCACCATGTAGTGTCTTCTTACAATCGCACTCACCACAAGACGTTGAAAATGGCGCCGGCTCAAGTCAGCTCGGAAAACAGCGAAACAGTTTTCTACCGACAAGATCTCCCAACTAACAAACAAATCGACGAAATATGGAAAAAGAAGAAAAAAACAAAGACGTCCGCCGTCGACGTCATCGCTCCGGGTGACAGAGTGAGGATGTTGAGAACTAAAGGCGCCTTCGACAAAGGGTACGAGGGAAACTGGCGCGAGGAAGTGGTCGACGTTGCTAAGACGTTGGGAAGCAGAGGGTTCGAGCTGAAAGACGACAAGGGCGAGGAGATAAAAGGCGTCTTCTACCCGGAAGAGGTTCAGAAGGTGTACAAGAGTCGTTACGACAACAACTACCTGATAGACGAGGTGTTGCGCCGCAAGACCGTCGACGGTAAAGAGTTAGCTTTCGTACGTTGGTTAGGTTACGACGACAAGTTCAACGAGTGGATCCCCGTCAAAAAAATAACGTAGAAAAAAAAAAAAAAAAAAATTGAACATCACTCTACCTAGCAACAGCTCTATGGAGTATTATCCTGACAACAGCTTGACGTCTTTCCGAACTCACTTCGACTCGCCGCTCCTTCTGCCCGAAGCGTACGAAGCGGCTCTGACTGAGATCATCCTCCCTACAGAATGGACTAACGTGCACGACGACGACTTGATCATCGTTGTTCCTCTGCGCACCAAAGGTTCGCTAGAGGAGGCGATCCAGGTTTTAAAAGAAACTAAATTCTCCGAAGGAAAAAAACCACAGGTAGACTGGAGGGGAATGAAAAACGCGAACGGTCTGAGCAAGCTAACGTTCAGCTCAAAATTCCCGCTGAGCTGGAAGGAAGCGAGCTATGTAACGGTGGAAGAGATATCAGACACGTCGGAAGAGCAGCAATTGAAACCGGAAACAAAAAGGTTCAAGAGAGAGGTCGACTTGAGACAGACGAATGCCGTATACAAGCAGTTCTTGTCCCCGGCGGTGAAGAAGAAGGCGATCAGCGATCAAGCAAGACAGATGATCGAAGAGATGGAGAAAGACATGGGAGTGCGCAGTTTCATGCCAAACATATTCGAGATACCTCCTATTTTCACCGGAAGCAACCACACCCTAATCGAGCGCTTGAGTGAGACGTTGCGAGATGACAGACTAGAGGGCGACAGCTTCTTGCTCAAACCGATGCGGATCTTATCGTACGACGCCAAGACGAAACGCGTCACCATCAAACCGCCGAGACACTGTGCTGTCCTGCTGAGTCAGCATCTCGCATGCGTTCTAGGCTTCGGAGAGAAGACGTGTTTCGCGTCGCCGACTACCGGCACCTACTCGATGGATGTTTACGGGGACGTGCACTCTGTGTACATATACACCGACATGATCCAGGAGAGACGTGTGGGCGACATGCAAGTGCCGCTGTTGCGCTGCGTGGCGGTGGACAGAGGCGGAAAGCGTCGAGGTGGCGTGCAAGCTATCAGTTTTCCCCATTTGGATTATTTCCCCTTGAAATCCAAGAGGTTTACCGAGGTCGGCATCTATTTAAGAGACCGATCCGGTCATTCCATCCCATTCGGTAGAGGCGAGGTGACCGTGACACTTCATCTGAGACCTATTGAGCGCTGAAAGAGAGAAAAATGATGCGTCAACGCGTTCCGTACTTTCCACCCAGGCGCACCGTCGGCAGAGGGTACAGCGATTACTACAACGCGCAGCTGGGCAACGGCGTCAACGTGTACAGCGGGCGCTCTTTCCAGAGCGGGCACGGTTTGGGCGGCGCTCTGTTAGGTCTGATGCGCTCGGCTACCCCGCTATTGAAGTCGGTGGGAAAAACGCTGCTCCGCGCCGGTGTGGGCGTAGCTAAAGATGTGCTGGCGGGTCGGACTTTAAAGAGCAGCGTGAAAGACCGAGGCGCAGGCGCTCTGAAGAGACTGGCGAGTACGGCGTTCTCGGGAGGAAAGACGCCTGTCGCGTCTAAGAAAGGGTCGAAACGTCGCCGGCATTCTCCTCAGACGGGCGGTGGCTCTTGCAAGAGACGTAGAGGGGATGTATTCGACCGGTAAGCGCCTAGGCGTTCAGGTATAAATAAAAAGACTGGAGGCGGCCGGCGTCAGTCTGTCGGCCGCGTGAAGAGAGAACACAATGGCTTACGTACACGAGAGCAGTAACGAGTGCGCGCTCTCTGAGCTCGACCTGCACACCGTAGCGCCGACTCAGACTACTATCTTAAAGTCGTCTTTCCTGGGGATAGAAACAAAAAACTCTTTAGAGGATGGAGGTAACATAAATTTCACCATCAACAAGTCGCAAGAGTACACAGACCTGAACGAGAATTACCTTCATCTGGAATGTCAAGTGCTGAAAGCGAACGGAGCGGCGATCGAGGACACCGACGCGGTAGCTCCGGTGAACAACTTAGCTCACTCGCTCTTCAAAGACGTCCAAGTCTCCATCGGCGGTTTCAAAGTGTCTGGCAACACCGAGACCTACCCTTACCGAGCTTACTTGGAAGGGTTACTCAACTACAACAAAGACGTGAAGGACGGCGTCATGAGCGCCCAGGGGTGGCATGAAGATACGCCCGGTCAGTTTGACACGTTGACTGACGCGAATGCGGGGTACAAAGCGCGCAAGAAGCTAATCTCCAACAAGCGCTTTTCGCTGATGGCGCGACTGCACTTTGACCTGGCTCATCAACCGAAGCTCATCGTTGGAGAGACAGAAATCAATCTCACTCTGAAACAAGCGGCGCCCTCTTTCTATCTGATGTGCGCCGCTGACGGAGGCTACAGCTTGAAGATCTACAAAGCAAAGCTCTACGTGCGACGCGTGCTGGTGGCGGACGCTGTAGCGGAAACGCACGAGAGAGCGGTGATAGAACACGGGCCCTTCGACTACCCGGTGAACAGAGTGGAGGTGACGACGTACGCCATCCCTCAAGGTAACAGAGATCACAGCTACACGCACTCCAACACAGGCCAGCTTCCCAAGTCGATGATGATTTGCTTCCTTGACCACGACGCCTTCAACGGTAGCTACACCAAGAACCCGTTCGAGATGAAGCATTACGACATCAGCTCGCTTCAAGTGATAGTGAACGATCAGAAAGTGCCGAACGACGCCTACGTGCCCGACTTTAAGACCAAAGCGGCCGTGAGAGAGTACTTGGCGCTACACACGGAAACGGGGATGTACGAGGGCGCGCGCTCCTGCGGTATTTCATACGATCAATTCCTGAACGGTTACACGGTGTTCCCCCTCGACTTAACCCCAGACAGATCGCACGACGGGTGTCGCGTGAACCTTATAAGAGCGGGTCAGCTGAGGGTGGAAGTCAGTTTCCGCTCGGCGCTACAAGCGACAACAACGGTGCTACTCTACTTGGTGTACGACAATGTCGTCGAGCTGACCCGAGATCGACACCCCGTCACCGACTACCACATGAACTGAAGACAAGACGGCGGTACTTGGCGTATCGTATGAACACGCTTGAAATAAGCAGAGTGTTGAAGGAAAACGTTCACACAAAACATCGTTTCCTGGGCGTTTTCTCTTGTGACACTATTCCGAAGCACCCTATCAAAGACACTTGTTTCGTGAGCAACACAGATCCGCAACATTTACCAGGTCAGCATTGGGTGGCGTTTTACGTGTCGAGCACGGGTGAAGTGTACTACTTTGATTCCTTCGGCTTACCGCCGCTGAGTGCGGAGTTCTTGTCTTTCGTGGAACGCTCTGCTCCGTTCAAGTGGCAAAGAAACCGCATTCAACTACAAGACACTTCTGCTGACACCTGTGGACCTCATTGCGTTCATTTCCTAATTGAAGCATGTCGAACAAGAAACCCCAAGAAGTGCGTCATGCGCATGAGCAAAATCCCAAAGCTGAGCGACCGGGCCGTGAGTCAGAAGCTATCGATGATGCTGTTGTGACGGGTTGTTGCGATGGCGGCCGTTTCATGGAGGCAAAGATTCTCTGCCTTGCCGAAATGGTGTTGGATTTATCCAAAGTCGTGCAATGTCTATTGGAGAGAAGTCGTCCGGGGTGTGGTGGTGCGAGTGACGGCGGCGTGAGACTTTGCGGCCTGTTGAGTTGCTGCAAATCGAAGAAGCAAGCTAAAAAAGCATAAACTTGTGTGTTTTTTCTGATTGAAATGAAAATAAAGAATAAAATGAAAAGAAAAGAAATTATCTTGTTGTGTTTTTATTTCTATATATAAGTTACATAACTTTTTTTTGTTTGTTTGTTTACAAACAGTCACGTGTCACGTGGTGTTGTTTACAAACAAGAGAGCCACGTGGTGTTGTTTACAAACAAACCCTAAGTAGGTCACGTTACCCTAGTTACCAGAATACCGGCTTCTGATTGGCTGAGCCTAAGTAGGTCACGTGACGTTAGTAGGTCACGTTACCATGGTTACCAGAATGCCGGCCTCTGATTGGCTGAGAGCTTCTAAGTAGGTCAGTAGGTCACCCAGAATGCTGGCTTCTGATTGGCTGAGAGCCCTAAGTAGGTCACGTTACCATGGCAACGGGTCACGTGACCAAATGGAGGCCTCTGATTGGCTGCATGTCGATTGAGTAATAAACAGTAGTTAACTATAGTCCCGTTCCGATACATACTATACTACTAGGCAATATGTTGTAAATATCTGACATGACATGCTACTTGGTGATCCTACCGCTGTAAACTTTGCACTTGCCTGTAGACTAGGGGTGTAGATGGGGGGGTCCCCATGTCGCATGTCGATCTTAAGAAAAGGCCATGTCGCATGTCCATGTCGCTTAATAATCCCCATGTCGCATGTCGATTTTAAGAATTGATCATGTCCCCTGTCACTAATTTTTCAAACCTCATGTCACATGTCACTAAGGCTCATGTCGCATGTCGATTTTAAGAAATGGCCATGTCGCCGTGTCGAATTTAGCCATCCATACCCATTAGACTATACCATAACTGACCATTTCTCTTTTGTCTCAGGTATCAGCGGCAAGCCACAGCTCCCATCTCAGCCCACTAGTAGCCAGCAGACCCCAAACAAAGCCGAGAAAAGACCAACGGCCGAAATCCCACTGGAACTACGGCATCTCTTCAACTGATATATAGATATCGGCAAAGCATTTCACGTTTCAATGATGCCACTTTCCATTTTTGTAGAAACTGCTGTCTTTTCTATGAAATCTCGGAGAATGAATTACATATATATGCATTATACCAATCTCCTACTTTTTGTTGGCCAGGTTACCCAGCTAACAAAAAAACGTTTACATAACCAGGATTTAACGTTTTCAGGAGGTTTGCAAACGTTTGCAAAAACCTATACAGAACGTTTTTTTAACGTAAAAGCGTTGACACTAAATAACGTTTTGATAACGTTACAGCCAAACGTTTGTGTAAAACGTTATATGCACGTTTGCCTAACGTTTTTACCATACCAAAATGGCCGCAACTAAAATGTAAACGTTTCTGAACATTATTCATACTATAGAATCATAGGTACATAGGGCGAAAAAACGATCAGATGAGAGTCCAGGTTTGCCCCCAGAATGACTCTTTCTGACTCTCTTTCTAACTCTCCTGATGAATTGTTTGGACTAACCTGTTCAAAAGGAAATTTTAGTATATTTATTAACAATTTATAAAACTGCTCTCACCAGGATTCGAACCTACACTAGTGTAAACATAGGGTTCGAAGGCAGGCATGCTGATCATGAGGCCACGGAGTCTACATATCTACAAACGGAATTTGCTATGGTATAAAATCATAGACCAATATTGACCAATGTGCCATTGATGCATCACATTATCTCCTATGTAGCGGAAATAGCATCTTATATGCTCAACATACATAATATATACATGTAGCTCTCTCTGTCTCTCTTTGTCTCTCTCAAATGTTTGTTTGCAAACTTCAGAAAAAAAGTTTGCAAAGTTTGCTTCAAACGTTTTCCTCCGAACCATGTAGAAACGTTTGCAAACGTTTGGAAAACGTTTGTTGTTAGCTGGGTAGCTGGAGCCATTATTAGGAATAGAGTTAGCTAGAAGTTGCTTGTATGACTTCTCCATTTGTCATGTTGAAGTTTGCATGGATTTTGTATGTTGCCATTTTTGTATATGTTAAAACTTATATTAACTGACAAGTATTCTATGTGCGGAAGTGTTTAGGCCTACATTACACTTGTAAACATAGAATGAGAAAGGCAAAGCATTTTGTGGCATTAATAAGATATGGATTCTCTGTTATGTAATGTTTAAGAATACACATGTATGCCAAATGCATGTTAAAAATAAGATTGTGATAAAAGTATCTGTGATATAAAGTGATGTTTATAAACTGTGATATAAGGGAGTGCTCATTTTTTAACAACAGGGGGGGGGGTGGTGGATTTGGGGGGGGGGGGGTAAAAAATTTGGACCCCTTGACCGGGGGGGGGGTAAAAAATTCAGACCCCTCTTGGGGGGGGGGCAAAAAATTCAACCTGTTTTGAGGGGAAAAGCCCGCGCGTTACTATGCTACAAAGGGGCGCGAACGCGCGCGATTTTCGGCCTGCCGGGGGGGGGGGGGGTAAAAAATTTCGACCCCTCTAGAGGGGGGGGTGAAAAAAATTGTATCAAAGCTAAAATCTGTACTAGCCAGCCTTTATAATTGGGGATGGAACTTTGCTTTTTGAATGGAAAGGTCTTGAAATTTTGAAATTCTTGACTTCAAATGGTGCAGTCTGATGCATTTTGGCACATCTGGCATTTCTACCCCCCATCTTAAACCATCACTGAAATAGTTATGTGTTTATTTGCCAACCAGCAGTACTAGGGGGGTTTGGGGGGCATGCCCCCCCCCCCCCCAAAGAACATTTTGAAAATCAAGAAGGCAAATGGTGAAATTTGATGTATTTTGATCTTTTTGTCTGACACATAAAGGTAAACAGAGTTCTCATTGGATCTAGATGAACCATATTAAAGCATGACCAATTTGGAGAATGAGAAATCTGAGGAGTTTGCCTGCCTGGCACATACTACCCAATGAAAATTTTCAAAATTCACATAGTAAAATTGTCAGATTTCACAGGTGCGGCACAAAGTGTCGCAAGAAAATTTTATGATTTTAGGGGTATTTTGCTGCATTTTAAAGCATTTCTACAGAAAAAGTGAAGAGTTAAAATATTCAGCGTCATGTTGCGACAAATCCCACCCTCTCCAAAGGTGTTGAGTTATTTTACACCCCCCCCCCTCAAAGAGGGTCAAGTTATTTTACGCCCCCCCCTCGGAAGGTGTCAAGTTATTTTACGCCCCCCACCATAAACTCACCAACCCCCCCTGTTGTTAAAAAATGAACACTCCCTAACCCAATCTTTCATGTCTTGTCTCTTTTTTTTTTGCAACTGAACATTTAACTAGTCTATAGGCCTATCCCATACAGTATCCCAACGTAGTAGAACCATTTTGATGTAGCCTTGTAGGCCTACAATTGCACTGGGTCTACTGTGATGTATTATTATATCACTATACCCCAGTATCTAACGGCCCATTAACTGAATCAATCGTATATAAGCTATTAAAACTAAATAATTCATTCTTATGAGGAAAATCACAGTTTGGAGATTCTTCTAGTTCCAATGAGAAATGTATTTCCTTTTATGTAGGGGTGGGGGGTACCAGGGAGAGACCTAGCCTCCGTTTTAGCAGCTCCGTTTCTTACAAGTCTGATCCTCTGTTTTAAACTCGCATCGCCGATAGCAGTTACAGATAGAATTTAATCTAGGAAGGGTTCGAATCTCTGAAAAAGAAAGAAAAACAAGCACGGCAACGCTGAAAATCTAGGCGCGAAAACAAAAATAACAGCTGCTGCCCCCTGGTGTAAATTTTCGTCACTACAATCCCCTGGTGGGAGAAGTTGGAACTGCGGCCAGAAACAAAGCAGGAAAAGCAGACGCGTCGGTAAAAATCGTCAGGAAAACAGCTGCTTACAAAATAGAAAAACTCTTTTGGTAAACATGGTAAGTAATACCGGGTTCTCTAACTACTTTTCCACCCGTTTTGATATGTAGATTAGTAGAGGGATGGTCTATTCTGTTGAATTTCCCTCATTTCTGACCAAGTGGTGTGATTATCGCTCAGTGAGTCAGTGGTTTAAATGGACGGAGCAGGCCAGTCATAGTTTACATATCGACGCTCTCCCCTGTGTCTCACCGTACGGAAGACAAACTGTTTATAAGGTTTACATTGGACATCTACTATCAGTCTATCTTAACCTGGGTATTCGGTAGCGGATCCCGGGAGGGGGGGGGGGGGGGGTCCAGGCAGTCACTTGTAACTTGGCTGAGTCAGTACGACAGTAGTCTGAGTAGATCTAACTTCTATAAAGTGGGAGGAGACTGAGACCGACTTGTGTGAGAGTGAGACTGTGGAGAGGGCCAGAGCTACCATTGGTACTGGTAGATAAAAATACATTGTACCAGTACGTAGGCGTACATACATTTCATTTGCACCCCTTCACATTGAGCTATACACATCCAGCTACAAGGCTAAATGAACGTCAATGAAACAATTATGATAAGGCACGTTGTACTTGTAGCTGGTGCTACCCACACTTCTAGAAAAAGTTCTACAGCTATTCCTAACTTTAAGTTTAAAGAAATGATGAAGATAGACTATGTCTATGGTATGTGTATTTGGTCAGATAGCAGTCTGCTCCCTGTCCCAGGCTATCCACCTACAGAGAGGTAGGATATACGCTGGTCGAGGCTGGGATCTCCCTTTTAGAAAAACAAAACAAAAAAAACAAACAGGATAGATTTTTCTAAAAAGTAGGCTTAGTAGACCTCACCTAGTATAATTTCTAATAATAGTATGTGATAGTTCATAATTATTTAATAATTACAAGGGGGTAGACTAGTGAAATATTGTGTGGATCCCCCCCGCCCCCCGCCCCCCCCCTTGTGTCTTCCATTTTCACACCCTTTTGAACCAGGCTTTTTCGCTAAAAAGGGACATACGGTACCTGTTCATGGCTTCCGCCCCCTTGGAAGGGTCGAAGTTTTTTACCACTCCCCTCAAAACACAACCCCCTGTAATAAAAAAACGAACACTCCCCAAAAATTACCACTGGTAGTTGAGTCTCTTTTTTTGTACACAAATATATGTAGACCTAGGCTATGCGCAGTATTCATTCCAGTGTTTCAAGCCAAATCATCCCATTGTCATGGTCATGCTCATAGGTCAGAGATCTATATCTAATCTACTGATACTACCGGCCCATACAGCCCATAGTTTAGTCTAACACAGTATCAGGTATTGAGTACCATAAAACTTCGCGTAGAAACCACGGCTAGTACGGTAGGCCCCTACGCAAGTCAGAGCACCACTGGCTTATCACCTCCCAAAATTGCCATGCGGCTAATACACAAGTTTTTAAAAATTATTTTGATCTCGTGATATGATAAAGGGTGTGATACATCGGCATCATCTTCTGAAACGGGCATAGCCTTCTGACGACCATGACGTAATCCAGATGGTGTAGGGGTTTAATCGGCCATCATCGTCATGTAATTAAGTTGCCACGACATAATTAGTGCAGTAGTAGGCACATAAGAACCTGAGGATCTTATAGAAACCTAGATTTTTTACGTTGGTGGAGTAATAACAGAAGAAAATGGAATCTCAAATGGAGTTGAGAAGGAAGACGGGCGACAATAGGGGATCGAACCCCAACATGGCGGACGGCGAAATGTCAAACAACATCACCCAACTAGTTGTGGATGTTGCTGCACTAAAGGTTAGTCTGAGTGACTTGGGATCAATCAAAGATCTATTGAGTGTTATCCTGGAAAACAAGCAGGCAGTAGAAAAGACTGACAAAAGTGTCAAACTGATAGATGGCAGAGTGTTGACACTTGAAACTGCGGCAAGGACGTCCAAAGCCACCATCACTGACTTGGAAACAGCGTCCACCCGACAGTCGGATGAATGCACGACACTGAAGAATCAGTTGATTGAAAAAGAAGCCAGATTGTCTCAGCTGGAAGTAAAGATGACTGCAATGATAAAGGCTGTGAAAACAATGAAATCCCATCAGGATGACATTGAAGTCCAGATTGAGTCAAGTATTGACAAGAGAGTGGAAGAGAGGATGGAGCGGGAGGTCCGCAAGAAAAATGTGGTGGTCGAGAACATGCCTGAACTCCAAAACCAGAATCTGAATGAAGAAGTGATTGCCATACTCAAGGCCATGGGGCTAGTAATCACCCTAAAGAACATTCAGTTCACTAGAAGAATAGGAAGAAGAGGTCGAGGTATGAGGCCAGTAGTGGTTTCATTTGAACACCGGGCACTTAGGGATGAAGTTCTGAGGCGGAGGAACGAGCTAAAGAAACACGACCAGTATGGCCCACTTTGGATAAACCTGGACTTCACCGACGAGTTGAAGGATTTTCAGTTGACCCTTAGGGCCGTCTCAGACCTAGCTATTGACCAGGGAGCCAAGGTAATAGTCCTTCCCGATGCTATAGTCATAGATGGTGTCAAGTATGATCACTCTCAGTTAGGGGTGTTACCTGAAAAGTTTTCTGTCAGGAAAGCCTTGGTGGGTGAGGTACTATAAGTGGTCAGGGCTTACAGGAGTCCATGAAAGTATACGAGACCTAGCTGATTTATCTGTGGTAGCTGAGATGCTGATTTGGATCTGTGGTAGCTGTGATGCTGAGACTGGTGGTGAGTCTGGATCTGTGGTAGCGGAGATGCTGACGTGAGGAACTGGGCGGTACTGGAAAAGTTGAGATATTGACGAGCAGTAATTGATCAAAATTTAAGAACAGTAGCTGAGCATTATAAGGTTAATATTAAAAGCAAAAGCAGTGACAGTGATGAGGAGAAGCAATAACATTGGATAGCAGAGATGCCACCCCCCTACTTCATACAATAATAAATTAATTAATTAATCAATAGACGCAGACGCTGATTTACATACACAAATATGATGAATAAACAAGAAACAGTACCGGTAGCGAGTAGTATGCAGCAAGGAACTTATAAATGGCAATGGACAGTACCGGTACCATGTACCGTGTACCATGGCTACAGGACCCAAATACATTATAAGTATGAGGCAGCATAGAACTTAAAACATGGTTCTACACTGGCACTGTGCCTTCTCTATGGTCTGGACCACTCAGCCTTTCAAGCATTACACTGTCGCAAAGTTATGTAGTTGTAGTACAATGTCACAACATATTGTGAAGTTACCCTGTTAAGTTTTTGTTTTGAATACCGTTGTATATGACTGTTTCTAAGGGATATGAATTGACAACTGTGTTGCCATGGGGACACGAGAATAGCTGCAGTATAATGTAGATTAATATTTCTTGAAAAAACAAAATGGTCCTCCTACAGGGGTATGGTTGCTATGGTAACGAGCCAAGTAAAGGATATGTACGACGAAGATTGTATTTGTTATGTTGGTTGACATAGAATTAAGGTGTATTCTGGTGATGGGTTTATTCTGATATACAAATGTATAACGCTACTCCTAAGGGAGTTAGTATAAAATATCATTCATGGTATAAGTGTGTCATACACTGTTTGTGTATAAGTATGAATCCCATACCATAAATAATGCGGTGCTTAGGTTGGGGTTTATCCTGACGTACAATTGTAATACACTACTACGAATGTAAGATAGTATGAAATGTCATACAGTCTATATGTGTATCACACATTGTGGGTGTGTATGTATGAATCCCATACCATAAATAAGATGGTGTTTAGGTTGGTGGTGATGGCCGACAACAACCCCCCCCCTAGAACATACTATAAGAGTATGCTTGATAAGGGGCAGTTTAGAGCACTGTATTATATTGTTGGGCGTCAAGCCCCATCGTTGGTTGATTGTGTTAAAAGTGTGTATGACTGGGATCGTTTGTTCTTGGAAATAAACCAATGTCACAGAGAACGCTACCTTGTGGTTACTATGGCCAGAGCGGGGTGTATAAGTGAGATAGCTCGAAGTATGACAGTACCAGCTCAATGGGGTCGGTACTACTATAGCCCAGCTAGGAAAAATGGCTGATTCAAGACTAAGACCTGAGGCCACCATACAGGAGGCAATACAGAACGCTGAGGATATTGAGAGGGGTAAGGGGTTACTTTGTGTGTTTTGGAACATACATAGCCTAGGGGGGAAAATAGAAAGCCTGAGACTCTTTTGCTATGCTAGGGAGCCTGACATCGTGTCGATCTCTGAGACTTGGTTTAAAGGTAAAGATAACGATGTAGACTACCAAATAAGAGGTTATACGTTACATAGGATGGATAGACCTAACACTACAGCTGGAGGTCTATGTATGTTTGTTAGAGATAGAATAGCACATACTAGACCAAAGGAGGTGGTTTTCAATGTGATGAATAATAATTGTGAACTTATGACTATAAAACTAATAAGGAAAGGTTGTAAACCGGAGTTTATATTTAATATATATAAACCGCCGGAAAAGAAGGACCACGGTGACCCGCACTTGTTCATGGCGCACTTAACCTCTGCGGTTCTAGAAGCTAAGTTACAATATAGGAACTGCTCTGTGACTATAGGCGGAGACTTTAACATACCGCTGGCCCTGAACCAAGTAAATCAGACTGTGTTGGACCCGCTCTGTGAAGCTCATATGTTACAACCGTATATTGATGAGCCGACTAGGCCAATGCATCACCATAATGTGATTGACCAAATATTTACTGATTCAAATATTGTTGCGGAGACTGGAGCGCTAAAAATAAATATCTCTGACCATGTGCCTATCTTTGTTAGAATAAAAAAGCCTAGGAACCCGACGAAAAAGGAGACATTTATTGGTAGATCCTATGTAGGTTTCAACAGGAATGAATTAGAAATGAAGCTGAGAACTAATGAATGGGATGAGTTTATCAAAATTGTTGATGTAAATGAAGCCTGGTTGTTCATGGAAGAAGCTATTGTTAACATGGCGGACGAGTTGCATCCCGAAAAGAAATTTAAGGTTAGATCTGACCGTCCCCCCTGGCTTAGTAATGAACTTCTGGAATTATACAGTGATCGGGATAGGGCAATGACTCATGCCATTAAAACTAACAGTGAAGACGATAAAGCAAGGGCTAGGGAGTATAGAAATCTGGCACATTCTAACACGAGAAAGGCAAAGGGGAAATACATTAGGTCTCAGCTGCATAAATATAGAAATAACCCCAGAAAATTCTGGCAAATGGTAGCTCAGGTCCTTCCTAGGAAGACGGCCAGAAGGTGGATAAATCTAATACAGAGAGAGCAGGGGGAGGATACCCCGGTTCCCTCCTTGGAGGTGGCAGGGATTATTAATAACTTCTTTGCAAATGTAGGGAAAAATCTTGCAGAAAAGATACCAGCTACCCCCCCCCCTCCCCCAGATATTCAGAAGGCGCTGACGGACGCATTTTCCTTCGGCATAATTCCTAAGCATGAGATTATAAAAGAAATTAAGAAAATTGATATTTATAAATCCTCTGGTCTGAAGCGCCTACCTGCAAGGTTATTAAAGGAGTCACTGCTTGTACTGAGTACAGAATTTACACACCTTCTGAATTTATCTATAGTTAAGAATGTTTTTCCTGAAGGTTGGAAGAAGGCAACGGTGGTCCCTGCCCCCAAAGTGCCGAATGCCACGGCTCCCTCGGATCTTAGACCAATATCGTTACTACCGGTAACTGGCAAGATCTTGGAGAGATTCTTGCATATACAGCTATATAATTACTTGGAAAGCCATAACCTCTTATCTACTGACCAGAACGGTTTTAGAAGGTCAAGGTCGACTTTGGACACAGTGTATCAGGTAGCTCAGATTACACATCATAGCTTCATAAATAAAAGACAAACTGGTATAATATTTTTAGATTTCTCAAAAGCTTTTGATTCTTTAGATCATTCCAAATTATTAAGTAAGTTAGGACCACTGGGTTTATGTCCAGACACAGTAGAATGGTTTAGGAGCTACCTGACAGGCAGGTCCCAGAGGACGATATGTAACGACACAGTATCAGAATACCTGCCGATCCATTATGGAATTCCACAGGGTTCAATACTCGGTCCATTACTCTTTATTATCTATGTTAATTCTATGTCTGACCTGGCTCTATACTCTGGGTTACGTCTCTATGCAGACGACACTTTGCTAATTCATAGTGCCGAATATATAGTTAAATTAAATGACGAATTACAACACGATCTAGATGTATTAAAAGTATGGTGTAACCAGAATAGCCTTACAATAAATGTGGCCAAATCAAAGCAAATGTTAGTCAGTCTGGACATATAAATAAATGTGGCTAAATCAAAGCAAATGTTAGTCAGTCTGGACCCTGATCCTGACATGATGCTGGACCTATCTATAGGTACAGACGAGCTAGAGCATGTAGATCAATATAAGTATTTGGGGATCACTATAGATCCAGGTCTGACCTTTGAAAAACAGGCTCAGTGTATGATGAAATCTATAAGATTTAAAATATGGACATTAATACAAATCAGAGACTATCTAGATGTATACACGGCTCTAAGTATTATGAGGGCTATGGTCATGCCCTATATAGACTACGGCCTGGTCTTCACCACGGGTCTACCGGTTCCTATGCTGAACAAAATGCAAGTTTTATATAATACAGGAATAAGAGCTGTATATGTGATTAGAGATCCAAGAGAGATGAGAGTAAAAGAACTGTATACTAAGGCCAGTATGCTACCAATTGATCTTCGCAGAATTTACCTTCAGTGTACCATGTGCCACAGGTTAGTGTACAACGGCCAGCTAGAGATAGTCCCAAGTTCAGGTACTCGGGCCACAGGTGCCCCTACAATAAACCAGTGCAGACCCAAGTTGGTATCAGGGATAAAGAGCGGGGTATATCAGGCTCAAGCGCAATGGAACGCCCTCCCAGGGGAACTTAGATGGTGTTTCGAAAAGGAAGTTTTCAAAAAGGATTTGAAGGCTAGGTTATGGATATTTTTCCACAAGAAGTGGAGATCTGATCAACTTAATCTAATATACGGTGGTCAGAGTATACTCCAAGGTCTCTCCCCTTCCCTCTCGCTATGAAATATGTGAAATTGAAAATGGTTCCCCCCCCCTCGATGACTGGCCATGACGGGTAACTCACAGAAGACTGTTGTGATTTTAATTATGTACGAGATAAAGCAGAGATATAATGTAATGAATCATGAAAATTGTAAGATCCAAGGTATGAAAGGTGTATGAATTTATAGACTAAGAGCTGTTCATGTTGTTGTCATAATAAATTGGGAATGTAAACAAAGAAAGGTACAAGAAATCTATGATTAGTATTAACTATATGAAGGTGCAATATTCAATCAAGAGGTCAGCTTTTTGTACCTATACCTCCCTAGAGGAGTCATGCAGGAAGATCAACTGTAAAGATGATGTACACTTCTCTAGGAAAAAAAAATTTTTTGTGAACTTGAACTTGAACTTGAACTTGAAAGAAATGCCCCCCCCCCCCCATCCAATTGTTTAAAAAATTAACACTCCATGAAAAATATCAGGCCATACAACCACAATAAATGCTGATATTAAAAGGCTGATTAGATTGATGTCAGAAATGTATACATGTTGATTGAATCTCTGAAATGATTTCGAGCAGAGGGAATTGACATATTGAAATAGGAGCATATTTCAGGAGCAAATTTCCACATTACGAGGTAGGGTTAAGGGGGGGGGTATTGAGCGTATGCGATAATATGTAGAACCTGTGAGGATTTGGTCGTGATTTTTACATTGTTAGTAGAGGTATGCCATTAACTATGATCTCACTGTCCTAACTTCAGGAAAGGAGGAAACGGACAGGGTTTGCATATGATGAGAGGACAACAAAACATGTGCACCCGACCCAGAAACACGTGGAGGGACCGTGCCGCGTGACCACACCCTACAAACAGCTCACCGAGCAAGGAATCATTAACAGATGTGCCCAGATACAACCCAGGTAGGTGCCCATAGTGATAAGGATGTTAACACGTTAAAGGCCGCTTAGTGCTTGAATGCATCATATCCTTTATCTCCATGATACATGAATGCATCATCATGCCGTCCCTATGGGGTTGATACACTGGCGAAGGGTCAGCATGATGCATGCATACATGTACCATGACAACAAAGGCCATACCACATTTAAGCATTATGTGACCCTTGAGCGTTAATGACATTAACTGTTAACCCTTTGATAAAGGGTTAAAGTGTATTGTCATGTATGATAAGATCTGCAGGTCTTGTGAGTATTCTTTGGTATTGATTGTAAACAATCGCTATATTACAAAGGCTGTCCATCCTATTTAGGGAGTGATCATTTTTTAACAACAGGGGGGGTGGTTGGTTTCCGGGCGCAGCGCATAACATTTTTTTAACCCCCCCGGTCAAGGGGTCAAAATTCCCCACCCCCCCATTACGGGTCGAAAATCTACGAGGCATAGTAACGCGGAGGTTTTTTGGCTCAAAACAGGTTGAATTTTTTTGCCCCCCCCCCCCCCCCCTAAGAGGGGTCTAAAATTTTTTCACCCGCAATATTTTTGCCCCCCCCCCCCCGTTGATAATAAATGATCACTCCCTTAGATAGGACAATGTATTTGTGATAAAACAACATGTCTCATCGCCACACATTTTGAAGAATTAAAATTAGATACCGCTTATTTACCAACCATGTCAATCCACCCACACCACACGTATGGCAACCATTACAATGGCTCTGCCCTCTAATCGGTAACTCCCTGATAACACCAGTTTTAAAAAATAGCAAATAAAAACATAAATAAAAATAAAATAACATTCAACACTAGGAACAAACATAATTATTTGCTAACAGAGTTGCGACCAAGAAGGAGTTGGCGATGGTACACGACATGGCGTACATTGAGAGAGTTCAGGGTTACGACTCGACCAAGACGTTTACGGCGTGTTCGCTGCCCGAGGAGTGGCCTTCCTACATGAGTGACGGTGCTTACGAAGCGGCCAGCTGTGCCACCGGGTCTGCACTCAACCTTATAGACGCCATCTGTACAGGACAAGTAAGTAACTAACATGGGGCGACTAGTATAGTCCTCATTCTTCAGACCTTTAAGGGCAACATTGGCTTTAGTGCGTGAATGTAGCAGTGGCTAGTTTCTCGCTAGGGCTAAAATAGCATTGACGCACTATGCGGCCCTTAAAGGGTTTAATCTATCTCGCTGGTGATGTACCTTATGAAAGTAAATTTCCATCTTGCAAGTGGAATGGACGAAGGTGTTTTCACTCTAGCACTACTCAATCAGAACTGAATCAGGTAAGTCCCAGTGCTGGTTATATACCAGCAGCATGTCAACTGACCTCACCTTGACATAGATTGACTGCCTCTCATTGGTTTATGTGTGGATGCAGGTCATGTCCATACATTTGGTCCCAATGTTTGGGTATTACTACAGAAAACAATTTCGAAATTGTGACTAAAATTGACCATCTTGGTCACCTAGCATACCCTAAGATTGTGGACAGATTATTAATCGACAAAATTCTAACATAATGTGCATTTGTAACTTCTGGATTCTACATCTACTTTAATAGGGGATAAAAAAAAGGGGTGGGAAATCATGAAGGCAGATATTTAGCCATTAGAATAAATTGATAATGAGTTATCAAAATGTAATGACCTTTGGTTATATCCTATACAGATTGATAACGGGGTGGCCCTGGTACGACCCCCGGGGCACCATGCGGAGTCTGATGAGTCGTGCGGTTTCTGTTTCTTCAACACGGTCGCCATCGCTGCCCGCAGCGCGCAGACAAAACACAAAGTCGGAAAGATCCTCATTCTCGATTGGGACATCCATCACGGTAACGGGATCCAGCATGCCTTCTACGAGGACCCCAATGTGCTGTATATCTCGGTACATCGGTATGATAACGGAGACTACTTCCCACAGCTCAAAGAAGGGAATTACGACTATGTCGGGACCGGCGCAGGTAGGTTTTAAGGCCGATAGCTACCAGTAATTTTGAAATGGCGCCTATCATCCATAATAAATAACTCTTTAACCCTCTCACCGCTAGATTTCTCTATGTTTTTGACAAAAGTTTGTAAAATGATAGATATCAAAATTTTGCATCAATTTTGGTTAATGTATTTTGTATTCAGCTCAGTAGTTTAGATGCTCTGGCCGCTTTAGTGGCCTGCTGGCTGTGAGAGGGTTAAGGGCCGCAGATGGTTTTAATGCATTTTACCCTTTCCCGGCAAGAATGCAGCCTTGGTGAGTCTATAGACTATACACAAGGCCTAAAGTATATACAGACTCATGTTGTAAGGCATTTCTTTCAATTCAAAATATAATTTCAGCCCATGTTTATTTGGTTTCAGGTGAGGGTTTCAATGTAAACATCCCGTGGAACAAAGACTTAATGGGGGACGACGAGTACAAAATGGCCTTTGACCGCATCATCCTTCCCATTGCAAACCAGTACAAACCCGATCTCGTCCTAATCGCGGCTGGATTTGACGCTGCCGCCGCAGATCCGCTAGGAGAATACATTGTAACGTCAAAGATGTACGCCTACATGACCAAGCATATACTCAGTGTTTCAAACTCAAAACTTGCCATGGTGCTAGAGGGTGGTTATAGCCCGGAGACTATCGCCAACACTCTTCAAGTGTGTTTAGAGGTCATGCTAACCAAAAAGGATGTCAAGGTGGAAACCTCGGGTATGCCATGTAAACGGGCGCTTCAAACGATATCTTCTGTGATCTTAACACAATCGAAATATTGGAACTTGTGATGGTAGCATTTGGTGTTAGGACAGTTTGGATGACTGCTATTGGCGTGTTTGTTGGATTATATATGTAGATTTATTATCAATGAGATGAAGAGATTGTTTCCTATATTTATGAACTGCCATGATACGAATGTACTAAATGAAAGGCTGATTAAGTTATCGTAAATCTATTTAATTTATATTTATTTACATAGTTTTAGAAACCAAGTAAGAAGAATGCCATGTATGTTGAGAATGATTAATCATCATATAATTTAAATTATTTAGATAAAGCGTGATCTCACCGGTGAGAAAATGATTGCATGCTATAAAATAATTTAGATAAATGACATGTCAGGAAAGAACTAAGTATGTAAACGATTAATGTTGGCGATGCATGTAGTATTTTTGTACAATGACTTACCATTAATATTGTAATTTTGCCGCTAATATTGTAATTATTTAATTGTATTGGGGTTGTTGTTACTGTTGGTGTTGAAGGGTTTGAGGGAGTGATCCTTTTTTTTTTTAAAAGAGGGGGGGGGGGGGGGTCGGTGAAATTTCGCAAGGGCGCACACATTTCTTTTTCACCCCCCCCCCCCCCCTCCTAACTAAATTCGTTCCTGTGCCTGCTCATGCATAGAAACACCCAGGCTTTAGGCTGGAAACAAAGCGAGATTTCTCTCACCTCCCCAGGTCTAGGGATCGAAATTTCCACCACCCCCCTTCCCCCATTGTTAAAATATTATCACTCCCTAAGAATTGCACAAATGTTTAGAGTTTATTGTACATGAGATTTAAACCACTGGTTAAAATTTAATTTAATTTGTCAGAATACAAATATTACAATGCATAATTGTGTGAATATATGAATACAAAAACTAGGTAGAAATTAACCCCCCAGGTCACCTATAATATTATATATATATGGCCAAGAGTACCGCTCATTTCTCCACTCTTTCTAGAGGAGAAAGGCTTGGGTTTTTTGAATGATAGCCGGCTGTTTGGGCTACACATGTATTTCTTGTAGTGAGGGAATGGAAGAGATTCAATCAACGATGTTTTTATTTTTTTTGCCCAATTTGGTGTGTGCAATAAGGATACCTGTGTCGACCTTTCTTCATAATTCGCATTAATGTATCGACTGATTTCGATTGAACTAAGAAACTGCCTCCAATTAACTATCAGGAATACAGCAGTTAATCAATGTCAAATGTTCAATAAATATGTTAATTGGAAGCACGAAGGACATAACCAAATACTGCCTTAAAAATATGCCAACGAGTACTGTTGGGAATTGCTCTGGTATTGCGGCTTTAGTTTTTTTTTTGTTTCTACAACTTTTCACTTCAGGATGTTTCCATAATCACATTCCGTTCATGAATCCCCAATAATCAGTGAATACATTTACTCATAGCAAGCTGTTTTTTCAATGTCTGACCTAACTTCTGAAATAGAAATTCAGACATTGAAAAGTTTCAGGGCAAAAGTATTGGTCGAAAAAGCAGAATTTCTGTCCATTTTGTCGTACACATGCAGCATTTGCCTTACCGTATGACTCAAGGTTTACCTCGAGATACAATATCCTCAGAAGTTGTATCCACCTCAATAGAAAAGATGTAATATTTAAGGTTCCTATGTAAATAGTCTCATAATATTAAGGTCTTTGAGGCTATATAATGTACTGTATAATGATACAATATTATGTGTTTGCTAGGAATTACATTTTTTGAGCCATAATCTATCACAGTATCAGAGAACATGTCTGGTCAGAGGTCATCCTCAATAACTTCATTAAATCATAGAAGTGCTATTGGAGATTCCCACTATACACAATTTTTATTACAGGATATAGATGTGCATTCTACATTTGTACATTGATACCTTTGATACTACTAGTACTGTACTTGGCAGTCTGTTGTATATATGTGTTGATATACTAAATCCCACACACCTACGCAACAAGAGGGATAGGGTTATAACATAAGGCATACATTAGCACATTTATAAAGGGAAAGCATCCTTGTACATACCTTTGAACATTCTCATAACTGTTCATTGAGTTATGGTGGCGTAACTTGGGCTTATCGTCTTGATGATATACTTCTCAGATCTTTTACGACACATGTATATCGTAATAGCCTGTTTAACCCTGGGGGCGGCATGTCGCTAAAAGATGACATTTGTCAGCATAATGCACCAATGCAGCCCTGGCAAGTAACTCCCTGGCAAGTAACTCGCAGGGGCTGCATTGGTGCATCATGCTTACCATTTGGGAGTATCTCAACCCTGTAGGGTTGGCATGATGCTTGAATGCAGCCCTGGCGAATTACTCACCAGGGCTGCATTCGTGCATCATGACGACCAAGGGCATGATGCATTAAGGCATGATGTCGTCCTTTAAGGGTTAAGCGCAGGCGTTTCAAAATAGTTCAGGGCTTTTAGCGCTCAAATATGCACAGGTCCTGATTGAGTGCAGGGGATAACAAGTCCTTGAAATGTATAAGTGCAGATCTATGTGCTTAAATGGACAATTACAGTAACGGGTTTTGGATGCATCTTATTCTACCAAGCATTGACTTCTCAGGTTAGCACACGAGTATCAAAAACACCTATCTACCAATTGCTTTGGTATTATGAACAAAGCATTATAATTATTCGTCAGTCATGTCCGAGATTTTCCAATCAAAAACACAACTAACACTTCAGGAGTATATTCAGTGGGAATAAAAAAAACTTTTTTGAGATATTCTCTCCAAAACACTTCAGGAGTATATTCAGTGGGAATAAAAAAAACTTTTTTGAGATATTCTCTCCAAATCTGACTTAAGGTATATCGGGTTTACTCTCAGAGCTTTCGGATCACACCTATTTTATATCTCACACCAATGTGATTTGAGCATTTTGTAGATCATGTAGAGTTTTTGCTTCTGCTGAAATACTTTTGACATGTTAAACTTGTTGCATTACTTAATGATTTAAAGTATTCCACGTAATAACCCCCCCCCCCCCCCCAACCATCTGGGGCATTCTTTAGACAAAGAAAGCCTTAATTTCCACGATTTTGAGAGTACTAAAATGTCCTAACAATAATTTGATTAGTGCCCAGGGAATATGGTATATGGACTCCAATTGAAGGGAATCTGGTCATAAGGTACATGTATTATAATTACTGCCCGCGATTGCAATTTAAGCGTCATACATCTCAAGTTGCTGCCGATAAATAATTAAGTTTATAGGTCAAATACCTTCTTGTCAATGGTTAACAAAGTCTGCTATAAGGTATGCGCCATGGTAATCAATCAGTAAACTTGTGTAATATTCATCTGGACTACTATTTCAAGTCTTGATTATTTTGTCTTTTTATTGATGAGACAATATATAAGTCGGCAAGGAAATTATGGCAATATTTTTCCTCAAATAAAAATACAAAACTGCAGAGTATGATCAGATAAATGTGCATATTGGACATGTTGGCTATATCTTAAATACTGCGCAAATAATGGATGTCTGGCATGATAATTGTACATTAAAGCCACAGTATTCATGTCAATACCAATATAAATGTCCTTGCCAAATAAAACGAACAATTTAACTTATGATTATGATCAGATGTTTCGTTCTTTTCCTTCGATTAAAATAAATGATATATTAACCTCCTGTAGTATGTGAAAGAAATTGGAAAAACTATGATAACGTGCCAATATCAATATACCACTCACGACTAGAATCCATGTTGATGGTTTCAGGGAAATGGATGTTAGGGATTGTAAGCTACAGTTAATGGCATGGCCTTGGCCTTAAAGTCCTCATTGCACCCTACACATGGAAATCAGAAATCGGTTTTTTGAAAGACTACCTTCTCATTAGAAAAAAAATTCCTCTGATGATCCAAATACAATTTCTTATCACTGTATCCAATGCCTTTACGTTATGTTTGCATCAAAGAGCAATACTTTACTATTGTAGGGGCTAGGGTTATACGGGTATGTTATATGACGAGTGCTGTTGGATGTTGTGTTGCGAGCTCAGTCCGAACCCTTCAGTCCGACGGTAGGTGGCAGCACCTACCCCGGGCTTGGGGTATGGACAGAGGTCGCTATAGGCTTCCGGTCTGCGTGTGCGCGCGCAGGCTGGCTGCCTATATATACCCAGCATCTGGCGGTACTCGTCGGTTACTCTGAGCCACGCTGGCAAGGAGACCCTGTGATCAATACGGCTGATTAGCCTACTGACCCGTTCCGAACTCTATAGGGAGTTCGCACACATAGATACTGCTTGTCTAGGTTCTCTGAATAAACCTGATTTGCAACCTGTAACACTTGATCCGAACTGTGTCGACTTTGTTCTTTAATTGATACTCTACCAATATCATAAAGAGACAAAGTATCGTTTATTACACTATTAAAGTAGACTTGAAGTTGAACAGTAATAGTAAACTCTTAGTGAGATTGCCACGTTAATGTAATTCACACTTGTTTAGGCGATAAGTCCTGGTAGACTGGAGTCAAAATCAGCTTTACATATTTCTAGGAGCATTTCTGAGTAAAATTTGGTGAAACAATTTTCTAGGTCAATTTTGGGGTGTAGATTCTAAAAATTCCTTTCACCAAAACGAAAAATGCATTTTAGGCCTTCAAAATTCCCCCCCTCCCCCCCCCAAAAAAGGCTGCCAAAATGCCACAAAAAAGTCAAAATATGCTCTGAAATGTCTATTATTCTATGTATATATGGTCATGCAATAGTGCAAATTAAAGGTTTCACCAAGATATATTTGCCTGTAATGTTTACAGAAATGATAACGTGCCAATATCAATATACCACTCACGACTAGAATCCATGTTGATGGTTTCAGGGAAATGGATGTTAGGGATTGTAAGCTACAGTTAATGGCATGGCCTTGGCCTTAAAGTCCTCATTGCACCCTACACATGGAAATCAGAAATCGGTTTTTTGAAAGACTACCTTCTCATTAGAAAAAAATTCCTCTGATGATCCAAATACAATTTCTTATCACTGTATCCAATGCCTTTACGTTATGTTTGCATCAAAGAGCAATACTTTACTATTAAAGTAGACTTGAAGTTGAACAGTAATAGTAAACTCTTAGTGAGATTGCCACGTTAATGTAATTCACACTTGTTTAGGCGATAAGTCCTGGTAGACTGGAGTCAAAATCAGCTTTATATATTTCTAGGAGCATTTCTGAGTAAAATTTGGTGAAACAATTTTCTAGGTCAATTTTGGGGTGTAGATTCTAAAAATTCCTTTCACCAAAACGAAAAAATGCATTTTAGGCCTTCAAAATTCCCCCCCTCCCCCCCAAAAAAGGCTGCCAAAATGCCACAAAAAAGTCAAAATATGCTCTGAAATGTCTATTATTCTATGTATATATGGTCATGCAATAGTGCAAATTAAAGGTTTCACCAAGATATATTTGCCTGTAATGTTTACAGAAATGATAACGTGCCAATATCAATATACCACTCACGACTAGAATCCATGTTGATGGTTTCAGGGAAATGGATGTTAGGGATTGTAAGCTACAGTTAATGGCATGGCCTTGGCCTTAAAGTCCTCATTGCACCCTACACATGGAAATCAGAAATCGGTTTTTTGAAAGACTACCTTCTCATTAGAAAAAAAATTCCTCTGATGATCCAAATACAATTTCTTATCACTGTATCCAATGCCTTTACGTTATGTTTGCATCAAAGAGCAATACTTTACTATTAAAGTAGACTTGAAGTTGAACAGTAATAGTAAACTCTTAGTGAGATTGCCACGTTAATGTAATTCACACTTGTTTAGGCGATAAGTCCTGGTAGACTGGAGTCAAAATCAGCTTTACATATTTCTAGGAGCATTTCTGAGTAAAATTTGGTGAAACAATTTTCTAGGTCAATTTTGGGGTGTAGATTCTAAAAATTCCTTTCACCAAAACGAAAAATGCATTTTAGGCCTTCAAAATTCCCCCCCCTCCCCCCAAAAAAGGCTGCCAAAATGCCACAAAAAAGTCAAAATATGCTCTGGAATGTCTATTATTCGATGTATATATGGTCATGCAATAGTGCAAATTAAAGGTTTCACCAAGATATATTTGCCTGTAATGTTTACAGAAATGATCTGATCCTTACGTTACTGCGGCAACCAAATATCAATGTAAATTTTGGTTACCATAGCAACCAAATGTCTAAGAGTATGGGGTGTTGGAGATGAGATCCTCAACCTTCTTCAGCCCCTCAGCAAACACCCCTCAGCTAGCTAATTGAAGCTCTTTGCAGCCTGGGAAACCACTTTAAGGACATCCCAAGACACACCAGTCTCCAGGACTCTCTGCTTCCTGCGCATGGTACATTCTTGGATAGTATCGAAGATTTCCTTCTTGTGGTTGAGCGTATTGTAAGACATGAGTTGGATGATTCGCTCGGGCTGATTGGAGCATAAACAGTGAAGATATTCGCGATCTTCATTTCGTCAGAGCGAAATCTGTTTTGGTTATGTGCATGTCTCTGCCGTCAACCTACATTCATTTCCCCGTTCTCTGCTCTCCGTTTATCCCATTCTCCGTTTATCCCGTTCTCCCTTTATCCCGTTCTCCCTTTATCCCGTTCTCCGTTTATCCCGTTCTCCCTTTATCCCATTCTCCCTTTAACCCGTTCTCCCGATTCAGTTTATCCCGTTCTCTGTTTATCCCGTTCTCTGTTTATCCCGTTCTCTGTTTATCTCCGTTCTCCGTTTATCCCGTTCTCCGTTTATCCCGTTCTCCGTTTATCCCGTTCTCCGTTTATCCCGATCTTGTTTATCCCGATCTCCCTTTATCCCCTTCTCCCTTTATCTCCTTCTCAGTTTGTCCCCCTCTCTGTTTGTCCCCTTCTCTGTTTGTCCCCTTCTCTGTTTGTTCCCTTCTCCGTTTATCCCTTTCTCCACTTATCACCCTCTCCCGTTCTCCCTTTATCCCGTTTATCCCGTTCTCCCTTTATCCCGTTCTCCCTTTATCTCGTCCGTTCATCTCGTTAATCTCGTTTATCCCGTTCTCCGTTTATCCCGTTTTCCGTTTATCCCTTTCTCTGTCCGTTCTCCCGTTCTCCCTTTCTCCAGTTCTCCATTCATCCCGTTCTCCATTCATCCCGTTCTCCCTTCATCCCGTTCTCCCTTTATCCTATTCTCCCTTTATCCCCTTCCGTTTATCCTATTCTCCGTTAATCAAGGTCTCCCTTTATCCTGTTCTCTGTTTATGTCTGTTCTCCCTTTTAACCCATCATCTATTTATCCCGTTCTCCCTTTATCTCATTCTCCCTTTATCCAGTTCTCCATTTATCCCGTTCTCTGTTTATCCCGTTCTCCGTTTATCCCGTTCTCCATTTATCCCGTTCTCCGTTTATCCCGTTCTCCCTTTATACCGTTCTCCCTCTATCTCTTTCTCCCTTTATCCCATTCTCCCTTTATCCCATTCTCCCTTTATCCCGTTCTCCCTTAATCCTGTTCTCCCTTTATCCCATTCTCCCTTTATATCCTTCAGTTTATCCTGTTCTCCGTTTATCCTGCTCTCCGTTTATCCTGTTCTCTGTTTATCTCCGTTCTCCCTTTAACCCATTATCTATTTATCCCGTTCTCCCTTTATCTAAATTTCCCATATCGCGTTCTCCCTTTATCGCGTTCTCCCTTTATCGCGTTCTCCCTTTATCCCGTTCTTCCTTTTTCCCATTCTCCCTTAATCCCCTTCCGTTTATCCTGTTCTCCGTTAATCACGTTCTCCCTTTATCCTGTTCTCTGTTTATCTCCGTTCTCCCTTTTAACCCATCATCTTTTTATCCTGTTCTCCCTTTATCCCGTTCTCCATTTATCCCGTTCTCTGTTTATCCCGTTCCCTGTTTATCCCGTTCTCCGTTTATCCTGTTCTCCGTTTATCCCGTTCTCCGTTTATCCTGTTCTCTGTTTATCTCCATTCTCCCTTTAACCCATTCTCCATTTATCCAGTTCTCCCTTTATCTCGTTCTCCCTTTATCCAGTTCTCCCTTTATCATGTACTCGGTTTATCCTGTTCTCCGTTTACCCTGTTCTCCGTTTATCCCATTCTCCGTTCATCCCATTCTCCGTTCATCCCATTCTCCGTCTATCCCGTTCTCTGTTTATCCCGTTCTCCGTTCATCCCGTTCTCTGCTTATCCCATTCTCTGTTCATCCCATTCTCTGGTTATCCAGTTCTCTGTTTATCCCGTTCTCCCTTTCTTCCGTTCTCCCTTTCTCCCATTCTCCATTTCTCCAGTTCTCCCTTAATCCCGTTCTACATTTATCCTGTTCTCCCTTTCTCCCGTTCTCCCTTTCTCCAGTTGTCCCTTTTTCCAGTTCTCCGTTTATCCTGTTCTCTGTTTATCCCGTTCTCCCTTTATCCCATTCTCCCTTTATCCTGTTTTCCCTTTATCCCGTTCTCCTTTTCTCCTGTTCTCTGTTCATCCCGTTCTCCCTTAATCCCGTTCTCCCTTTTTTATCCAGTTATCCATTTATCCTGTTCTCCCTTTATCCTGTTCTCTGTTTATCCTGTTCTCCCTTTATCCTGTTCTCCGTTTATCCTGTTCTCCCTTTATCCCGTTCTCCCTTTATCCCGTTCTCCGTTTATCCTGTTCTCCCTTTATCCTGTTCTCCCTTTATCCTGTTCTCCGTTTATCCTGTTCTCCCTTCATCCTGTTCTCCCTTTATACCATTAAATATCATTAAAGATTAACTAAGTATATGTAACTGACCATGCAGCTGTGCTGCAGACCATGAAGGAGCCATTGAATAAAATCCCTGAAACCCCAGAAACCCCTAAAATCTATGCCCCCTCGTTCAGTATATACCCCCTCCCCCACCTGTTGAATGATCCCCACAGGATACCCTGGGAGCATGATTATATAGTTGGGGGAAGTGGGATAGGCCAACGCCCATAGCCTTTGTTAAAAAAAAGGAATGGAGACACAAGCACGTCTGGTTTACATGTTAAATCCATGTTATAACACGATGTGCTATGACATATCTAAGATTAAAATTTAATCTCACCACTCGCACTTATCCACCTAGTAGGCTAGGAAAGTACTAGAATTGTGAATGGATACGTTTGATGATTATGCCACTTTAACACATAGCTGCTCTCTGATTGGATGAGATACGATCTGTAATAGCTACTGTGAGATAGGTGGAGAGACACTGTGGTATATCTGGATGGATTCTCTAAGCCTTACTCGACGTCTCTATCCAGTCTAGATGACATCCATGTCCATGTACCGTGCCCTATTCCCTAAATAAAAATGAAGTAACTTCCAACTTCAACTTCAACAAAAAGCGGCGTCCACCATGGCAATTTCAATGTCACTGACTTCACCCTGGAATGCTAGGTCCCTCTTGTCGGAAGGCCTTGGACTGAAGGTTCCCCCTCCCTCTATCACACTGAAAAAGTAAACTTGTCTCCAGACTCGTCGATGTGACTGTCATAAAATAAACAAGTCAAAAGTTGTTTAACCTATCAGGTTACCATCCCAAAAATATAATCTGGAGCTGGCAAATGTCTGGTTTTGGGCTGGCACATTCCAAGTGGGTCTTCTATCTCCAGCTAGAAGACCCCCTTCCTTATCACTTAGACGAGTTTTTGACTCGTTTATTTTATGACCGTCACTTGGAAGAGCCTGGAGACAAGTTTACTTTTTGAGTGCACCTGACTGACAGTGGAGGAGGGGGTGATACAGAATGTGAAGGGAGTAGGGGTAATACCAAGAGTCGGCTAGGATTGTAGAAAAAGAAAAGTGTGTTTTAGGCAACATGGTACAAAAAATTAGAGTAGGTAGGTTGGATCTCCTTTTCAATATTGAAAGGACCAGGGATGAGTCGAGAATCACCACACCGAGTCATCCCACTCCGCTGACATATTGATTATCTTTTTATTATTACAACATCAGTTCTGCCTATTGCATGTGGACGTGAAACTTGTCAGATTTTATATATATCCATGTCATCTAATAAAGTATGTCACGCTTTTTGGCCATTTTGGGCACGCCCCACCCTCTTGTCACGCTCTTCCATATACCTCTATCATTAGGGACCAAGACCCCCACCCCCTCATGTGTGACATACTTTATGGACGCCCCCAAAGTAAATGTTAGCGCAATTAAAGCTTGTCCATGAAAAAAAACGAAAGCATGGCAGTTATCAGACCATAATAATTAGCTAAATTGTGCTGGCTAGTCCATAAATCCATTTATATTCAACTTTAATGAATGCAATCTTCACTTCCCTTCAGGATCATGGAGTAGTTTCTAACCCACTGTCGTTGAGGATTTTAAATCCCAATGCCGGATTTAGCGGAGAAACACGCCCCCTGTTTTTGGACAAAATCTATATCTTAATGTAAAAACCTGACTAAGGCAGCAGTGAGAATGTTAAGGGTGGCTATCCATAAAATATGCATTCCTATAATCAGCTCACTGTGTAAATAGTTGGTCGCCCTTTTTGTATGTAAACAGTGTAATCTACTGTTCGTTTTATAACTACCATAATTATAGTAATTCTATAGCTCATCACTTTTAAATTGATGCCCTGAGGTATTCTTATGTGCTTCTCATCGCATGGGCAAATTCGTATAAAGATGTGAATTTGAACTTCATGCTAGTAAATGAGAGACATTTATTCATGAGCACATTTTAGTTATCCAAGACCTCCTTACCCACTTAAAAAAATAAAATAAATATCTACAATTCATGGCATGTCTGTGGCAGTTAAGGTTTTTGCCCCACACACCAACCATGCATACCACCCTTCTCAATACTATATAATGTAAACGTAGATATTTTTGCGTGTATAACATTTCATGTGCTTTAATGTATCATGCTGAACCGTCGGGAGTGCATCAACCCTGTATGCTTGGCCTGATGCTTGAATGCAGCACTGGGGAGACACTATACTCACCAGGGTTGCATTCATACATTATCACATGGGCATGATGCAATACCATACGACCCTGGAAACGTTGTCAGATTGTACAAAAAGCCACAGGACTGTCGTAATAGTTGGGCCAAAAAAGAGAAGGTTTGTTTCAGGTCACCCGACAGACCCTATCGAAATAGGGCCAACCCTATGTTTGGTCAATTTTAGGGTCTTCGGAGAGGTTGGGGAGTACTTTCATGTTCAAAAAAAAGTTAAAAAACAAAAACAAATCCGATCTACCGACCCTATACATATTGCTGCCATGTTACCTGAAACAGACCTTTATTTTTGACCTTGGCTTAGTACAGGTCCATTATGTGGTCACACACCTGCAATGTTAAAAACTCAATTGAGAGAGATAGCGAAAGTAAATTCTCAAATGCCTTCAGTAGTTACTTAGTGTTGGAGTCCTCACGACCATGGGCGCTGCAGGTAGGGCTTTAACTGGTATTACTTTCTTTAACCTTTTCTGAGTTGTCTTGCGGAAATAAGTAAATTTATGAAAGATATTCTAAGATATTTATGTAAAGTTAGGGAATTTTGGACTAGAATATCATGTAGATATAGACACAAACTGGACTCCATTAAGTGCAGGTCATCTCTGTTTATTCAGTAAGGGTTCAGCAGCAGTAGACAATGCTGACTTCTGATTGGTCGATAATATAGACATAATACTATGACATCTCCCCTTTTAATACCAGAAGTCTCTTGTCGGCAGTCTCATAGTCTTCTGTTATATGACTTTCATCGATATGATACTTCAAACTGACTTTTCAAACTGAGTGTTTGCTATGACTGTTTGTTATTGACTCAGGGTCTCAAGTGAGACGATTCTGGACACCTCTTTTCCCTGAAAAATGAATATTGCTCCCATTTGCTCAATATTTCACTCTTTGCATCTTGCATGGTCTCAATAAATCACTTTCCACAATATCTATCTAATGGTGTGTTTGTTTTTCACAAATTCCTACTATAACCCCCTAAAAAACGAAAAGGAATATTAGGCTGTAATTGGTCGTAATTTGCTTCAGCATAGAGCTCTATGGGAGCGCGAAGACAACCGACAACCCCAAATTTGGATATTTCGTGACAACCAATGCTATCTCTATCAATTTCTTATCACTGTATCCAATGACTTTACGTTATGTTTGCATCAAAGAGCAACACTTTACTATTAAAGTAGACTTGAAGTTGAACGGTAATACATGTAGTAAACTCTTAATGAGATTGCCACGTTAATGTAAATCGCACTTGTTTAGGCCATAACCCCTGGGGTGTTGGAGATGAGATCCTCCACCTTCTTCAGCCCCTCAGCAGACACCCCAGGCATTTGAGCTAGCTTAGGCCACCTTTTTTTGATAACTTGGATTACAGGCTTTTTGCTCCAACTTTTTGGAAGGGTAGAGGGGGGGGGAAAAAGGCTGACCTACGGGAGGGGCTGGATCCTAAAATTGCTCGAAGGGCAGAGGAAAAAAATTAAAATAAAAAAAGGCACGGAAAACCTCATTTTTGGGTGATCTAATGAAAATATTGTGAGAAATATCCCCAATCTGAAAGGAAAATTCTCAGAGGGGAAAGGTTAACTTTTTTTTTTTTGCAAAATGCCAAAAATCTCGGCGGCGGATCCATAATCCAAGTTATCAAAATAAAATGGCCTTATTACTGGACATCGATTCTCTCTCTTTGTAGCTCTATAGTGATCGATGCCCAGTTTTATACTTCAGACCAGTGGCTCATTTTGGCTGTTTTTTGCCTCACAGATTGCTTCTAGGCCAAAATCCTGACTAGGTGCCAATACTGTATTTCCCTGTGTATAAGCCGGGGCCCGTGTATAAGCCTGCCCCGTGTATAAGCCTGGGCAAAAGGAGACTTAGTGTTGTATAAGCCGGGTCCCGAGTATAAGCCCTGGGGTGTAATATTTACTCAATAAAAATCATATTTCAGGCCATAAATCCACTTCTACTTAGAGTATTTACATAATTCTTTCGGCTATGTGACCCCTATTTACTCCATTTATGTATCCATCCATTTTAAAGAGAGATAAAGCTTAAATTGGTAAGAAAATTACTGGAAATATTAGAGTAAATGTGTTGGAATAGTAGGTAATTAAGAAAATTGTAAGAAGGTATCAGGGTGTTTCTACAGTTAAAGGAATATAAGCCTGCCCCGAGTATAAGCCTGCCCCGTGTATAAGCCTGGTCAGTTTACCACTTAGTACTTGTATTAGCCCAGGCTTATACACGGGGAAATACGGTATATTCTCTATGCCAATGTGTAATATGAGGGTAGAAAACACTGGAACCTCAGTAAGAAAAAATCCTACTGAACAGTTTTTGAGAAAATTAGGGTTTTGTTGCATATTTTTGGTGTTTTTAGTACATTTCCTACATAAACCGTGAACGCCAGAATTTTTCACTTTTCAGGTATTTAGAATTAGAATTTGACATATTTTTATTCGCAGTAGGATTCATGATTATTGAGCCATTCTACACAGGGTGTTATTTTGAAAAAATATTAAACCTTTGAAAGTGTATTTGGTCTCCGAAATAGAGGGAGTTTGGTCATAGTTTAATTGATTGTTGACAATCCAGTCAAGGGCTATTAGGTTCAGTTCAGTGCAAGTTGCAAAACAAATGACTTGCACTTTTTCACTTGACCCTATGTCCACTATGTAGGTCTTCACTATACAGGTCTTCACTATGCATGGGTCCATCCAGAGACCATCAATGGGATCAGACATGGATGCAAATTCCGCAGCTTTTGGCGAGAAAAAAGTTTGAAATCGCAAAAAGTGAAATTTCCCTAAAAACACCCTATTTGGCGAAAAAAAACACCCGAAATCACAAAAAGTGAAATTTCCCTAAAAACACCTTATTTGGCGAGAAAAAATTTCGAAATCGTAAAAAAAGTGAAATTTCCCTCATTTTTTGGCGAGAATAAAGTTTGAAATCGCAAAAAAAGTGAAATTTCCCTTAAAACACCATATTTGGCGAGAAAAAGGTTTGAAATCGCAAAAAAGTGAAATTTCCCTGAAAACACCCTATTTGGCGAGAAAAAATTTCAAAATCGCAAAAAGTGAAATTTCACCAAAAAACACCCTATTTGGCGAGAAAAAAAATTCGGAATCGCAAAAAAGTTAAATTTCCCCAAAAACACCCTATTTGGGAGAAAAAAGTTCGAAATCACAAAAAAGTGAAATTTCCCCAAAAACACCCTATTTGGCGAGAAAAAAAATTGAAATCGCAAAAAAGTAAAATTTCCCTAAAAACACCCCATTTGGCGAGAAAAAAGTTTGACATCGCAAAAAAAGTGAAATTTCCCTTAAAACACCCTATTTGTTGTTCTATAAAGTTCTATGACACCAAAAGGGGAAATTTCCATAAGAGTAGCCAATTTGGATGCAACATGCACGTTTGCAGCATGAATGCAGCGTGGCCGCAGCATGAATGTGCCTCTACATGGGTACCCACATTTTTGAGCGCGTCACCGCGTCACTTTCTAGGGAAAAATTTGCGCATCACCGCGTCACGTTTTAGGACAGATGGCATGTCACCGGGTTACTTTTTATGCATTTTAGAATATACTAGAAACTTAATGAAATGTCTATCAAATTTTATCCCTATCAAAGTGCTCTTATACTAGTATATGCATAAGTGGATACACACATGGGAGTGTCGACAAAAAATCTTTCCAATCTTAAAATCTTGTGTTACAGTGATAATCTTAAAACTCTTTGGTGGTTATCATCTCAAATGTTGTTAGCTTTAAGATTGTAACGTTTTTAAGATTATCGATTTTAAGATTAAAAAGATTTTCTTTTCCACGCTCCCATATGAGTATGTCCCCCCCACCCACCCCACTCCTGCCTCAGACTTACTATGTGCAAACACGATTTCAGGGCAAAGGGTCACACATAGTTGTCAGCTAGGCAATCCCCCTCATAAGTTTAAGTTGTCGTGAATCATAAGCTCTATCTTTTTTTTGAGAAATGCCTCACACTCCACCCCTGTGATCACAGAATTCAGTCAAATGTTGAATCGACATTACATAGAATCAACATTGAACTAACCTTTTTGTATCCACCCATCCCCAGCCCCTCCTGGTTAGACAAAGCATTCTGACACCTACTACAGGCCCATGTCGCCATGTGTCCCTTTCAATGGCAATCACACCTACCCACACACACAACAAGCCTTTGCCAAGAGCCATGCAGGACTGGTAGCTTTTTTGGCGGTCACACCTCACTCCACCCCTCCACCCCCTCCAACAGCTTAGGGGGTGTATCCGTCGATTTTTAATGCAAGGTTTATTGTGTCCGTCGGTTTTTAAAGCAAGTAGATTCAGAGGGGTATTATTAGGGATAGGGCACTTATTATGTTGAATACAGTAGACTCTATGTGTTTTTGTCACTCTACTTCTAGTCCTAAAAAGTTATATGAATTGAACTACCATTTGTGATTACTGGTACACCAATGTATCTTTCAATGGTAGCCTTCTTGAGATTATGAGGATTGGGTTCAGAGGTTTCCAAAGGACCACTGTATTTTAATTATGATTCCGAAAACTGTATTCATGTTTGCCCTTGCACAGTTTCCTTAATAATGGTCCAATTTCCACACAAGGACATTTGTGCCGGACATTTCCCATGTCCGGCAGGATTTCATGAAGACTGTATAATACCCATAACAGTTCTAATACTAATAGGACGCACCTGGGCTGCATTCATGCATCATGGTGACAAAGGGCATATAACATTAAAGTGATAATTTATTGGCATTACCAAACACCAGAGGGCATTAAGCTATCTGATGTGAAATAGAACCTCTGGGTTGGGAAAAAATCCTTTAAGTGAGAAATGAGTTTCCCATAGCTGCCCTCATTTGTGAATTTGATGTTAGACTTCAAAACTCTACCCTTAAGCCAAATCCAAAATTTGGGAGAAAAAATCTGGCTTTGATGGAACGGGGGGGGGGGGGGGGGCGGAGGGGAGGACATGTCCCCCCCTACTTTTGACCAACCCCAAAAAAGGTCAAGCCAAAAAGGTTTAGTAAAAAGGGGCCAAAAAGGGTCAAAATATCCTTCAGTCCCCCCTACTTTTAAACTACTTGGCACGCCCCTGAGACCCAGGGAATGTGGATTCAAATAAATCACCCACATTTTGCAAAGCAATAGCAAAAATGGTGAATTTTGTCACTAACTATCTACTCTAATTGGTAAAATATGCATTGGAGAGAAGCTGCAAAGACTTCATTATGATACTAGACCCTGAAAATGTGAGTGTAGACACTTTAAATGAATGTCTATCGCCCATATTTGCAAAGCAAAATAGGAAAATATAGTGAACTGCTGGTAATGGCTACCTCTGTGAGGCCTGTCATGGGTAAAATATGCATTGAAGAGAAGCTGCAATGACTTCATTGTGATACTAGACCCAAAAAATGTGGGTGTAGACACTTTAAATGAATGTCTATCTCCTGTATCTACAAAGCAACAGCTAAAATATTGTGAATTTCTGGTAATGGCTACCTCTGTGAGCCCTCTAATTGGTAAAATATGCAGTGGAAATGAGCTGAAATGATTTAATTGTGATACTAGACCCTTGTAGGGGTCGGATTCCCCGTACCCTGGTGGAGAGCCCGAAGGGGTGAAACACCTGGGTAATCCTCCCCCTCTGTACCATACCGATCCAGTAACGTAGGGAGCGGAGAACAGTCAGACACGGGTTGGTAGTGTAACGGTTAGCACGCTTGTCACCGGTGCGAGAGGTCTGTGGTTCGATTCCCGGCCGATCCAATGACTAAGTTTTCCGCGACCTCTACACTGGTGGATCTGCCGCGATGAATCGGGTAGTACGTTGACTGTGGACGGTAGGAGCATTCCAGCTTGCTGGGGATTGGCCACCTGCTGGCGGTTGGTAGTTGGAGGAGCAGGTTGGGAAGTGTTGGTCCCCAGTACGGGCAGTTGGAGTTCAGCATGGAGTTCAGTCAACAAATTGGCTGAATCGGTATGGTGTAGAAAGCTTCCATCACTGGGAAGTCAGGGTATTTCAACGACTGCTTGATAAAGCCCCATTGGGACCTTCGGTCTCCAGTGGGTGAGAATGCCTGGTGCTAGGTGCCTCTATACTCCGGGGGCTGGGACTCTCTGTAACTGCTTGATAAAGCCCCTTCTAGGAGGGAGAGAAAGCCCAGGGTTGGTAACCCCCCGGAAAATCTGAATCTAGAGGACATGATGGAAGCTGATGGGGGTAGTGTAGGGGTCGGATTCCCCGTACCCTGGTGGAGAGCCCGAAGGGGTGAAACACCTGGGTAATCCTCCCCCTCTGTACCATACCGATCCAGTAACGTAGGGAGCGGAGAACAGTCAGACACGGGTTGGTAGTGTAACGGTTAGCAAGCTTGTCACCGGTGCGAGAGGTCTGTGGTTCGATTCCCGGCCGATCCAATGACTAAGTTTTCCGCGACCTCTACACCCTGAAAATATGGGTGGAGACACTTTGAATGAATGTCTATCTCCACTATTTGCGAAGCAATGGCAAAAATGGTAAATTCTGGTAATGGCTACCTCTACTATAGACCAATGCAGCAAGAAAGGGTGACATTTCAGAAAAGGTGTTCATAAAGTTTTTGAACATTTTTGATAAGGGACCAGCAAATACATGAATCTAGTCACAAAATGCTGCATTCTGATATATACTTTTTGAAAGATAATTGTCCTGCGAGTCTCTTGGTTTGAGATGTTTGCAAATGTACCAATTACAGACAATGTTATGCGCGTTCTACTGAAAGCAACGTAAACACAACTTTATTTTGAAGAAGTCACCCTTTCTTGACGCATTGGTCTATAGGCCTCTACAGTGTAAAATATGCATTGGAGACAGGCTGTGATGACTTCATTGTGATGCTAGGTTTAGCCACTTTAAATAAATGTCTAGCACAATATTACTTGCAATGCTATTGCAGAAATAGTGAATTTCGGTAATGGCTACCTTTATCAGGCCCTAATTCAAAGAAAAATGATTTGTCTGCGTGGTATCCACCCCAAAAGTGATCAGTATAGTCCATTCATCAAGTCTGACATAGATGCCAGCCTCTAACATTCCATAACCACCAAAAGTGATTTCTAGAGCCCTTTTGAGATTCTTCCTCCCTACTACTGCATTTAGGCCTAATTATCTGCTCACCCATGACTGGAAGGGACATATGTCGCCATATTGATTTTAAGAAATGCCCATGTGACCATATCGATAAAAAAAAGAAGGCCCAATGTCCCATGTCACTATCTCACTTTTCCTCCTGTCCTAAGTCACTATGTTGCCATGTTGAATTTAGGGGTCTAGGGCCATTCTGTTGTTTATGACAATTATAGTATCAGGCCATCTTGTGTGCAGTTGAGTGGGAACATGGTAAATGGATCATCTATAATCAGAGTATATCAGGGCTTTTGAACATACACTACATAGCAATTCTATGGAATCATTATGCATTGAATCACTGGACACATTGCCCATGTAATATGCACTTGTGGACGAACCTGCCAAGTGACTAGACGCGACCCATTTTACCTGTAATCTTAAAAAGTCCACTTTTCCGGTAATCTTAATCAGTTTCCAGGCCTATCCTGCAGATGGCACCACTGTAAGTTGGTAACATTGCTGTAAATATCGGGGGCTCTGCCCCCACACACCCCTTTTCTTTCTCTCTTTTTTTTTCTCTTTTTCTTTTTTGAAACTGTAACAGAACTATAACCCCCTCCCCCACCTGTATATTGAATGATCCCTGCAGGATACCCTGGGAGCATGATTATATAGTTGGCGGAAGTGGGGTAGGCCAACGCCCATAGCCTTCGTAAAAAAAAGGAATGGAGACACAAACACGTCTGGTTTACATCCATGTTATAACACAATGTGCTATGACATATATAAGAAGGTTAAAGCTGGGCCATCAGGGAATAAGTTCAGCATTTTCCATAAATGGACTAAAATAACAGTTCCACCAGAGGGCAGCAGTGTTTGGAAAGGGGACCATGAGCATTGTCCAGCTACAACATATTCACCCCATCTGTGCCTGTAAGAGCTGAGCTCCCGGCCCTTAAGAGCCCTCTTGTGAATGAAAACTGAACTATATCCAAAAGTGCTTTTCGCCTCACTTCAACCATGACGGTCAAGCTTTAAAGGGGCATTCTCACCACTCACATTTAACTTAACCACCTAGTAGGCTAGGAAAGTACTAGAATTGTGAATGGGATACGTTCGGTGATTATGCCACTTTAACACATAGCTGCTCTCTGATTGGCTGATTGGTAGATTGTGAGATAGATAGATAGACACTGTGGTATATCTGGATTCTCTAAGCCTGACTCGACGTCTCTATCCAGTCTAGATGACACCCATGTTTTCAACTTCAACAAAAGGTGACGTCCACCATGGCAATTTCAATGTCACTGACTTCACCCTGGAATGCTAGGTCCCTCTTGTGGGAGGGCCTTGGACTGAAAGCTTGACCGTCATGGTTGAAGTGAGGCGAAAAGCACTTTTGGATATAGTTCAGTTTTCATTCATAAGAGGACTCTTAAGGGCCGGGAGCTCAGCTCTTACAGGCACAGATGGGTTGAAAATGTTGTAGCTGGACAATGCTCATGGTCCCCTGTCCAAACACTGCTGCCCTCTGGTGGAACTGTTAATTTAGTCCATTTATGGAAAATGCTGAACTTATTCCCTGACGGCCCAGCTTTAACCCTGGAATACTAGGTCCCTCTTGTGGGAAGGCCTTGGACTGAAGGTTCCCCCTCTCTCTATCACCTGACTGACAGGGAGGAGGGGGTGATACAGAATGTGAACGGCGTTGTTGTTATACCAGAAGTCGGCTAGGATTGTAGAAAAAGAAAAGTGTGTTTCAGGCAACATGGTACAAAAAGATTACAGTAGGGCCAAATAAAAAAAAGGTGTGTTTCAGGTTACCCGACCCTACCTAGGAAAACAGGGCCGACCCTGTTTTAAGTGATTTTAGGGCTATTTCAAGGTCATTTTGATATTCTATGAGTCGACACCGTTGTCGGCGAGTCCGTGGTGAGTCAATTTTTGGGTACTTTTCAGTCCAAAGTTCAGAAAGAAAAAAAAAAAGTCCTGAAAGTACCAGGGATGAGTCGAGAATCACCACACTGAGTCATCCCATTCCGCTGACATATTGATTTTCTTTTTATTATTACAACATCATTTCTGCCTATTTGTTGAAAGTGAAACTTGTCAGATTTGATATATATCCATGTCATCTAAGGGGCTGTCCATAATGTATGTCACGCTTTTTGGCCATTTTAGCCACTAGTCATGCTTTTTCCCATACCTCTATCATTAGGGACCAAGACCCCACCCCTCATGTGTGACAACTGACATACTTTATGGACGGCCCCAAAAAGTAAATGTTAAAGAAATTAAAGTTTGTCCATGAAAGAGAATGAAAGCATGGCAGTTATCAGACCATAATAATTAGCTATAGCTCCAGTCACCAAGAAACGGCCAGTGAATACACCTACTTTGCCTCTCTAGTATACCCACATGAATTAGGCTGTGAAGGGTTTTCTGTTGTTCCAGGAAATTGATACATGCATATATATACCATAAATATAAATTAAAATATCTATAATTGTTGAGCAATTCATGTTTTTTCTCATCAATAATTGGTGGGAAACTGTCCTTTTTGGGGCATTTATACCCATAAATACCATCAAATCAGGGAGAATTGAACACTCAGCATTACTTCTCAAGGTAATTGTGGTTACTATCGTTGTCAGTCTTGCAATATAGTAATATTTTGTAGACATACTGTACTAGAAACCATCAAGTGTTGGTTTTAGATCCATTATGCTTGATAATGTGGGATAAATCCTCCAAATGTCAGCCATTTTGGATTGAGAAAGATACTTTAGATCCGGATTTTGAAAAGCCCCGCCCCAAAAAGCATGATTTTGTCATACATTTAACATAGAACAGCTGACCTTTATCACATATAGACCTCTTATTATTACAATAGACACATATTTTCTCAAGGGGACCCCAATCTGTATCGTTTTCATCATAACTGTCAGTATTTAAATATTTTGTGCAAGTAAATTTGCATGTTTTTGGTACGTTTGATCATGCTGTTTTCTGCTAGTCTGAAAACCAGGCCTAGATCAGTGTGTGTGTGTGGGTGGGGGGGGGGGGCGTTCGAGTCTGGGAACCAGTCCTCATGGGGGGGGGGGGGGGGGGTGAGTCTGAAAACCAGTCCTCACTTAGATAAGGGCTTATCCATATGCTTTACCGGTACTCTCCTTCTTGAAGGTTCTTTTGCACTTGGACTTCTGTACAATAATGATGCAATAAAGCGGTATGCGACCCTGTAAATGTTGTCAGATTGTACACATTAAGGGAGTCGAAATTTTTACCCCCCCCCCTTACGGGTCGAAAATCGGCGCGCACGCTGGCCCTTTGAGGCATAGTAACGCGCAGGTTTTTTGGCTCAAAACAGGTCAAACTCTTTTGACCCCCCCCAGAGGGGTCCAAATTTTTTTCACCCCCGCCCCTAAACCCAGCAACCCCCTGTTGATAATAAATGATCACTCCCTAAAACTGACAAATAGCCACAGGACTGTCGTAAGGGTTGGGCCAAAAAAAAAAAGGTTTGTTTCAGGTCACCCGACAGACCCTATCAAAACAGGGCCGACCCTATGTTTATTCATGCAATTTTGATTTTTTCCCTCCTTCTTTCCCCTTCTTTGGTCAATTTTAGGGTTCTGCGGAGAAGCGGGCTAGTACTTTCATGTTAAAAAAAAAAGTTAAAGAAACCAAATCCGACCCTACATATTCTTGCCATGTTACCTGAAACAAACCTTTATTTTTGGCCTTGGCTGAGTACAGGTCCATTATGTGGTCACACACCTGGAATGTTAAAAACTCAATTGAGAGAGATAGCGAAAGTAAATTCTCAAATGCCTTCAGTAGTTACTTAGTGTCGGAGTCCTCACGACCATGGGCGCTGCAGGTAGGGCTTTAACTGGTATTACTTTCTTTAACCTTTTCTGAGTTGTCTTGCGGAAATAAGTAAATTTATGAAAGATATTCTAAGATATTTAGTATCTATTTCTTTTGTCTGTGTGTGTGTCGTCATATCTATATGTATTTGCCTTGTCATTATATGTCATAAACTAGGCCTTCAACTGCCAGAATCATGCATTAAGTTGTGTCAAGTTTTGGCAACGTACATGTACAAAATGTACAACATGCCACTTCTACCACACTGCAATGACAAAGGGAGCTGAATTGCACAAACTGTTGATTAGCAGTTTAGCTCCTACAACTGATTCTACAAAGCATTTCTTTTCTTTTCAAGTCAGTCTCCTACCAAAGCAGATAATAAATTTGGGATGATCGGAGCAGTTAATTATCTCACAGATTAGTAAGATTTCCCCAGTTGTTTCCGGTTGTATTCCCCTGTTCGATGGGAACCTTCATGCTTAAGGATGATTAAGGATGTTAAGAATAATTCTGACAAACTAGTCGCAGGACCATGTGGAGCTGTTCAGATCCTTTGGAAAACTCACTAACCCCACTGGTGGAGATTCTCAGAATCTTTAAAAACTCACTGACTCCCCCTGGTGTGTGCTGGTTTAGGGCTAACTTTTGTTAACATTTTAGTAAGTTTCCCCCAGACAGCCTCGTGCCCTTGACCCTAGGATTTAGAGGCTGGCATGTTAAGCCCTTATCCTACAAAATTGCCCTTATCCTACAAAAACATATAGGTTTGTAGTATAGGGGCTGTCCGTCAGGCCCTTATCCTATAAAATTTGCCCTTATCCTACAAAACACCTGCCAGGCCCTTATCCTACACAATTGCCCTTATCCTACAAAAATATATAGTTTTGTAAGATAAGGGCTGTCAGTCAGCCCGTATCCTATAACTGCCCTTATCCTACAAAACCTTTCCATTTTTTGTAAGATAAGGGCACTCAGTCAAGCCCTTATCCTACAAAATTGCCCTCATCCTTTAAAACCTATATAAAGGAGGATTTGTAAGATAAGGGCTATCAGTCAGGCCTAATAAATGCACTTCACCCTGACAACCCTTATTTTCAAATATTTCACAAATACAAGTTTATAGAAAATACTTGATAGAAATGTGTTAATAATATATTCATTAAGATCTGTTTTTAGACATTCCAAGAAAGAATCTAGAAGGGGCTGAAAGGCCAATTTTGATCTAGGGGTAAAAGGCCCATAATATAAAGCCAGTCAGATACTGAATAAGAGTCTCTAAAGTATCAGCTGAGTTTAAATTATGAAAAAGTGAATAATAGAAGCAGATCCATTTTGTTACCTTCCAATAAAAAATATAGCTTAATAAATGTAAAATGCACATTTTACATTTTTGGGAAAAGGGGCCATGGGCCTCTTACCCCAATGCGTCAGCCCTTTACCACGGTAGGGGGGGGGTACAATAGCTAACGTCAATTTATTGACTCAGGGGAGACTGAGTTATACCTAACAGCTGAACCACATTTTAAGATGTTTTTGGGACTTGTCTCATTCAGTGTGTATGGGACACTGACATGAGATAACACAAGGGAGAGACAGGCAAGATTGGGGGACAAATGTTTCCTTCGAAAAGAAATGTAAAATGTCTTTCCTTCCATCTGATATTGAGCTGCGATCTTCAGGTATTAAATCCTCTCTTTTGCATAAACTCTTAAGTATTCTTAAATTGCTACCCTCTAAATGAAAGTCACATAGGGTTCAATGTTAAACCAAAGATAAAAATCAGATTCTTGGCCACACTGTCCCATATTTCTCTCTTTACATGCAGGAATGCTATCTTGTACACTAGAAATACCCTCATACACATCTAGCTACTTAATTTATATTCAAGACACCAAAACAGAGCAAAAGAAGACACATATTATAGTTCCTGTGGCAACCGTCATGCAGATGGTGGCGCCACTGTGACTTCTCATGCACTCCGAGATCAGGGCGAGACAACACGAGAGTTGCCAGCAACGGCGTAAGGATAAAGGAGCGTCCCGAGCAGTTCAAAACTATATCACCCATATTGTCGCCATTTATCGTCCGATCGACTGGCTTTTTGATAGGGACAGAAAGCGGTACATGCCCGCAGCCTGCAACTGTCGCCCACACCCACCTGCACACCCACACCCACCTGCTCTCCCACACCCACCTGCTCTCTCGCACCCACCTGCCGGCCTGAAATGGTATGACACATGACTTGAGGGTACTTTTTAGCAAGGAATTCATTTCTGGTGCCAGAATGGACCAATGAATGATTATAAGCGAGTACTATATCTAAGTACATGATAAGCTACAGATTCAGCTTACCCTGAGTCATATGTGAGGCCACTCACACGCTCAATCTTTTCCAATTCCCACTAAAACTATACACCAAGAGTTTTACAATGAAACTAAATACCATGAAACTTCGATATAACAACCTATGTTATAACAAACACTTGCTTATAACAAACAAATTGACTTTCTACTATTTCTATCATTTCTATATATAAACATACCTTGGCTTCTACGAAATTTGTTTATAACAAACTAATTGTGCTGATTCTAAGGTTTTTGTTGTTATAGTGTACAGGACATACTTTATTCGGGCTCTGGTGACAAATTCTGTTAATCTGAGGTCAAGGTGTGGCCGGGCTATATGGTTCTGTCTCCCAGGGAGGTATCTTAAATTATTTTTACCCAGAGGTGTGGTCATGGGGCAGGACATCTGCCCCAGATTGGAGTATGCTGATTTCAGAAAAAGAATACCCATGTCGGTGTAAAATCTCAAAACGTATACATTATGTACCCATGTTTGTGCATTGTATAACAACTCATAACACTATCTCATATTTATGTAGGCCTAGGTTGAGGCAGAAGTTACGTCTTTCCAGGCAGCAGTAGAATAAATACCATCAAATGTATAGGTTATTGTAAGTAAAGGTTGTGGGGGAGGGGCTCAGTTAATCTCCCTGTCTTGATTATCATAACAGCCTCAGACATGATACATGATCCATAAGTGAAGTGGCCCATAACAGAGGTGACTCAGAAAAAAATGAACCCATATAGGTGGACACCACTCCCCTCCCAAGCGGCTGAAGAGGTACCCCTATCCCTCCAAATCATGACCACACCTCCGGGTATGCTTGGAGCTGAGATACCCCCTCGGGTCCTGTCTGCATATTACTAACAGTCATTATGGAACAATTTCAGCTGAGGTCCTTGTCTTGGTGATCCTGGTGCTTGGGGTACATACAACCCAGGGAAGTCATTACCGAGGTGGAAGTATCGGGCTGTCAGTATCTGGGATACCACCTAACCCGATCATGGTGAGTCATGGTTTATTTCATGGTGAATGCAGCAGCCCCATCAACTTCACCAAGGAATGCCATATTTCACACCTCAATGAAATAACCCTCCCCAGTATTTCACGACCTATGGTATTACTATTTGTGGTCATATGCATGTAATAAAAATTGGCATTGTTGGATAATCTAGTGAAAAAAAGTGACATAATATCATTTTCAATGATTACATGAAATAGATACAAAGGAATCATTCAAAACTAATGTTTATCTAAATTATTAGACCATGAGCCATTATCATTTCAATCTCCTCCGCCTGATGGTGTATGACCACTAGTTCGATGAGTGAAATAACCATCAGTTTTGAATGATTGTTGTGAACCGTCCTATATTCCTTAAGGGCCCAGTGGCGTAAAGTGGTATATATTTTCAGTGGTAGCCAATTTGACATCTGTGTACTATATCATCCTATATTGGCATGGTATAGAGACATTCCCACCTTTCTTTTTTATAATGATGATACTGATTTAATGCAGAAAGCACTCTTTTCATTCACAGGTCACAATCACAACAAGGCATGACATAAGAAGAGGTTTCTACTCCTCATGCACTAATATCAACTTTGGCCATCTAGCTGAATCCACATCTGGCACAGCATTCAGCTCCTCTTTTAACATCGTCACAAACTGCCTTACGGGGACAACGTTTGCAGACTTTGACCGTTATGTGGGAACATACACCTTAACCGTCCCAACTGGTGTGGACACCTTACGAGTATCTCATTCCAGTTGTTGCTGGATTTCACAGTTTGGTTCCAGAAGTTGGGTCATCTATAGTGATATTGACCTCAGTGCTCCAAGAACAGATACAGGGCTTTATAACAATGGTCCTCAGACTACTGTACCCCTGAGTTTGGACCTACTACCCAACTGTCCTTTCTACCAGATCCCTGTGTCAGACCTTGATAGCATTGATGTTGTGCAATGTAGACTAGCAACAGGAGATGAATGTGGCGACCTCTGTGTGTACAATGCAGACCTACCAGGGACCATTCAGCAGGACTGTATAATTGACTTCAGCTCTGGTTCAACCTCTGGTGGGCCATACCTCGTAAATCTAGTACTGGAGGACTTTGCCCATGGATCTAGCCTGAGCATCTCCTTTGCTCAGTTCTTGATGACCTTCATTACTGGCTCTGGTACATTGGTGCATAGCAATCTGGGTCCAAACATGGAGTTTTATATCTTGGGCCAGGTGTTCACCATTGACTTCAATGTAAACATCATCAAGCCTCTCTCTATACAGGCATCATTCACATTTGTACTCCGGCTGGCAGGAACTGTTCTTCATACCGTAACCTCAAATACAGTAGTCGGTGATAGTCAACTCACCTATTTAGATCAGACCATTGAGATCAGGCCTGATTATGACTTTTCTCCACACCTTGGTGAAGATATCTCAGTATTGGTGGAAGAAGGAGTAGCTTTTGCCGCAACTTGTCAGGAGCAGAATGTAGCAATCACAAGTGCAGAGGATTGGTGGGTAACAATAGGTATGTTTAATTATGAATTATTTTGTTTATTTTCCAAACCCAATTCTACTCAAGTGCAAGCTATTCTAGCTGCAACAGAACATTATTAAATACAGAGACACAGATACTTTGGGTTAGCTGTGGTTACAATATATTGGCCAGTACTCTCATACCATAGGGCAGGGTCAGGCTGTGACATGTATTTGGTCTGGTTGTGACACTTGACTTCAAAGAGGTTTGTATAAAATATGTGGGAATATTTCCCAGGCACTTTCCTGAAATCAGGCCATGTGATTCTTTCTTGATTCTTTGTTCATTGCACTTTCTGATAATTCCACCTGACTCATTTACAGTTTACTAAAGAGTCTGCTTGCTCATGTGTGATTAAAGACACTTACAATATATATATATATATATATATATATATATATATATATGGATATATATATATATATATACATATATTTATATATATATATACATATATATATATATATATATATATATATATATATATATATATATATATGTATATATATATATATAAATACATATATATTATTATGTATATATATATATATATATATATATATACTTTCATGTCTAACATCTGTGATTGTCTTGGGCAGATCAATCTGACATCTGTGATTGTCTTGGGCAGATCAATCTGACATCTGTGATTGTCTTGGGTCGATCAATCTGACATCAATATGTTCTTCTCCATCAGGTATGGATGTTGATGAGTGCCTTGAGTCCCCACCCCCTTGTGGGGATTACCTCTGTCAGAACCTACCTGGTACTTATGCATGTCAGTGCCCACCAGGACAGTCATGGAATAAAGCTACCACGGCATGTCTCAGTAAGTAATGTGTTCAGTGTTTCTACAGCTGCCCAAGAAGACAGGTTCAATGTCCAGCAAGTGTCTTTGCTCCATATATCAGTGTAAAAATAGTATTTTGAATTTACTTGCACTGGCATATTGATATTGAATTAATTACACCTTTTTGAGAGCCATTTTGATGTTGCAATGAGTTACACTGTTTTGATAACTATCATACAGATCTAATTTATGTCAAGAAATCTTATCATCAGTAAAATTATCAGTGTTATTCACTCATCCATTTGGTTTCATTCATTTTAAAAGTGTATTCCTAAAATAGAGATGTCATATATGTACACTTAGGTAAGGTGTTATTCAGACGGGCATATTGTTGAATGTGCTGTATATCTGCTGCCCTCAACTCTGTCATATTAAACAGGCTATTGCAATTGCAGTTACTGGTTAGACACTTTGAGAACACGTTAGGCCAAAAAAAAGAAAAGGTTTGTTTCCGGTCACCCGACCGGGTCTAGCAAAACAGGGCCGGTACCCCTCTTTTTCGTAATTCCTGGAAAATTTTGCTATTTGCCGTTTTTTACGGTTCGTAAATCCGGCAATTATTAAGGATATAACCGGGCCCTAAAATGGTAAAAATTAAAAAAAAAATTTAAAAAAAAGAGAAAAGATTACGGCCGGCCGGGTCTAGCTTGTCAGACCATGTTACCGGAAACCAACCTTTTTTTTTTGGCCTTATACCTTCTGACAGCAGTTGTGGTTAAGGTGGATGCACCAAAAGACCCCACTAGCAGTATGTGTCATGCTCTATAAACATAGAGATTAAGTAGCAATAAAAGTGTATTTTCATTATGCATTAAACTGCCACAACTATGTAAGAGTTTACTGCATATATACAGATAGGCATCCCTCTTAGCTATGGCTCCTCCCATTATCTCACCCTATTATCATAATTATGTGCTTAATAATCCAACTTAATCTAAGTAGTTATAGTCATCTTTTGCAAGTTTTGGTTCTGGCACAGGCCTCACTCAATTAGAGTAGCCATTTGCAATAGTCAATTCAGTTTCATTTTAAACAGAGAATTTAATTTCAGAAAGTTTAAGTCATAGAATAATCTTATTCTGATTCACCTCCTTATTTTCTTAAGAAGAATTGCCATATTGCCTGGATCTTGAAAATTAAGGGGTGTCTTGTAAAATAGGCCGATATAAAATGTGATTTACAACAGTCATTCCTTCACCATCTGTTCACCAACACTGTAACACAAGAACAAAGTCAGCGGCATCATAGCTAGACGCCACCTGGTGTCAGATATATTTGAGTTCTGGGAAGAAGGGCGTTGCGCAATTATCAAATCCAGATCTAGAGTACTGACATGCTATGGGAGAGTTTTTTCGTTATACTTATTATCATTGATAAATGAGACGAGTCAGTTTGGCTCATACCTTTAGCCCAAATGTTAGATTTATTAGGAATTATTCCACACATATTCTAAATATATTATAGATAATTTTGTGATGCACTTCTTTGTAGCTATATCCTGTGTAGACCCTGTACCCATTACTAATGCGGCACAGACTGGGACCTCCTACAGCTACTGTGACACCGTGTCCTACACTTGTGACACAGGCTACACCAGGACTAGTGGTGCCAATGGTGACATTGTTATAACCTGTCAGGACGATGCCAAATGGACAGGGTTTGACACATGTTCAGGTATGTTGATGTTTAACAATTTATGAATGAGATAAAAGATACTATGGTGGTGGCTCGAAAGTTCTAATTTAAAAGAATTCAAGTAAGATCAGCAGTTTCCAAGTGAGAGAATAATCAGGAAAAAAATGGTGTCTCATTCCTTAATTATGAAACTATTTGTACATCTGCACTATTTATATATATATATATACTTATATATATATATATATATATATATATATATATATATATATATATATATATATATATTAACCAATAATATATGAATATCGCCGACCGCGGGGTGTGTATCGATGAATAACGAACCGAGGTGCGTAGCACCGAGGTCGTTATTCATCTATACACACCCCAAGGTTGGCGATATTCATATATTATTAGGTTTGTTATACGATATTTCCATTCAAATGTCTTTAATTACCTTTAAAACGTCCTAATTTCGCCATTTTGAAGGATTATTGACTGAATATCACTCCTACACCAGTAGCGCCATGTTGTTTTGACATCCCACCAACCCTGCTCGCTGATTGGTGGAGCCTGGCTACGTCATGCCCTCAATCTCCAACACTGAGTCCAACATAGAATTTGTAAGGGGGCCAGCTTGGGGCGGTGTTATAACATAACCAGCGTTTCCCTCCAGATTCACCACAGCCGGATAGGCATGGCCGCTAGTGTCTACGCCTCACACACCAAGGGTCCCCGGATCGATCCTGGGTGGAAACGAACCATTTTCAAAATGCCTATTTCTATGTGAAAAAAAATCCCTAGAATTATTTTAACGAAAGGCTAAGTAAAGTCCAACTTCTACCTTTATAGTAAAAAAGAAATTAGAAAAAAATATTGATTTTCAAAGAAATTATACCAAAAAATGCCTTTTCTTCTGTAACTCGGTAAATAATGGTCCCACAGGACTGGAAATCCGCCTGTAGACTCCTTGTTTCGCCACCTCCCTCTACCAGTGCCTCCACGGCGTGGTGGTTAGCACGTTGGACTTCAAGTCTTGATGTAGCGTGTTCGAGTCTCCATGAAACCTCAGATTTTATGGCTGACGATTCCCATTCAGAATCGTTCTGATATTCTGGATATCAGAACGATTCTGAATGGGGAATTCAGAATCGTTCTGATATCCAGAATATCAGAACGATTTCACCCCCCCAAGTGTGCGCTATGCAGGAATATCAGAACGGGAATATCACCTAAAAAGCACGGTGTAAGCCCATATTGTATAATAAATATATATATATATATATATATATATATATATATATTTATTTCATGGCGGATACAATGATCACTATGCTTAAGTACTAGAAATCCCGTATCCCATGCCCCCCATGGGATACAATGTTCCTGTATCACATGGCCTATGACATCATCATTTGTTCAAATTATTATGGCCATTTATATGCAATTGAACATATTTTTAAGGTTAAAAGACATGAAATAAAGGCAAAGGCCCATGGTCAGAGAATTTTTGGTATCGTTCCCCCCTCGGTGGGGCTGGGGCGCATCCCACTCAGCCTGCGGCTTCGTGGGATACTGCCCCAGCCCCACCTCGGGGGGAACGATACCAAAATATCCTCTGGCCATGGGCCTTTGTCTATATATATATATATATACTCGCTGTCTGCACAACTGGACGAGTAAGGTGTACCGTCAGCCGGGCCTGCACTGACTAGGGACTAAGGGAACACGGGGGTCTTACATACACCCTGTGTGGTAACCAACATGGTTACGTGGAAGGTAATACGTCAGCCTGCCTGTCTAAGAATGATTCATGGGAACCAGGAGAGAACGCAAGTCCTCTTATGGCATGGTGCATTAATACAAAATTAATGACAATTATGATGATAAATGTATTTGTAATTCCTCTGTGGTAATGCTATTAACACTGATTTTCCTTGTTGGCCTTACTGAATTAATATTAGTTTTCAAAATTTGGTATTTCAAAAAGTAGATGGGGACCATCCATATACCCTTTGGCCTTTGGGTTGAGGATGGTGAAAGGTGCCTAAAAGAGAGCTTTGGGGTAAATCTAGATACTCTTGATACAAAGTAGGCAACCACCTTAAGGTAAATATTAAGATATGTTGCATACACTGCTCTATTTTCCTTTATATGACACATACTTTGTTACCTTTTTTGCAGTGGTAAACTGTGGTACCCCACACCTGATTAACTTTGCATCAACGAGTGACACTGGTTATGATTACCAGGATACAGTGGTGTATACATGTGACACAGGGTTCACTCCAGCTGATGGTAGTGCAGCGATCACTCTAACCTGTGGTGCAGATGGAGAATGGTCCGGGTACATGGAGTGTGAAGGTTTGTAAACATTTTGATCAAACACATGCCATGTATTAATGTAATATTGTAATTTTAGCATACAAGTATATATATACATATAAGCATTCCCTTCCTACAGGCTCCACAAACTAAACTAAAGTCCAATTGCCTATCAAAAACTTGTTAATCAATGCTAAAATAGGAGAATTCAAAGATAGCGATAGGTCTTCTGTGTTATGATCAGAAAGATACATTATCTAAAGCATGATCAAAGTTGAAATACCCAATTGTTATTTTAACACTCTATATTTTTTTGTAGATGATAATGAATGTGATAACTCCCCTTGTGGTTTGGGTGACTGCTCAAACACCCTGGGATCCTATGTCTGCACTTGCAGTCTTGAAACTTGCATAGGTAAATGAATTCATTATATTGGGAATGCCTAGGGCCTACATACAATGCCTAGAAGCCGGGAGTCATGTTTGGCCAGTGCTGGAGATGAAAAACAAGAAGGCCCTTCAACAAAAGATTCCCTACAAACCTCAGCCCTTACACCTGAAGCCATTTTCAGGCATAGTCTGTGTACAGATCTATATTTCGTTCATGTAAAATCCTTCCTCTTTTGTTCCACGTTGATGTACTTTGGTCCCTTTCAAGAAAATTCATCTAATCATGAGATGTAGTCATTGCCTATTTTGTCCTCATTTCTACCTATGAAACAGGTGTCGACTGTGGAGACCCTGGCGCACTAGCCAATGCCGCCAAGTTTGGATCAAGCTACTTGGGTGGAGACACGGTGTACTATAGTTGTAATGTGGGATATGAAAGGACAAGTGAAATTGTTGGTAACATCCAGCTGATTTGTGGACCTGATGGAATGTGGCATGGGTCTGACACATGTAAAGGTAAAACTAATTCTCAATTAAGATCTATCTTAAGTAATGAATACAATGGTAATTCGCTACATATTGTATGAAAAATAATTGATATAATGTTTACACAAAGGAACTCTACATATCTCAAAATATAATTCTTCATGGATTATCAATATAAAGAAGCTATATGAAGTTTCTATGTGACATTTGATGTGTTGAAAATCTTTCCTTTCAGCAATTGTATGTGATGATCCAGGAATGGTAACACAGGCAACTCGTACAGCGACTACCTTTGGGTATGGTGATACAGTCACTTATAGCTGTAATACAGGATATGAATGGTCCACAGGCATAAGCGGTGACATTGTCATCACATGTGGTGCTAATAAGATGTGGACTCCACGCGATACATGTGTAGGTAAGTATTATGAGGGATCTCATTGAATGCGTCAACCCAAAATAGACATACCTGGTTGGAATCACCATAGACATTCATTATCAGTAGGGCTACAACCCTACCCAACTTTATCCTTTGAAAACACTTCACTCTTCCCTACTGTTATGACATAGAATGCTCTGCACATTTCATTCATACATTTTGAATGAAATCGCTATTTATGTTCATAGATGTACCTATCTTTAATTGTATTGGGAAACAATGTTTGCTAAAATGTTCATTAGGTATGGTATTATTGCAATTTTTTTCCTTTTCATGTGGGGTGATTTGAAGATAGATAGTGAGAACTGTAACATACAATGTTCTCCCATAGTTCTCTCCCATAATTATGATGTTTGCTCTTAACGACACATACTATGCAACTTTTTCTGCAGTGGTAAACTGCGGTACCCCACACCTGATTAACTTTGCATCAACGAGTGACACTGGTTATGATTACCAGGATACAGTGGTGTATACATGTGACACAGGGTTCACTCCAGATGATGGTAGTGCAGCAATCACTCTAACCTGTGGTGCAGATGGAGAATGGTCCGGGTACATGGAGTGTGACGGTTTGTAAACATTTTGATCAAACACATGCCATGTATTAATGTAATATTGTATTTTTAGCATACAAGTATATATATACATATAAGCATTCCCTTCCTACAGGCTCCACAAATTAAACTCAAGTCTAATTGCCTATCAAAAGCTTGTATATCAATGCTAAAATAGGAGAATTCAAAGATAGCGATAGGTCTTCTGTGTTATGATCAGAAAGATACATTATCTAAAGCATGATCAAAGTTGAAATACCCAATTGTTATTTTAACTCTCTATATTTTTTTGTAGATGATAATGAATGTGATAACTCCCCTTGTGGTTTGGGTGACTGCTCAAACACCCTGGGATCCTATGTCTGCACTTGCCGTCTTGAAACTTGCATAGGTAAATGAATTCATTATATTGGGAATGCCTAGGGCCTACATACAATGCCTAGAAGCCGGGAGTCATGTTTGGCCAGTGCTGGAGATGAAAAACAAGAAGACCCTTCAACAGAAGATTCCCTGCTAACCTCAGCCCTTACACCTTAAGCCATTTTCAGGCATAGTCTGTGTACAGATCTATATTTCGTTCATGTAAAATCCTTCCTCTTTGGTTCCACGTTGATGTACTTTGGTCCCTTTCAAGAAAATTCATCTAATCATGAGATGTAGTCATTGCCTATTTTGTCCTCATTTCTACCTATGAAACAGGTGTTGACTGTGGAGACCCTGGCGCACTAGCCAATGCCGCCAAATTTGGATCAAGCTACTTGGGTGGAGACACGGTGTACTATAGTTGTAATGTGGGATATGAAAGGACAAGTGAAATTGTTGGTAACATCCAGCTGATTTGTGGACCTGATGGAATGTGGCATGGGTCTGACACATGTAAAGGTAAAACTAATTCTCAATTAAGATCTATCTTAAGTAATGAATACAATGGTAATTCGCTACATATTGTATGAAAAATAATTGATATAATGTTTACACAAAGGAACTCTACATATCTCAAAATATAATTCTTCATGGATTATCAATATAAAGAAGCTATATGAAGTTTCTATGTGACATTTGATGTGTTGAAAATCTTTCCTTTCAGCAATTGTATGTGATGATCCAGGAATGGTAACACAGGCAACTCGTACAGCGACTACCTTTGGGTATGGTGATACAGTCACTTATAGCTGTAATACAGGATATGAATGGTCCACAGGCATAAGCGGTGACATTGTCATCACATGTGGTGCTAATAAGATGTGGACTCCACGCGATACATGTGTAGGTAAGTATTATGAGGGATCTCATTGAATGCGTCAACCCAAAAAAGACATACCTGGTTGGAATCACCATAGACATTCATTATCAGTAGGGCTACAACCCTACCCAACTTTATCCTTTGAAAACACTTCACTCTTCCCTACTGTTATGACATAGAATGCTCTGCACATTTCATTCATACATTTTGAATGAAATCGCTATTTATGTTCATAGATGTACCTATCTTTAATTGTATTGGGAAACAATGTTTGCTAAAATGTTCATTAGGTATGGTATTATTGCAATTTTTTTCCTTTTCATGTGGGGTGATTTGAAGATAGATAGTGAGAACTGTAACATACAATGTTCTCCCATAGTTCTCTCCCATAATTATGATGTTTGCTCTTAACGACACATACTATGCAACTTTTTCTGCAGTGGTAAACTGCGGTACCCCACACCTGATTAACTTTGCATCAACGAGTGACACTGGTTATGATTACCAGGATACAGTGGTGTATACATGTGACACAGGGTTCACTCCAGATTATGGTAGTGCAGCAATCACTCTAACCTGTGGTGCAGATGGAGAATGGTCCGGGTACATGGAGTGTGACGGTTTGTAAACATTTTGATCAAACACATGCCATGTATTAATGTAATATTGTATTTTTAGCATACAAGTATATATATACATATAAGCATTCCCTTCCTACAGGCTCCACAAATTAAACTCAAGTCTAATTGCCTATCAAAAGCTTGTATATCAATGCTAAAATAGGAGAATTCAAAGATAGCGATAGGTCTTCTGTGTTATGATCAGAAAGATACATTATCTAAAGCATGATCAAAGTTGAAATACCCAATTGTTATTTTAACTCTCTATATTTTTTTGTAGATGATAATGAATGTGATAACTCCCCTTGTGGTTTGGGTGACTGCTCAAACACCCTGGGATCCTATGTCTGCACTTGCCGTCTTGAAACTTGCATAGGTAAATGAATTCATTATATTGGGAATGCCTAGGGCCTACATACAATGCCTAGAAGCCGGGAGTCATGTTTGGCCAGTGCTGGAGATGAAAAACAAGAAGACCCTTCAACAGAAGATTCCCTTCTAACCTCAGCCCTTACACCTTAAGCCATTTTCAGGCATAGTCTGTGTACAGATCTATATTTCGTTCATGTAAAATCCTTCCTCTTTGGTTCCACGTTGATGTACTTTGGTCCCTTTCAAGAAAATTCATCTAATCATGAGATGTAGTCATTGCCTATTTTGTCCTCATTTCTACCTATGAAACAGGTGTTGACTGTGGAGACCCTGGCGCACTAGCCAATGCCGCCAAATTTGGATCAAGCTACTTGGGTGGAGACACGGTGTACTATAGTTGTAATGTGGGATATGAAAGGACAAGTGAAATTGTTGGTAACATCCAGCTGATTTGTGGACCTGATGGAATGTGGCATGGGTCTGACACATGTAAAGGTAAAACTAATTCTCAATTAAGATCTATCTTAAGTAATGAATACAATGGTAATTCGCTACATATTGTATGAAAAATAATTGATATAATGTTTACACAAAGGAACTCTACATATCTCAAAATATAATTCTTCATGGATTATCAATATAAAGAAGCTATATGAAGTTTCTATGTGACATTTGATGTGTTGAAAATCTTTCCTTTCAGCAATTGTATGTGATGATCCAGGAATGGTAACACAGGCAACTCGTACAGCGACTACCTTTGGGTATGGTGATACAGTCACTTATAGCTGTAATACAGGATATGAATGGTCCACAGGCATAAGCGGTGACATTGTCATCACATGTGGTGCTAATAAGATGTGGACTCCACGCGATACATGTGTAGGTAAGTATTATGAGGGATCTCATTGAATGCGTCAACCCAAAATAGACATACCTGGTTGGAATCACCATAGACATTCATTATCAGTAGGGCTACAACCCTACCCAACTTTATCCTTTGAAAACACTTCACTCTTCCCTACTGTTATGACATAGAATGCTCTGCACATTTCATTCATACATTTTGAATGAAATCGCTATTTATGTTCATAGATGTACCTATCTTTAATTGTATTGGGAAACAATGTTTGCTAAAATGTTCATTAGGTATGGTATTATTGCAATTTTTTTCCTTTTCATGTGGGGTGATTTGAAGATAGATAGTGAGAACTGTAACATACAATGTTCTCCCATAGTTCTCTCCCATAATTATGATGTTTGCTCTTAACGACACATACTATGCAACTTTTTCTGCAGTGGTAAACTGCGGTACCCCACACCTGATTAACTTTGCATCAACGAGTGACACTGGTTATGATTACCAGGATACAGTGGTGTATACATGTGACACAGGGTTCACTCCAGATGATGGTAGTGCAGCAATCACTCTAACCTGTGGTGCAGATGGAGAATGGTCCGGGTACATGGAGTGTGACGGTTTGTAAACATTTTGATCAAACACATGCCATGTATTAATGTAATATTGTATTTTTAGCATACAAGTATATATATACATATAAGCATTCCCTTCCTACAGGCTCCACAAATTAAACTCAAGTCTAATTGCCTATCAAAAGCTTGTATATCAATGCTAAAATAGGAGAATTCAAAGATAGCGATAGGTCTTCTGTGTTATGATCAGAAAGATACATTATCTAAAGCATGATCAAAGTTGAAATACCCAATTGTTATTTTAACTCTCTATATTTTTTTGTAGATGATAATGAATGTGATAACTCCCCTTGTGGTTTGGGTGACTGCTCAAACACCCTGGGATCCTATGTCTGCACTTGCCGTCTTGAAACTTGCATAGGTAAATGAATTCATTATATTGGGAATGCCTAGGGCCTACATACAATGCCTAGAAGCCGGGAGTCATGTTTGGCCAGTGCTGGAGATGAAAAACAAGAAGACCCTTCAACAGAAGATTCCCTGCTAACCTCAGCCCTTACACCTTAAGCCATTTTCAGGCATAGTCTGTGTACAGATCTATATTTCGTTCATGTAAAATCCTTCCTCTTTGGTTCCACGTTGATGTACTTTGGTCCCTTTCAAGAAAATTCATCTAATCATGAGATGTAGTCATTGCCTATTTTGTCCTCATTTCTACCTTTGAAACAGGTGTTGACTGTGGAGACCCTGGCGCACTAGCCAATGCCGCCAAATTTGGATCAAGCTACTTGGGTGGAGACACGGTGTACTATAGTTGTAATGTGGGATATGAAAGGACAAGTGAAATTGTTGGTAACATCCAGCTGATTTGTGGACCTGATGGAATGTGGCATGGGTCTGACACATGTAAAGGTAAAACTAATTCTCAATTAAGATCTATCTTAAGTAATGAATACAATGGTAATTCGCTACATATTGTATGAAAAATAATTGATATAATGTTTACACAAAGGAACTCTACATATCTCAAAATATAATTCTTCATGGATTATCAATATAAAGAAGCTATATGAAGTTTCTATGTGACATTTGATGTGTTGAAAATCTTTCCTTTCAGCAATTGTATGTGATGATCCAGGAATGGTAACACAGGCAACTCGTACAGCGACTACCTTTGGGTATGGTGATACAGTCACTTATAGCTGTAATACAGGATATGAATGGTCCACAGGCATAAGCGGTGACATTGTCATCACATGTGGTGCTAATAAGATGTGGACTCCACGCGATACATGTGTAGGTAAGTATTATGAGGGATCTCATTGAATGCGTCAACCCAAAATAGACATACCTGGTTGGAATCACCATAGACATTCATTATCAGTAGGGCTACAACCCTACCCAACTTTATCCTTTGAAAACACTTCACTCTTCCCTACTGTTATGACATAGAATGCTCTGCACATTTCATTCATACATTTTGAATGAAATCGCTATTTATGTTCATAGATGTACCTATCTTTAATTGTATTGGGAAACAATGTTTGCTAAAATGTTCATTAGGTATGGTATTATTGCAATTTTTTTCCTTTTCATGTGGGGTGATTTGAAGATAGATAGTGAGAACTGTAACATACAATGTTCTCCCATAGTTCTCTCCCATAATTATGATGTTTGCTCTTAACGACACATACTATGCAACTTTTTCTGCAGTGGTAAACTGCGGTACCCCACACCTGATTAACTTTGCATCAACGAGTGACACTGGTTATGATTACCAGGATACAGTGGTGTATACATGTGACACAGGGTTCACTCCAGATGATGGTAGTGCAGCAATCACTCTAACCTGTGGTGCAGATGGAGAATGGTCCGGGTACATGGAGTGTGACGGTTTGTAAACATTTTGATCAAACACATGCCATGTATTAATGTAATATTGTAATTTTAGCATACAAGTATATATATACATATAAGCATTCCCTTCCTACAGGCTCCACAAATTAAACTCAAGTCTAATTGCCTATCAAAAGCTTGTATATCAATGCTAAAATAGGAGAATTCAAAGATAGCGATAGGTCTTCTGTGTTATGATCAGAAAGATACATTATCTAAAGCATGATCAAAGTTGAAATACCCAATTGTTATTTTAACTCTCTATATTTTTTTGTAGATGATAATGAATGTGATAACTCCCCTTGTGGTTTGGGTGACTGCTCAAACACCCTGGGATCCTATGTCTGCACTTGCCGTCTTGAAACTTGCATAGGTAAATGAATTCATTATATTGGGAATGCCTAGGGCCTACATACAATGCCTAGAAGCCGGGAGTCATGTTTGGCCAGTGCTGGAGATGAAAAACAAGAAGACCCTTCAACAGAAGATTCCCTGCTAACCTCAGCCCTTACACCTTAAGCCATTTTCAGGCATAGTCTGTGTACAGATCTATATTTCGTTCATGTAAAATCCTTCCTCTTTGGTTCCACGTTGATGTACTTTGGTCCCTTTCAAGAAAATTCATCTAATCATGAGATGTAGTCATTGCCTATTTTGTCCTCATTTCTACCTATGAAACAGGTGTTGACTGTGGAGACCCTGGCGCACTAGCCAATGCCGCCAAATTTGGATCAAGCTACTTGGGTGGAGACACGGTGTACTATAGTTGTAATGTGGGATATGAAAGGACAAGTGAAATTGTTGGTAACATCCAGCTGATTTGTGGACCTGATGGAATGTGGCATGGGTCTGACACATGTAAAGGTAAAACTAATTCTCAATTAAGATCTATCTTAAGTAATGAATACAATGGTAATTCGCTACATATTGTATGAAAAATAATTGATATAATGTTTACACAAAGGAACTCTACATATCTCAAAATATAATTCTTCATGGATTATCAATATAAAGAAGCTATATGAAGTTTCTATGTGACATTTGATGTGTTGAAAATCTTTCCTTTCAGCAATTGTATGTGATGATCCAGGAATGGTAACACAGGCAACTCGTACAGCGACTACCTTTGGGTATGGTGATACAGTCACTTATAGCTGTAATACAGGATATGAATGGTCCACAGGCATAAGCGGTGACATTGTCATCACATGTGGTGCTAATAAGATGTGGACTCCACGCGATACATGTGTAGGTAAGTATTATGAGGGATCTCATTGAATGCGTCAACCCAAAAAAGACATACCTGGTTGGAATCACCATAGACATTCATTATCAGTAGGGCTACAACCCTACCCAACTTTATCCTTTGAAAACACTTCACTCTTCCCTACTGTTATGACATAGAATGCTCTGCACATTTCATTCATACATTTTGAATGAAATCGCTATTTATGTTCATAGATGTACCTATCTTTAATTGTATTGGGAAACAATGTTTGCTAAAATGTTCATTAGGTATGGTATTATTGCAATTTTTTTCCTTTTCATGTGGGGTGATTTGAAGATAGATAGTGAGAACTGTAACATACAATGTTCTCCCATAGTTCTCTCCCATAATTATGATGTTTGCTCTTAACGACACATACTATGCAACTTTTTCTGCAGTGGTAAACTGCGGTACCCCACACCTGATTAACTTTGCATCAACGAGTGACACTGGTTATGATTACCAGGATACAGTGGTGTATACATGTGACACAGGGTTCACTCCAGATGATGGTAGTGCAGCAATCACTCTAACCTGTGGTGCAGATGGAGAATGGTCCGGGTACATGGAGTGTGACGGTTTGTAAACATTTTGATCAAACACATGCCATGTATTAATGTAATATTGTATTTTTAGCATACAAGTATATATATACATATAAGCATTCCCTTCCTACAGGCTCCACAAATTAAACTCAAGTCTAATTGCCTATCAAAAGCTTGTATATCAATGCTAAAATAGGAGAATTCAAAGATAGCGATAGGTCTTCTGTGTTATGATCAGAAAGATACATTATCTAAAGCATGATCAAAGTTGAAATACCCAATTGTTATTTTAACTCTCTATATTTTTTTGTAGATGATAATGAATGTGATAACTCCCCTTGTGGTTTGGGTGACTGCTCAAACACCCTGGGATCCTATGTCTGCACTTGCCGTCTTGAAACTTGCATAGGTAAATGAATTCATTATATTGGGAATGCCTAGGGCCTACATACAATGCCTAGAAGCCGGGAGTCATGTTTGGCCAGTGCTGGAGATGAAAAACAAGAAGACCCTTCAACAGAAGATTCCCTGCTAACCTCAACCCTTACACCTTAAGCCATTTTCAGGCATAGTCTGTGTACAGATCTATATTTCGTTCATGTAAAATCCTTCCTCTTTGGTTCCACGTTGATGTACTTTGGTCCCTTTCAAGAAAATTCATCTAATCATGAGATGTAGTCATTGCCTATTTTGTCCTCATTTCTACCTATGAAACAGGTGTTGACTGTGGAGACCCTGGCGCACTAGCCAATGCCGCCAAATTTGGATCAAGCTACTTGGGTGGAGACACGGTGTACTATAGTTGTAATGTGGGATATGAAAGGACAAGTGAAATTGTTGGTAACATCCAGCTGATTTGTGGACCTGATGGAATGTGGCATGGGTCTGACACATGTAAAGGTAAAACTAATTCTCAATTAAGATCTATCTTAAGTAATGAATACAATGGTAATTCGCTACATATTGTATGAAAAATAATTGATATAATGTTTACACAAAGGAACTCTACATATCTCAAAATATAATTCTTCATGGATTATCAATATAAAGAAGCTATATGAAGTTTCTATGTGACATTTGATGTGTTGAAAATCTTTCCTTTCAGCAATTGTATGTGATGATCCAGGAATGGTAACACAGGCAACTCGTACAGCGACTACCTTTGGGTATGGTGATACAGTCACTTATAGCTGTAATACAGGATATGAATGGTCCACAGGCATAAGCGGTGACATTGTCATCACATGTGGTGCTAATAAGATGTGGACTCCACGCGATACATGTGTAGGTAAGTATTATGAGGGATCTCATTGAATGCGTCAACCCAAAAAAGACATACCTGGTTGGAATCACCATAGACATTCATTATCAGTAGGGCTACAACCCTACCCAACTTTATCCTTTGAAAACACTTCACTCTTCCCTACTGTTATGACATAGAATGCTCTGCACATTTCATTCATACATTTTGAATGAAATCGCTATTTATGTTCATAGATGTACCTATCTTTAATTGTATTGGGAAACAATGTTTGCTAAAATGTTCATTAGGTATGGTATTATTGCAATTTTTTTCCTTTTCATGTGGGGTGATTTGAAGATAGATAGTGAGAACTGTAACATACAATGTTCTCCCATAGTTCTCTCCCATAATTATGATGTTTGCTCTTAACGACACATACTATGCAACTTTTTCTGCAGTGGTAAACTGCGGTACCCCACACCTGATTAACTTTGCATCAACGAGTGACACTGGTTATGATTACCAGGATACAGTGGTGTATACATGTGACACAGGGTTCACTCCAGATGATGGTAGTGCAGCAATCACTCTAACCTGTGGTGCAGATGGAGAATGGTCCGGGTACATGGAGTGTGACGGTTTGTAAACATTTTGATCAAACACATGCCATGTATTAATGTAATATTGTATTTTTAGCATACAAGTATATATATACATATAAGCATTCCCTTCCTACAGGCTCCACAAATTAAACTCAAGTCTAATTGCCTATCAAAAGCTTGTATATCAATGCTAAAATAGGAGAATTCAAAGATAGCGATAGGTCTTCTGTGTTATGATCAGAAAGATACATTATCTAAAGCATGATCAAAGTTGAAATACCCAATTGTTATTTTAACTCTCTATATTTTTTTGTAGATGATAATGAATGTGATAACTCCCCTTGTGGTTTGGGTGACTGCTCAAACACCCTGGGATCCTATGTCTGCACTTGCCGTCTTGAAACTTGCATAGGTAAATGAATTCATTATATTGGGAATGCCTAGGGCCTACATACAATGCCTAGAAGCCGGGAGTCATGTTTGGCCAGTGCTGGAGATGAAAAACAAGAAGACCCTTCAACAGAAGATTCCCTGCTAACCTCAACCCTTACACCTTAAGCCATTTTCAGGCATAGTCTGTGTACAGATCTATATTTCGTTCATGTAAAATCCTTCCTCTTTGGTTCCACGTTGATGTACTTTGGTCCCTTTCAAGAAAATTCATCTAATCATGAGATGTAGTCATTGCCTATTTTGTCCTCATTTCTACCTATGAAACAGGTGTTGACTGTGGAGACCCTGGCGCACTAGCCAATGCCGCCAAATTTGGATCAAGCTACTTGGGTGGAGACACGGTGTACTATAGTTGTAATGTGGGATATGAAAGGACAAGTGAAATTGTTGGTAACATCCAGCTGATTTGTGGACCTGATGGAATGTGGCATGGGTCTGACACATGTAAAGGTAAAACTAATTCTCAATTAAGATCTATCTTAAGTAATGAATACAATGGTAATTCGCTACATATTGTATGAAAAATAATTGATATAATGTTTACACAAAGGAACTCTACATATCTCAAAATATAATTCTTCATGGATTATCAATATAAAGAAGCTATATGAAGTTTCTATGTGACATTTGATGTGTTGAAAATCTTTCCTTTCAGCAATTGTATGTGATGATCCAGGAATGGTAACACAGGCAACTCGTACAGCGACTACCTTTGGGTATGGTGATACAGTCACTTATAGCTGTAATACAGGATATGAATGGTCCACAGGCATAAGCGGTGACATTGTCATCACATGTGGTGCTAATAAGATGTGGACTCCACGCGATACATGTGTAGGTAAGTATTATGAGGGATCTCATTGAATGCGTCAACCCAAAAAAGACATACCTGGTTGGAATCACCATAGACATTCATTATCAGTAGGGCTACAACCCTACCCAACTTTATCCTTTGAAAACACTTCACTCTTCCCTACTGTTATGACATAGAATGCTCTGCACATTTCATTCATACATTTTGAATGAAATCGCTATTTATGTTCATAGATGTACCTATCTTTAATTGTATTGGGAAACAATGTTTGCTAAAATGTTCATTAGGTATGGTATTATTGCAATTTTTTTCCTTTTCATGTGGGGTGATTTGAAGATAGATAGTGAGAACTGTAACATACAATGTTCTCCCATAGTTCTCTCCCATAATTATGATGTTTGCTCTTAACGACACATACTATGCAACTTTTTCTGCAGTGGTAAACTGCGGTACCCCACACCTGATTAACTTTGCATCAACGAGTGACACTGGTTATGATTACCAGGATACAGTGGTGTATACATGTGACACAGGGTTCACTCCAGATGATGGTAGTGCAACGATCACTCTAACCTGTGGTGCAGATGGAGAATGGTCCGGGTACATGGAGTGTGACGGTTTGTAAACATCTCTATCCAGCATATGCCACACTCTGATATAACTTGTGTTTTTTGCCTACCCAGTGGGCACAAAAACCTTGAATCAGCGTTGATATATATGGCTGATAACCATAGAGAATCCACTTTTCAATACTGATGAACTTAATTTCATGACCACTTCTTAATAGGCAGGTCAATCGGAAAGATACCAAATATTTTCAAATGATTTTATGATGAAAACCCTTGTCTCAATAAATCATACCTTGATGGTCAAGGATGTCATTGTAACTTTGATTTTCTTTTTGGCAGATGACAACGAATGTGATGACTCCCCCTGTGGAATGGGTGACTGCTCAAACACCCTTGGATCCTATGTCTGCACCTGCAAACTTGACACTTGCATAGGTAAGTATTTTTATCACTCCGGGAATGCTCATGGTCTATAATAAACAAAGCCAGAATCCTAATTGAGTATAAAATGATTGAATAGGGTTGCAAAACATAATACACCGAGATCATTTATGATCTCTAAACTTAATCTCAATAGCTCTGTTGTCTTGTCCTAATCGAGATACTCATTCTGACTAATAGGTCTGTTGGTTGTTCATTTCATCTTTAATTCTACCCCCAAAAAAGGTGTTGACTGTGGAGACCCTGGCGCACTAGCCGATGCTGCCAAGTTTGGATTAAGCTACTTGGGTGGAGACACGGTGTACTATAGTTGTAATGTGGGATATGAAAGGACAAGTGGAATTGTTGGTAACATCCAGCTGACTTGTGGAGCTGATGGGATGTGGCATGGGTCTGACACATGTAAAAGTAAGACTATTTCTCTAATGAGATCTATATCATGATTTTTTGAATTTTTCGAATTTAATGCACATTCATTGTCTAAGGGAATGATCATTTGTTAACAACAGGGAGGTGGTGGGTTGGGGGGGGGCAAACAAATTTGGAGCCCTAGACTGGAGGGTCAAAAAAATTTAACCTGTTTTGAGCCCAAAAGGCCGTACGTTACTATTTTTGACCCATAGGGGGGGGTTGTAAAAAAAAATTGCGCGCTCCGTGGAATCCCACCACCCCCCATGTTGTTAAAATATGATCACTCCCTAAATTATATAAATATACTTTTAATCTTACTATGCTATAGATGTCCTTACATAGCTTAAAAATCAGCCATGATTTGTCTTTTTGAATTCACTGAACATGTCATATTCTTTTCAAAACTAATCTCAATTGACAGATGATTTTAACAAAAGAATTGATTTGATACTTTGCTGTGCAAATTGTATTAGAAAACTTTACCTTTTTAGAGACCATATGCGGCGATCCAGGACAAATAGATGATGCAACTCGTACTGGATCTGACTTTGGGTATGGAGCCATTGTAACATACACGTGTAACACAGGATACACACGTGCCACTGGAGTACCTGAAAATATCCTTATTTCCTGTGGAGCTGATCGAATGTGGGGAACAAGAGATACTTGCATACGTAAGTAGGAATTTTTGATTGCTTTTTTTGGAGGGGGGGGGGTATGTGGGACAATGGTTGAAATGGTTGTCGTTATTTACATTTTTAATGCCATTTCAGTAAGTTGTATTGGACAATGAGAAGATTTTTTGTAGGCTCTGTCTTTTAGTTTGATGAACTTCAAAGGACTGTCTATACATTACAGTGGTTGACTGTGGAGATCCTGGCCTGATGAGTTTCTCGTCAAAAAGTGGTAACATCTACACCTACAACTCAGAGGTTACTTACAGATGCGACCCCGGATTTATGGGTCCGAATGGCGAGGACTATGTAAAGATCCAATGTGGCGCTGATGGGATGTGGTTAGGACAGGATTTATGCAGTGGTAGTTGTTTTAATCATATTATACATTTGTTGCATAGAGAGACAAAAGAGAAATAGCGTGATATAAAATAATCGATGTCAACTTGTATGTATACTGTCAAGTGCCGATGTGTACATTTCAAAATTGTTCATTACAGTTTTCACAGTGTTTCAGGTTTCAACATTTTTAATATTTGGCTCAGTACAGGGCATTAATTCATGAATATAATTATATATATAATTTATATATATATATTATATATATATATATATTATATATATAGATAGATAGATAGATAGATAGATGGATGGATGGATGGATGGATGGATGGATGGATGGATGGATGGATGGATGGATGGATGGATGGATGGATGGATGGATGGATGGATGGATGGATGGATGGATGGATGGATGGATGGATGGATGGATGGATGGATGGATGGATGGATGGATGGATGGATGGATGGATGGATGGATGGATGGATGGATGGATGGATGGATGGATGGATGGATGGATGGATGGATGGATGGATGGATGGATGGATGGATGGATGGATGGATGGATGGATGGATGGATGGATGGATGGATGGATGGATGGATGGATGGATGGATGGATGGATGGATGGATGGATGGATGGATGGATGGATGGATGGATGGATGGATGGATGGATGGATGGATGGATGGATGGATGGATGGATGGATGGATGGATGGATGGATGGATGGATGGATGGATGGATGGATGGATGGATGGATGGATGGATGGATGGATGGATGGATGGATGGATGGATGGATGGATGGATGGATGGATGGATGGATGGATGGATGGATGGATGGATGGATGGATGGATGGATGGATGGATGGATGGATGGATGGATGGATGGATGGATGGATGGATGGATGGATGGATGGATGGATGGATGGATGGATGGATGGATGGATGGATGGATGGATGGATGGATGGATGGATGGATGGATGGATGGATGGATGGATGGATGGATGGATGGATGGATGGATGGATGGATGGATGGATGGATGGATGGATGGATGGATGGATGGATGGATGGATGGATGGATGGATGGATGGATGGATGGATGGATGGATGGATGGATGGATGGATGGATGGATGGATGGATGGATGGATGGATGGATGGATGGATGGATGGATGGATGGATGGATGGATGGATGGATGGATGGATGGATGGATGGATGGATGGATGGATGGAGGGAGGGAGGGAGGGAGGGAGGGAGGGAGGGAGGGAGGGAGGGAGGGAGGGAGGGAGGGAGGGAGGGAGGGAGGGAGGGAGGGAGGGAGGGAGGGAGGGAGGGAGGGAGGGAGGGAGGGAGGGAGGGAGGGAGGGAGGGAGGGAGGGAGGGAGGGAGGGAGGGAGGGAGGGAGGGAGGGAGGGAGGGAGGGAGGGAGGGAGGGAGGGAGGGAGGGAGGGAGGGAGGGAGGGAGGGAGGGAGGGAGGGAGGGAGGGAGGGAGGGAGGGAGGGAGGGAGGGAGGGAGGGAGGGAGGGAGGGAGGGAGGGAGGGAGGGAGGGAGGGAGGGAGGGAGGGAGGGAGGGAGGGAGGGAGGGAGGGAGGGAGGGAGGGAGGGAGGGAGGGAGGGAGGGAGGGAGGGAGGGAGGGAGGGAGGGAGGGAGGGAGGGAGGGAGGGAGGGAGGGAGGGAGGGAGGGAGGGAGGGAGGGAGGGAGGGAGGGAGGGAGGGAGGGAGGGAGGGAGGGAGGGAGGGAGGGAGGGAGGGAGGGAGGGAGGGAGGGAGGGAGGGAGGGAGGGAGGGATAGATAGATAGATAGATAGATAGATAGATAGATAGATAGATAGATAGATAGATAGATAGATAGATAGATATATTGGGTGATAGGAATTTTACTTAGTTATCATCACAAGGTAATGATAATTAATAGTAGATCTCCATAGCAAGTTCATACATAGAACTCACGGTTTTTGTACTAGATGTCGATGAGTGTGCTGAGGAGTTCCCACCTTGTGACATTGGTTACTGCAGGAACACAGTAGGGTATTACATCTGTGAGTGTCCACGTGGACACTTTTGGAAGCCTGCAACAAAACGATGTGAAGGTAAGCATCTGAAGGAGACGTGTATTGCAGTTTACATCAATCTGATATGGATCGATACATAATGATTTTTTAATTTTTTTGGACAGAGCTAGCTTGGAGATATCTTAATATATAGGAAAATGTATAAACAGCTCATGAATTAACCACAAATATCTAATGGGAAGCATCCACATAGTATAAGAAACACAATTTCCTTCCCCCGTCAATGGGCCTGTGCCAAAGTTGTCCCCCTTCCTAAATCCGGGAACCTGATGGACATAGGAAACTGGCGCCCAATCTCACTCCTCCCCGCCCCAAGCAAAATTATGGAGCGCATCATTTATGAGCGTATCTATGTTTCCCTTGAATCTAGAAATATTCTAAGTAAATTTCAATACGGCTTCCGCGCGTCCAGGGGAACAAACGATGCAGTCTTTAAACTCATCAATGACATCTATTCTGCACGTGACAGGGATGAGTGTCTCCTTGCCTGTTTCCTGGACGTGCGGAAGGCTTTTGATAGCATCCACCATCTTGAGCTCATACACAGAATGAAATCTTTAAAATTGCCCCCCCTATACACTGATTGGTTATATGCCTACTTGGGAAGTAGGACTCAACGAGTCACCTGTAACGGGACGACATCGACCACTCTCCCCATATCCTATGGTGTCCCCCAAGGATCGATACTTGGCCCCTTATTGTTCATCTGCTATGTCAATAGCCTACCCAATGTACTTGAAGCATGTAATATAATTATGTATGCCGACGACGTCGTTTTTTATACTACTTCCGCCAATGTACATATTGCTGAGGGTAAAGTCCAACTGGACGCAAACAATATATATGATTGGTTTTGTAAAAGTGGTTTGGTTATACATACTGGTAAAACTAAAGTTCTCATGTTTAATCCTCCAACTGACCCACCACCCTCCCCCAGGATTTCAATGGGAAACAGTGTCCTAGAATGCTGTCTATCCTATGAATACCTGGGCATTATTCTTGACAATAAAATAACTCTAAAAAGCACTGTAAGTAAGAATGTAAGTAGCGCCTCCAACAGGTGCTACATGCTTGGTAATATGCGGCGCCGAATGTCAGTCCAAACAGCAATCCTTGTGTATAAACAAACCATAATGCCAGTCTTAGAATATTGTGGCTATTTGTTTAATGGCGTGGTATATGCACAACATAGGCGGCTACAATTGGTACAGAACCGCTGCCTACGTGTCAGTCTAAATGTTCAGCGCAAATATCATATTGCGGATTTGCACAAAGATGCTAACGTTGACTACCTGTATGTACGCTATGAGCTACAACTGTTACTACTGATTCATAAATACATGTATGACGCTGGCCATTTCCCAGAAGAATTAGGCCTGAAATTTCAACTGCCAGTTAATGGCGGGCGTGTAACTCGATCAACAAATACTGGCCTACTTGTGTACCCCCCCTCAAGAACCATTGGCTATAGAAAAAGCCCATTGTATAGAGCCATAAGCCTATGGAACACTCTGAACGCATCTTGTCGGTTGCTATCAAACAGGGATGCATTCAGAGCCAAAGTAAAACCAGTGCTGGTCAGCCAGTTCCTATCTAAATTCAACAGATAAGTTTGCTCACCTTTCTGTCATATCTTTATTGAATACACATGAGTCTAAGTAATACTGTAAAGAAACACACCTTACCTGTATTGCTCTATTCATATCATTGTGCTATGGTTCACCACACAACTGTCTCATGGAAAGCTGTCTTATATTACCCAAATGTAATATGTAACGCTATACTACATGATTGACTGAACTCATTGTATAACCTTTACTCATGAATTGATTTGATGAACATCACTTGGGGACCAACAGTCCACTGACTTGTATCGTATTTATAACATCACTCTGTGAATAAAATACGTTATAAACTCAAAAAAAATAATTATATCTAGCACAGCTCTTTTTAGTTACAATTTCGCAGATGGCCAACAGAGAATATAATTATTCAAAAGCAAGCTATAACTTTACTATTATATGTTTTAGCGATAGAATGCAGGAACCCAGGGGAAATTGCTAATGCAATAAGGCATGGTTCAGGACACAACTATACTGACACTGTCTACTACTCCTGCAAACCGGGCTATACTCGGGCAAGTGGTATTCGTGGTAACATACAGATCATCTGTGGTTCTCTCGGTGAATGGCATGGCTTTGATACCTGTATTTGTAAGTTTTACTTTTCTATGTATGATAGTAGCCTTCTTTGTATGCTACTGGCCAAGGAGTGATAAAACTGAAAAATAATATAGTGGCAAAAGCAACTAGATTCTTAATCTCTTGGTATGACATGGAATTTTAGGCTGTCTCAGTATACATTTTGTATTTGAAACATGGTAATTAAAGTTGCCAATTTTCTAATCCTACTTGAATAGTGGAACGTTGTCCCATACAATATGTATACACCTGATTAATTAGAAAGGCCCCACATAAACCAAGTAATCAGCTGTCAAGTCAATGTGATTGTGTTTCTGTGACTGTGACTGTGTTTCTCCTATTTTAGTGCATTTTTCTTCAACTGTATCAGTTTTTCCTTTGTTTCCAGTGGTGACCTGTGGTATACCTGATGATGTACCTAACTCAACAAGTGTCTTTTCTGGAACAGCTTATGGGGCAGTGGCTGTGTATACGTGTAATAGAGGCTATGTTCGTAGGAATGGGCCTCCTGGGCCCTTTACTGTCACCTGTGGTCCCGACGGAATCTGGGAGGGCTGGGACACATGTACAAGTGAGTTCTACATCTTTACTAGATTTGACTATAGTTGAAAAGTATACAAGTAGAATTATTTGAATTGCACCAGCTGCATCCTTTGAATTTTGCTAAATACATGTTTATGATCATCCTTTAACCTATGGGATAAATCACTGTAAAAAGTACATCAAAAATAGCATACAAATACTTACAGAAATTTGGCGGTTTCAGTTATAAATTGTGCAGACCCTGGACCGATAGCATTTGGGAGTAGGACTGGAAGAGTGTATACATTTGGCTCCATGGTGAACTACACATGTGATGCAGGATTTAAAACACCTGATGGAGAGCCTGATAAAATCAGCATTACTTGTGAAGAAGATGGAGAGTGGAGTGCCAGAAGTATTTGTGAAGGTAAATGATAAGATTAGTTGATGTTGCTTTAGTTCCTAGAGACATAATAATGAAACCTACAAAGGTCTGCAAAGGAAGTATTTATTTTTATTAGATAAAAAAGGGTTTTGTTGCTATGAATGATTATCACTTCAAAGACATTTTACTCAGAAAATATATCAAACTATCAGCCCAACAACTTAAAACATTTATATCAGTTTCAGTATAATTAGCAAGACACTTTTAACAAGGTTAGATAATTAATTTCACTACCTTCAAATTTTCAGACATCAATGAATGCAGTATTCTACAAAATCCTTGTGATGATGTCCCACTGGAATCCTCAAACGGATCTCCACTTGATAATATGTGGGTAGTCTAATAGATATTTAAATAGAAATTATAATGTATATTTCTTTCCAATCATTGTCTCCCTAATGTTTATCAATCTCATGCTTTATGTATTTCTGTTATTGATATATAAGCGTCATACCTATTTCATACCTATCTCTTTTGACTTTACAGATGTATAAACACATTAGGAAGCTATTTCTGCAACCTCCAAACTGGTAGGGCAAAACATATCATTTTTCTACAAATTTCATTTCATAATATCATGTAATATCAAGCATAACCAAATGTGCTTGACAAGGAGAGATAAAAATGAAGATAGATGTAATGAGGGCTACTTTGCATTTGTGAAACTTTAAGTAATTAGAAATGGAATATGGGTGTTTATATCAGTGTATTGTGCTCTGTATCAGCTATATGTAGTGAAGTAATACTCTATCATGCCCTATTATGTAAAATTACGATTTTCCAATATTATAGTTGCAATTATTAAAAGATAGTATTACAATAGTTAAGACACATATCATTTGAGATAAAGGGGTGGAGTCCGAGCTAACTACCATCATTAGATAGTGCTTCCCCCTAATATAAGATACTGAAACCAACAGAAACATTGATTAGCGTCAAAGTGATGTTTCTTTTACTAAAGTTGTTCTCTTAACCATATGGAAATATCTTTATAATATTGGGTGAAAACGTTCTCTATAAATCCAGTAAGAAACATTTAAAAATGTTTAAAAACTTTCTTTGCTGACTGGGAGGAGACACACAGCATTTCTTCAAAATGGTCTGAGTAAATCATAATCTAAACATAAATTATCTCTTTGTAGCATTTGCCTCTTCTTGTGAACTATACAACTTATTTAAGTCATGTACCAATGGTGGTGAGTGTGTAATGGAAGATAGAATACCTACCTGCAAGTGAGTATCTCATCTGGTCACAATTCTAAGTATTTACTTTTTGTATATATATATATATATATATATATATATATATATATATATATATATATATATATATATATATATATATATATATATATATATATATATATATATAAATTTAACGACTGGAAATACATATGTGCATGCTCTCATAGTTAACAATATAGGCCTACAACAACATCTTACAGCATATGATATATACTTTTTCGGTTCAATGAGTACTGAGCACACTCGTTTATTCTCAAATTAACACATTTAAAGACGCGGTACATTTCAGTATGGCTTTCACCAGAAAAAAGTATACATGCTAGTCAATGATATGGTTTAGATCCGTAATCTGAGGCAACATGTCTGTTGCTTCTATCCAAGATCTCTTTATTGAATTTCAGATGTCCAAGTGGCTTTGAAGGACCACAGTGTGAGATTGACCTGAGTAGGTCCCGATTCATACTCATAATGGCCGGAGTTGGCTTGACCCTAGCCAGTCTCTTGACGCTTATAAGACTGGCATCCCTTATCACATCCATATATAACAACTTGAACCTCCCGCCAGAACCTACATATCAAAATCCCCCCGAAAATCCTGTCCCAACCTTGCCTCCTCGTAGAATGCCATTCCCTCGAATACCACGTCCTCTGCAGTAAGTTGGTTGATTGTTTGAATTCAAGTGTTTCCTCATTTGACAGCATTGATGTAGGATTTAATACAGTCATTTGCATTGGATCTTATAATATTCAACTCCAGTCTTAACCCTTTAAGGACGGCATGATAACTTAATGCATCATAGCCACCTTGGTCGTCATGATGCACCAATGCAGCCCCGGCGAGTAACTCGCCAGTGCTGCATTCAAGCATCATGCCGAGCCTATGGGAATGAGACACTCCCAGAGGGTCGGCATGATGCACTAATGCAGCCCTGGCGAGTTACTCGCCGGGCTGCATTGGTGTTTTTTAAATAACCTCTTCACTTGTCTGAAATTCTTCAAATTGTACAGAACAAAATCATTATAGAACATCTTCTACTGGAACTGTTCATTTAATAAATCATTGTGAAATTACTTTCAGATCCAGGTTTCCTGCTCGTCCTAAGAGGTATCAGCCGTACGGAACGCCCCCAATATTCTGAAAGATACGTTTTTTTCAATGACATCCCCTGAAGTATGACATCACCATACTGTCGTTTAAGTATTTGAACGATGTTATGTCTAGTGGGGTTTCTTAGACAAGATTTCTAGTAGCTAGTAAATTATAAGCACTGTAAAGAACAACATTTAAGGCCTGTCTATGAAGCTGACACTAGTGCAGAAACCCATGAAGATATAAACTCCAAATCATGTATCTATATAGATGTTATGACTAAGTACTTTTTTTAAATACATATACTCTAAAGAGAAAATGCAAGTGAATCAAACATGCCTCAGGATGGTATGTCTGGAGTATATCAGGCTGTGTCTCACGACCTTGGGACAATGTTTTTGTCTCTGACCGGGTGCCGTCTCTGACCAGGTGCCGTCTCTGACCGGGTGCCGTCTCTGACTGGCTTGGCTTGATAAGGTCAAAATACTAGCAGCAGGAGGCTAATTATAATTATAACTATGATTATATAGCAACCGCCATAACGTTTTTCCAAATCCTTATATATATGAGTATAATTCCTTTTAAAACACCTTTTATTGACACCTGGTCAGAGACGGCAGCCGGTCCGAGACGGCAGCCGGTCAGAGACGGCACCCGATCAGAGACAAAAACATTGTCCCAAGGTCGTGTGACACAGCCATCAAATCTTTACTACTTTAGCATTGGCAAGGTAAATACCCTCTATACTGGATGTGTGTCCTATACTGTCAAATACACTTCCTGTCCTGTTTTTTCTTCTTTTTAATTGACCAAACTTGCATGTTCTATTGTTATTTTATACCTGTTTGTTCACCCATGTATTCAACACCACAAATTGGCTTTATTTGGTCTCAATGGCCGTGAGGTATATTATAAAATAACCATATGTAATGTAGTTGTACACGCTCACGCCTCTAAAGCAGGTAACTCATAAATAATGTTGAGAACAATATTGATATTGACATATTGACTTATATATTTTTATTTTTATTTTTATTTATCTCCTAATTGAGAAACTGCTCCTGAAGAGTATAATAAATCACAACTAGCCTCACGAAGATTTGTTCCCTGTCTTATAATATCATTATAGTATTATGAGTACAATGAGGATTCCATGTAATTTCTGATTAATAAGTTACTTCTAGTACTCAACAGGGGTCTACCTTTGTTTTTTTATACAACGGAAGCATTATATTTGAGGATAACCGAAGACTCTTAAGACCTAGTAAAAAAATAAATCGATTGTCTCTAGCATAGTCCCAGGTTACCTTACAGCATGTACTGCCACGTGATGAAAACCTGGCGTAAATGGCATAATGCGTTGCTATTTATCTGTTTCTTTAACACAATGGGCTATCAAGTATCATGATGCTCATGACACATAATTATCATTGATGTAAACCAGCGTGTACTATCATCACCACCACTACCAGTAAGCAACACCACAGTCTACCCCTAGCTGCATCCCCATGTAGGCATGCGCTCCCTCTGGTTATTAAAACCAAATGGATAGTCACACCATTCACGTACATCACCACACTTTAGAAAATGGGATCAATATTTAACACCACAGCGCCCCACGCACTCATTGCCCATATAAGGATGTATTTCATTTGCATATTTAATAGCAGGCTGCACACGTGTTGCTGCTTCCTGGTGGTCTGTGCGCATGCGTACTGGGACCGTGTCGGCCACTGGAGGCTGGGGGGGGGGGGGGGGTGAGCGGGAGGGAGGTTAGGGGGTTGGAGTGAGGATGGGGGAGGGGGTAGTGATGCAGAGCTGTTGCATCTGGCGGTGAGTTTCAGAGTCAGTGAGTGATACAGAGTGATGGCGGGAGGCAGGAGGGGGATAAACAAACGGGATTACCTGAGCTACTAGAGCACCATAACACCGCCACATGAGGTGAGTCAGTATGATACATAGAACTCCACCATCCAGGTGTACTTGTACCTTATAGATGTGGCTACAGGGGGTGGGTAGGATGCTGTATAAGGGTAGGGGTTGGTACAGGCCATAAGTGTACAACGTGGATTTCCGATCTGTTCAGTCAGGCATGACAGGCCACAGCCATGATGAGAGCCTCACAGGTACACTGGTGTCCTGAGGAGGTTGACATGGAAAGGCTCTGTCAACTTCCAAAACTGGAAACACACCGTTTTGTGGGTAATCATTGCACTGTGTTTTTGATGGTTTTGATGGTCTATACTGGTTATGAATAAAGCTCCCACAGCATCCTAACGGTCTACACTAGTCATGAATAACAGTTTAACAGCCGGATCAAGTGTATGTGACATCCATACCAGTTAGGCCCTATACACTTTTTATCGGCATTGTACATTACAAGAGTATCACAGGAACCCAGTGTAGATATATGAATCTGAAGAGTCCCCCCCCCCCTCTCAGCCATGTTTCTCTATCTCATCGAGCCTCCTGTGTTTTCTCGGCTCTGCGCTAGTTCGACCCCCCCCCCCCCCCCCACCCCCTACTCCCCACCTGGTAGCGCAGGACACCAGTGTTCCTCCACCCCCTGCAGCTGTTGCAGCCTTCCCAATGAAGCGTGATGAGCAGTTACCTGTGGTTTCTCTGCTCACTCACACTACAGTGTGTTACGTAATCCGGGTAGTGGCAAGGGACCCCAGTGTAGCGCCTCAACCAGCTGTTAACATTGGGGTATTGACTTGGTGTAGAATGCATTAGTGTGGAGGTGGTAAAATACCTATACTTTTTATAATGGTGTTTCCAGGAATCCAAATGTCGGTAGTTACTTAATAACCTCTGAAACCAGGCATGAGATAGACCATGAATGTATTGATTGGTTATGCTTTATTTTGCACAAAACGATGTCACTATTTCAAAATTGCTTTTGGTAATGTTTCAGATATCTGACAGCTAAATGTAAGACTCCGACTTAACAATAACACCTTATCTTATGGAATTTTTTTTAAACGTTATTCAACGTTTGGCCATAATAAGGCGTGACAGAGAAACTTCCTGATACGTTGTACAACGTTTTTTGTTTACTGGGCCGCCTGTGGCCTGATTATGTCACCGCCTATTCAGAAATGAAAGATGTATTGATATTTGAGAATAGTCTAGAATATCAAATCAATCAATGTGTAATGACATCTTGTTATAATGACCATGGATACAATGGGTATCCTGCTATCACAAAGTATATGTTCTCACGGTCCGGAAATTCAATTTTATATATCTGAAGTGTTGATCAGAAGGAAGATTGCATGTAAGCAAAAAATGTGTCTGGGCCATGCAAGGAGCTCTTTATATCATAATCTAAAGGCTGCACCAATGTACAACATGTCCCTTCTGTCCACTTCCATCATAACGCTGGGAATACTCTGGATCAGTGCACCGTGCTCATGCCTTATAAGTTATACACAAAGTGATGCCCGGGTACACTGAAAACCCTATGTTATAATAAGTAAGTAGAGAGTTCACTAGTGAGGATTTTAGGGTGATCATTTTGATTGTGTCAAGGGGTAGTACCCTGGTGATCTTCAAAGTGATCATAAGTGAGGGCACAGGTCATCAATATGATTACCCTTTTGACCCAATTATGGAGCATGATAGGTTGTCAATGGGAAGACCCTCAATTTGATGACTGCCTTTAATTTTCAAAGTTTTCTTGTTATGAAATTATATTTACTAATATTATTATAATTAACCCCCTCCCGATAATCAACTTCAATCTTCCAGCCTTTTTTAAGAATATGTTTCAGTCCTCTTAAAAAGCCAAGTGAAGCAGATAATATGTATAACAGGTAGCTGTCAATCCTCATTCTTCTAGCTTTGGCTTCAGACACATGAAATGTGTCTTTGTGTATAGATATTGATAATTTAGAAAGTCCTGACCTAATTTTCTTTCAAATCACCTGAATTTAATTTGTGATAATTGTTTTCATATATCCTCCATCTTGTAAACATATATGACCGTTATCACTATAGGTTTTAATCAATATATCACATGGAACAGGGACAATATGTTGTATAGTAGATCCCCCTAGTGGCAAAATTATGTCCTAAAAATGACCACCTTTCCTTGTTACTCTGATGATCTAACGTGATCAATCGGGCATTATCACCCTATCTAACCCACATAAAAATTGATATTTGTGAGTGAATGCAGTGCATTCTGACCACAGGCGTGTATGAAGCCTTGAGACGCCATGCCGTCGTTGAAGAGTTAAAACCGTTCCCAGCAAATCTGTTTTCTCTGCACTGACACCTCTATTCAGCCCTATATGTCATCCAAGTAGAACAAATACTGCAATAGTTGTGGATGGGCTTCACAAGCTGGAAACAAAAGCAGATGGCACCTAGCTCACGTGTGTGCATGGACAACCGTTTACAGCGAGTCTTACAACAATCTTACGGAAGCCTTAGTCTTAGATATTGTTCCACTGCAAAGTTTAGACACACCTTATTAAGACTATTGGTAATTTTTTTAAAACGGCAGTGCACAACCTCTATATTCTGTCTTAATTATTAAGACTTCCCGGTTGTAAGACTTCAGTAAGATTGTTGTAAAACTCGCTGTAAACGTTTGTCTGTGCACTCGCGTGAGGTCATGCAGGACACAACATTGAAACACCTGAACCACCCGCTCCTTTTTTGGCCGAGTTCACTTCTATAGAAACCATGCCCTATTTAGCCAGTGAGGGTGTAGTGAGCAGCTGTGAGCTGTTCCACATTTTGTATTCAGCTCAACACGTGCGCAGTGGTCCATGCACCCTGTGCTCATAACCCTAAGCGAGTGGAGTAAAAAAGGAGAAACAACTGAGGCCAAAAAAGAAAAAAAGGTGTGTTTCAGGTTACATGGTCTGAAAATCTAGGGTAAGTAGGTAGGTCGGATTTTTAATTTTTTCTAGATTTTGTTTTTGTTTTTTTACTTTGGTCTGAAAATCCCAGACTCAAAAACTTCAATGCCGAGTCGCCGATGACCGTCTCGACCCGTGAACTATCAGATTGACCCTTAAATAGTCCCAAAATGACCTAAAATATAAATATTATTTTTAAATTACATAAAAATGTCTAGGGTCGGCCCTGTTTTGCCAGATAGGGTCGGGCAACCTGAAAGACCTTTTTAAAAAAGAATTTGACCTGAGGCTTGGGTGTGTGTTTAAAAGAAAAGCGTCTCCCCGTTTGACCAATCCATGTGCTGTCTAGTGTTTTTGCCTCAGTATCAGTTGGTGGTTCGCACAAAGTCTACGTACCACCAAACCCATGCCTTGCGATATGGACAAATCTTTTTAGAAGTTTGCAGGTTCATATCACTAACCTAAGTCTGAATAAGAGAAAAGAAAGACCAATTAACGCCATGCAACGTCGATCAATGATCATTTTCGAATGCGACCCCACCCCTGCCCTCCTACTCCAGCGTGTATGGATGATTTAGTACGTTTTTAACCATCGATTCTCCTTTTTAAATGAAAAAAGGGAAATTAAAACCATCCATCCAAGTTAAATAAATCGGTAAGCTTCAAGCGGAAAACCAAAGACAGGTGCTTATGGCTGTTTCTTATGAGATCAGGCCAATGTTTTTGTTTTTGACCGGGTGTCAGCTTTGACCAGGTGCCAGCTTTGACCGGGTGCCAGCTTTGGCCGGCTTGATAGAAAATGGTTTATTTAGGGCAGATCGAGATATAAATGGGCTACTAATTACTAATCTTAAGTGTTGTAACATAAATAACCTTTTTAACTGCGCATCAGGGTAAATTGGAGGCCTGTATAGTGTACCAAATCTATTACACTGTATGAAACTCACATAGTACCTTTCTATCACATGTAATAGAAGTGATATGGTCTAAAGTACAATGACATTTCCCAATAATTATTCTAAATGATCAGATAAAGCAGCTGTGCGCAAATCATAATATCATAGAAATTAACATCGTCTGGCACGAGATTGCAATCACGATTATCACATATTATCCCAAAACATATTTAAATAATCACCTGATTAATTGTATCTTCTGTAATTAACAAATCACGGAAGGGGTGATTATAATTCATAAAAGAAAATGCTATTCCATACTTTGTCGATAAGCTTGTACAAAGTGCACATGATCAACAACACTTTGCCACCTTCGGGTCTATTATTAGCATGCACAAAACCCACTGGGGGTAGCACGTGCTCGGGATTTTCACGTGTGTAGGCGGGAGGGGGGGGGGGAGGGGGGGGGGGGCTGTGTGTGTGGGGGGGGGGGCGTGGATGAGGTGGCATGGTTTGGATCATGACCTCGGTTCCGCTGCAATTAATTATTAAATCTACTCAGGCGTGGGGAAATGCTGGGGTAGGGGAGATGGGTGACTGGGTGGGGGTGGGGGGGGGGGGTGCATGATAGATAGGGGCCGGGGTGGGGGATGGGTACGGGAGTGGGGTGCTGGTCAAGAGGGATTGACGATTTGATTTTACTATTTTATTTTTTCCTGCATCATAGTAGGCCCTGTGGGGGTGTTTCACAAGGGCAAAATAGATACAATCAATTTTACATGTTTTCTAAGACCGAGTTATTTTCACCCAATGTTAGTCTTAACTTAGTGTTTCACAAGATTCGATTGTATCTATGGTTCCATACTTAGATACGATTTATGTACTAAGTTATATTACAATGAATGTGATTGTTATGTCTGATGATGCCCTGAGAAATATCTCCTCTTGTTGATTTAATTACACTTCTAACTACACTTCTAAAACTCAGTGATTCAGAGGCCGGGATGACATAGACTGGATACCCGGCTATATTTCTAGAGCAACGGACACAGAGACTATCAACCTTTAGGGAGGACGGAACTCCGAAATGTTTTCGTACAAGGGCTTAAAGTTCAACAGGCGAATAGAGAGTAAGAGAGACGATATGAGAAACGAGGTAGAGATAGAAAAGGAAAAGGGTAATTTGAGGGAAGTAAGGCTAAGTGTAAAACATGTAGCCTAGTGAATACATTTTCTTTTCACTCGATGTACTAAGCGAAACTTAACAGAATGAGAGAGATTAAATTATCTGCTACTATATTGAGTGCGTCATTTAACCATTTAAGGGCGGTACAATGCTTTAATGCACTACACCCTTTGCATGTGCCATGAATGCAGCTCTGGCTTATAACTGGCATCACGCCGTCCGTACAGGGTTAACTAACCCCCTATAGGGATTAGTATACAGCTGAGTAGATGATCCGTCCTGGTGTTACATGTCAGCGTATTGTCCTGCCCTGTCCACCTGTGGTGTGTGATACAATGGCACAATGACCAGGCCCAGCCGGTGCACAGGTGTCCAGTGTGTGTCAACCACGCCTCAAAGGCTACACCATGGACATACATGTGGTTACATATTTAGTATAGACATCACATTGTGTGCATACATTATGTGGCATAGAATTACCCCCACATCATTATACATGTCATGATGTCCACGCACAAGGGTCGTATACCAATGCATAGCATGTACGGACAGCATACACGGTAGACTATAGGATTACATTGGTCTCAAGGAAAAGGTAGGTACTAGCCGCATTGAGTATAATAATATGTATTTACGTGTCATTTGTAACTTACTTTTACATTCAATAATTTAAATTCACCGCTAAAAGTAGGGGGGAACCCCTGTACTCCTTCTGTGAGTGTATCAATTCTGCATTACCATCATCAGATCATGATGCATGGATACTTGACATGGTGCATGGTTGAAGCACTGAGTTATCAATTACTTGCCGGAGTCTTATTCGATAAATTGCTATACTGCCGTTAAAGGGTTTTAAGCAAAAACATAACGAGTGAGCATATCCCAGTCGTATGCCTATGCGTGGCCCTTCATAATATACGCCACTCGAGTGGGCGTATTGGTTTCAGTGCTTAAGATCAATAAGAGATAGGACTATCAATCAGCTAGGTATAATAAATTACTGGACGGATTCTTGTTCGATAAAGTGCTATGCTGCCGTTAAAGGGTTTTAAGCAAAAACATAACGAGTGAGCATATCCCAGTCGTATGCCTATGCGTGGCCCTTCATAATATACGCCACTCGAGTGGGCGTATTGGTTTCAGTGCTTAAGAGATAGGACCATCATGTGCTAGGTATGATAAATTACTGGACCGATTGTTTTTCTTACGGGCATTAACCTTTTACTAATTACTTCATATAGATATTTCTATGAAGGCGAATGGCATACATGCAGACATTCACTGCATTGTTCTGAGCACAGCAATCGTTTCATCGTTGGTTGCTGCAGTAGTCAGTCAGTGAAGAATGTCCTATGGCTCAGTATAGTATATATATATATATATATGTATATATATATATATATATATATATACATATATATATATATATATACATATATATATATATATATATATATATATATATATATATAAATATATATATATATATATATATATATATATATATATATACATATATATATATATATATATATATATATATATATATAAATATATATATATATATATATATATATATATATATATATACGCAGTGAGACCTGAGACGGGGCCGTTTTTTGTGGGTTCTTATGGAGTCAATACCCTTTTTCCATGAACCATAACTTTTCCCCCATAAACCAACTTTTATTCTTCTATATCTCTTACTTAAGTTTAAGAAGAGCACTGACTTTTGTACGGAAAAGTAGGGTCCAGTCTGTAATGCCTCCAAAGCAAAGTTAACAATCAAGTTATGCATTTTCATAGGTTTTTGTCAGTGATCCATGGTTCATAACATGTCTTATGGGGTCCGAAACTAGTCTATACAGAGTAGGGTCTGTGTCGGGGCAGTAGTCTGTTACTGCAAAATGTCACACACACTGTGAGTAGTCTATACAGAGTAGGGTCTGTGTCGGGGCAGCAGTCTGTTACTGCAGAATGTCACACACACTGTGAGTAGTCTATACAGAGTAGGGTCTGTGTCGGGGCAGTAGTCTGTTACTGCAGAATGTCACACACACTGTGAGTAGTCTATACAGAGTAGGGTCTGTGTCGGGGCAGTAGTCTGTTACTGCAGAATGTCACACACACTGTGAGTAGTCTATACAGAGTAGGGTCTGTGTCGGGGCAGTAGTCTGTTACTGCAGAATGTCACACTGTAAGTAGTCTATACAGAGTAGGGTCTGTGTCGGGGCAGTAGTCTGTTACTGCAGAATGCCACACACACTGTGAGTAGTCTATACAGAGTAGGGTCTGTGTCGGGGCAGTAGTCTGTTACTGCAGAATGTCACACACACTGTAAGTAGTCTATACAGAGTAGGGTCTGTGTCGGGGCAGTAGTCTGTTACTGCAGAATGTCACACTGTAAGTAGTCTATACAGAGTAGGGTCTGTGTCGGGGCAGTAGTCTGTTACTGCAGAATGTCACACACACTGTAAGTAGTCTATACAGAGTAGGGTCTGTGTCGGGGCAGTAGTCTGTTACTGCAGAATGTCACACTGTAAGTAGTCTATACAGAGTAGGGTCTGTGTCAGGGCAGTAGTCTGTTACTGCAGAATGTCACACACACTGTGAGTAGTCTATACAGAGTAGGGTCTGTGTCGGGGCAGTAGTCTGTTACTGCAGAATGTCACACACACTGTGAGTAGTCTATACAGAGTAGGGTCTGTGTCGGGGCAGTAGTCTGTTACTGCAGAATGTCACACACACTGTGAGTAGTGTATACAGAGTAGGGTCTGTGTCGGGGCAGTAGTCTGTTACTGCAGAATGTCACACACACTGTGAGTAGTGTATACAGAGTAGGGTCTGTGTCGGGGCAGTAGTCTGTTACTGCAGAATGTCACACTGTAAGTAGTCTATACAGAGTAGGGTCTGTGTCGGGGCAGTAGTCTGTTACTGCAGAATGCCACACTGTGAGTAGTCTATACAGAGTAGGGTCTGTGTCGGGGCAGTAGTCTGTTACTGCAGAATGTCACACACACTGTGAGTAGTCTATACAGAGTAGGGTCTGTGTCGGGGCAGTAGTCTGTTACTGCAGAATGTCACACACACTGTGAGTAGTCTATACAGAGTAGGGTCTGTGTCGGGGCAGTAGTCTGTTACTGCAGAATGTCACACACACTGTGAGTAGTGTATACAGAGTAGGGTCTGTGTCGGGGCAGTAGTCTGTTACTGCAGAATGTCACACACACTGTGAGTAGTGTATACAGAGTAAGGTCTGTGTCGGGGCAGTAGTCTGTTACTGCAGAATGTCACACACACTGTGAGTAGTCTATACAGAGTAGGGTCTGTGTCAGGGCAGTAGTCTGTTACTGCAGAATGTCTCACACACTGTGAGTAGTCTATACAGAGTAGGGTCTGTGTCGGGGCAGTAGTCTGTTACTGCAGAATGTCACACACACTGTGAGTAGTCTATACAGAGTAGGGTCTGTGTCGGGGCAGTAGTCTGTTACTGCAGAATGCCACACACACTGTGAGTAGTCTATACAGAGTAGGGTCTGTGTCGGGGCAGTAGTCTGTTACTGCAGAATGTCTCACACGCTGTGAGTAGTGTATACAGAGTAGGGTCTGTGTCGGGGCAGTAGTCTGTTACTGCAGAATGCCACACTGTGAGTAGTCTATACAGAGTAGGGTCTGTGTCGGGGCAGTAGTCTGTTACTGCAGAATGTCACACACACTGTGAGTAGTCTATACAGAGTAGGGTCTGTGTCGGGGCAGTAGTCTGTTACTGCAGAATGTCTCACACACTGTGAGTAGTCTATTCAGAGTAGGGTCTGTGTCGGGGCAGTAGTCTGTTACTGCAGAATGCCACACTGTGAGTAGTCTATACAGAGTAGGGTCTGTGTCGGGGCAGTAGTCTGTTACTGCAGAATGTCACACACACTGTGAGTAGTCTATACAGATTAGGGTCTGTGTCGGGGCAGTAGTCTGTTACTGCAGAATGTCTCACTGTGAGTAGGCTATACTGAGTAGGGTCTGGGCTGGTGCTTATGTACGATACTACGTGTCGTACATAAGTATTTAATTATGCGTTATCGTGTTAAGGATGTTTAGATTACCCTTTCGTATTTTCTCCCCAATTCAATATCCAGATTGAAATAACTGCGGCAAATTATTCTAAGGTGATAACCTCGATATTTCGGACCCTGGTATTTCCATTGTTTAACTCCTGTCTGTTAAACATGTGTAGATGCGTTGTGCACATGACTGTGACTCAGCATGTTTAATGCAGTCATCATGGCTGATTAGATAGATGGCATGGTCACATACCGTCACACCCCTAGTGTGTGAGGTGTTTATATACACACAACAGGTGTCTGTTTAAAGGGGTCCACATGTGGACGTGTAACCTGCCATACAGGGATACTCCCATCTGTCCCTACCAGCTCCATGCCTCTGAGGTACCCACGCCCAACCCTAGATCTATAATATTATATCTCCTCACGACTCTGGCTGGGTACAATACCCAACCCTACACTTGACTATACATGTATGTCCCCAGATCTCCAGCTAACTTTAACCAATCCTACACCTAGGTATATACCTATAGCCAACTCTTTACACATAATCATACATAGTCTTCCAGGAATTTAATACCCAACCCTACCCCTATATCAACATTTAACCATGCCCCCTGACTCTGAGGTACCCATACCCAAGCTTATGATAAATCCACATTATATTCCTGTTATTGTATAATAAATCCACATTATATTCCTGTTATTGTATAATAAATCCACATTATATTCCTGTTATTGTATAATAAATCCACCATTTCTCTGTATTTTCAGACATACAAACATCCCACAGCAGCATGGAGGCGACCGGAAGTGGCCGTCTTCTATATCCGGGTCACCTCGACATGGTGGCCTTGACCTGTGTGGTCAGAGAGAGGCCTGAGACACCTGGGGTCAAAGGTCAAACTGAGGTCAATGATCAAGGTCACAGGAGGACCCCTTACAGAACTAACATGAGCCCTGATGAACAAACGGTGGGGATGGCGAGGAGGGGGCAGTGGGGATGGACAGGTGGAGGGAAGAGCCATGGGGAATTGGAAAATAAATTAGGAAACTGCACTCTAACAAATACAGATACTTTTATCAAAGAAAGTGAAAGTTCAGGAAATATAAGTAGAATTACAGATCCAGCATTATTGACAATACGACAGCAAGGTCACCAGTTGCGTACTTGTTGTGTGACCTCTAGGACTTGTCGAGGTCATCTAGGCCATCATAAAGGTCAACAAGATCAACACAGCTCAATGCCCTTATCCCATTCAAAGGTCACAAAAAGGTCATCAAGTAGCCTACCAAGGAGAAGGTTGGGATTGTCTGAGATAGCATTAAGCTTTATTCTTATGTGGATGACATTGGGTGGGTTTGTCGGTGTCAGGGTGGTATCCGCTCAGACAGATACCTGCCCGGATGACACGAGTTGCTACCCACTCTCAGAAAACCTCCTTAACCCATTGTACCCGGCCCGCACCCTGGAGGTGTCGTCCACGTGTGGTACCCCGGACGGCACCAGTACCGTCTACCGGAAGACATCGGCTACGCTGGACTTTGAGGATTTCGAGTGTAACGCCACCTACCCCCACCCGAAGGACAACATGTATGATCACCAGAACGAGAAGGTTTTAGATTTTGACTATGAGAACCCCAAACTCAGCACTTACTGGCAGTCCATGAACACTATCGATGTTCTCGGGGACTACCCGCGGACCGAGTGGGTCGTGTTTAATATGACCGAGCCCTTTTTAGTCCGCTATATCCGGATAATCTTTATCTCACCTCACATTCTGTCAGCCACGGATGACTCTGACAACCGCCCCCTGGCTATGGTCATAGAGCGGCAGGCCACTCCGGGGGCAGACTGGACACCCTGGAGGTATTACGCTAAAGACTGTCTCTTACGCTTCCCGGCCATCGCATGGCAGGCGCTGGATGGCTCCGGACCAGACTTTGATGCAATTACCCCGGTGTGCCAACAGAGGTACTATGCTGGCAGTACACCCGTTACAGGCTGGGGCTTCGGCAGACAGGAGGTGAGTTGATTTGTTGATTTTTAACATAATTTTAGCTTATAAGTTGAAATTTATTCAAACATTTCCTTGAGCTTTGATGAAATATTTTTATTTGCATCCCTCTAACATATAATATCCAGGGGCTTCAAGCTCTGTTATACATCATTGAAACGTCTTAAACCTGCTAAATAGCTTACATGTCATCTGTAATACATGACGGTAGAACTTTGCTCTTTGCTATGGGATGCTAGAAGATAGTTCTATGCAGGGTACCCTATGGCTATAGGGTTAAGATCTGACACCATGAATAAAACCTCTATAGGCCGAGCTCATGTATAGACTAGACGTAGAGGTGTGCCGTGGTACTATCAAACAGGTGATAGTGATTATGGTACATTGTCAAGAACAGTACTAGAAGAATTACAATCAGAACCTTTGTGACAGTGTAATAAATCCTTCAGTCACCTGTCTTAAGGGGTCACAATAGACAAGATCCACTGATCACTTGAGTCTGTAAAATTTAAGAGAAATAGGTTATGACCATGCAGATTAAATTTTGTTAATGCCTTCATCAGATTTCTGAGAGCATGATTGTAGATCCCTATAATACGTGGAATGTCATAAAAGATATTCGGTTATCGCTCCTAGATCCATTTTCAATCATTAGAGTCAGTAAATGGAACCGGTTTGTTCCATTTACATACCCCAGCCATAAAAGCACAAAATAACGGAAGGAATTTGATGAAGGAATTATAGAAGGTCATAGCAACACATGTATCATAATATTATATATTCAGGTTTACAATCACATTTATACTGGATTAAACGTGTTCAAGTGTATGAATGTATCGTGCCTATCTAAAAATCTCTTTGAAATCCACCCCCTTTTAAAGCTACTATGTCAGCTAATCTTTGGTGGCTTTCCCATTTTAGGTTGATTACATGATCCAAATAATTGCATGCAGGTATGAAGAGTTGGAGGGCTCTCATTTATCATTTATCATATCAAAACTACAATATATTGTCACAAATGAATAACTGTCGGCTTGCAGAAATCAAGACCTGCAAGTGGTGCATCATAAGGCAAAAAAACAAAACAGGTGTGTTTCAGGTTACATAGTCTGAAAATCTAGGTAGGGTAGGTCAGATTCTTTTCTTTTTAAATTTTTTCTTTTTTTTTACTTTGGCCTGAAAAGTACCCAAAAACTTCAACGCTGACTTGCCAACACTGGCGTCGACTCGTGGACCATCAAATTGACTCTGAAATAGCCCCAATATTACTTAAAGTATACTCTTTTTTTCAAAATTGGATAACAATTTCTAGGGTCGCCCCTGTTTTGCTAGGTAGGGTCGGGTAACCTGAAACACACCTTTTTTTCTTTTTGGCCTAACACCTTTGGGTTCGGCCAGCAATCACAATACAACAACCTATATACAACCACTACATATAGTCTATTCCTGCCTGCACAATGAGGGAAATATTGTTACCATAAAGAATGATGTCAAACACAAGGGAAATGTTTTTGAAAGCAATTGCAATGTTATTTAATAACTTAATTTTGGGGTGCTTTAACTGATATTGTGTCTTTAACCCAAATAAGGTGAGTGTGAACGCAGCATGAGGGTTAAGGCCCTGTTACACGGACGTCATCTGATGTCAAAACGTGGCTGCATCTGCCTTCAAAATTGAGTTACACATTGAAGGCATATGCCTCCAAAATCAGAACGTGTTTGATTTCAACTGCAAATGCCTTCAACTGCAGATGCCTTCAAAAGTATTGACGTCAGATGACGTCCGTGTAACAGGGCCTTTAGTGGCACTGATGGTGGGATTATTTTAGGAATATACACATCTGTGGCAAACCATTTGTTCACCCTCAATATCAAAGTTTAAAACGTTGATATCTGACTATAAAACTTCAATATCAGAAACTCTAATACCAGAGTAAGAATCTCCGATATCAGAGTCAAGAACTGCGATATCAGAGTTAGTGACTGTGATGTCAAAGTTAGAAATGCTGATATCGGGGGTGAACATATCGCTTGCCATATACATCCCTTACAGTCATACGCAGTCATACCATCTGCCGTATAGTTTCTCCCTACCACTTTGGGACTTCCCCACTGTACTGTAGTAACACGCCACACCATGGTGTATACCAGACTGGATATGGCAAATCCTTACTATTGTGAGGACACAGTTTATCTGGTTGGTGGGTTCAAAACAAATAGTGGTGATTGTCAACGGGATTAACAACGGCGAAAGTAATTAGTGGACGAGACCCACATAACTGTTATCCTCCAAGAAAATGAAAGAATGTAGAAAGCAATTCCTTTATAGGTGTTAAAGTGAAACACAACGTAGATAGAGAACTTTAAAACATGTATACATTGTGCTATATTGATTTACTTGTAGCTGGGTATATAAAAGGAAGATAAATGTGCTTTTATATTTGTGTTGCCCACAATTCTGACAATTCACAGAATCTGTCGATAGGGTTATAGAATACTCGTCTGGGAAACAGCTGGGCCTGGTTCTAAAATATTTGAATTCACACACTCGCATATTGCTATAATTATACCTAACAAGTCGATGACAGTTTTACGCAAGTATTGACCATATCATACTAAGCACTTAACTGATATGTTAACAGCATAATATCTGATCTGCACCAAATATATGTCATTTTATCATTTGTCTTCCCATGAATATTATATTCCGCTGACCAGAAATCGATACATATGTCAGCTTTATTTTTACTACGCTGTAGAATAACTTCTGGCGTATGTGATCACTAAAGAGAAACATTATTGTTGAACTTTTATAACTGTATGCTTATGCTTACCCAGTATGTTTATATTGTGCTAAAAATACATTCCTGTCCTGTCCACTGCCTTCAAACAATCCACTTAACGGTAAATCATAATTATGACATATACTGCGAATATACCTTCATGCACCTTGCACTAAGGTCCCTTTTCGCAAATCATGTGACATATATTATAACTTCTGAATAACTGCCTATGGTAATATTTTCTAATACTACCCTGATGTGCAAAGTAGTTTATAAATAATACATGGTTTGTTGAATGAATTTTCAAACTGCATATAATATAGTCTACCACCAATATGACTCATAACACTGTTTATTGACAGTAGGCTATAACGTATAGATTACAAATGAGGTGTGGAATATAGGCTGGTATATATGAAGTGTGTCCCCTGCCAGCTGTCAGTGTTGACTCAGCATTTTTGTTGCCATACTTGTCTGGCATAACAGTGTTGACAGAAGTGGCCCAGTGTTATAGTATATCTGTCAACACTACCTGGTGTTAGTGACAGCGGTTTTACTGTCAATATTCCCAGAATCACAAACATCTTTTGTGAATGTTTATGTAGTTTTAGGTATTGATGCTCAAGGTAGATGCATATGGAAATATAGTGACATGGAAATATTCTGCAAAGTTTGGGTGCATTTTACATGATTTAACGTGCACGGATCTAAATACATCTAAATACATATAGAGACATTTACACATAAATGAACAAAACCCCATGCCATTAACATACATGCACATCATACGAGTTGAAGCTGGGTCATATCACACGATGCCGAAGGCTGAGTGTGATATGACCCAGCTTCAACAAGTGATGTATAATGTACATTTATGTTAATAAGTGGGGTTTTGTGTTTATTACATGGCCCTACAGTCTTTAAATGAAGAAAATCAACAAATTTGGAGGCCATGGAGTATGGCTACACCATACTCCATGAGGGCAGATTCATATTTTGGGGAAAGCTGTAATTTCAATATGGCAAGTTCAATCACTTCCATAGTTGAAATATATACTCAATATTATCCTTTAGGCTCACCATATGCCTCCAAGTCTTCGAGTCTTAAACATCATCTTTTCCTCACTGTTTGCTTGTTAATCCTGAACTACTGATGGCAACATGTGTGTCTCCTCACTGAATATGACAAATGCCAATGCCAATTGATACCGTCTCTGCCATATTTCAATAGTGGAGGCTGGAGCCATATCCCACAAAGCCACAGGCTGAGTGGGATATGCCCCAAGCCCCACCAGTGAAATACAGCAGAGATGGTATCAATGTAGTTGGCATTTACATTTATTTTTTTATTTGAAGCCATTTAATGAAGAAAAAACTGCTTTACTTAGCCCATTGAATGCGGCTACATTGTATTCAATGGCGGCATGGAATACGGCCCTTCCTATAGTTAAGCATAGTAAATCTTGTATTTCAAAAAATAATAAAAAGCTTATCTTTTTGTTTCCTTCCCGCAGGTCCAGTTCAACCCGTCACGTGACTATAGCCCCGAGTTCCAGACATCGGCAACACTCGGCCGTCACTTTATGGCGTCGGCTGTCCGAGTTCGCCTGGTGATCCCGGCCGACTCTGAGCCGCTCAGCTCCTACTACGCCATAGGGGACCTGGAGGTGGACGGACAGTGCTCGTGTTTCGGTCATGCAGCCTTCTGTTCAGGCGTGGTAAGGGGAACCTTCACTCTCTAATATCTATAAAAATAAAAATAAATTAATTTTGCGGAAAATCACTCCTCTCCCGCTTGGGGCTCGATGCATAACTCCCTCGGTGACTTTGACACCATGGTATAGAGTTAGACATTTGGCTGGTTAAGGGTGAGAAAATTTCACAAAAAAAGTGTACCCATTCTATCTCTTATATTGGTATTTATTTCATAGTTCTATAATATTGCTAGTTGTTTAATAGTTTTTAAGAATGTATATGTCAGCCAACCCGTCCCTATACTTGTAAAATAGGACCGACCCAAGCATTTTATTGCTCCCACTTTTGAGCATTTCTTTTAGGAAGATATTTTATTTAAAAAAACTTCTGCAACTGGTCTCAACATCAAAATTTTGGCAAATCATGAATTATTCCAATCATTTTTCTATTTTGTATACATAGGCCTACACATTTATTAAATCCAACCTACCTACCCTGAATCAGGACCCATATTTCCAAAACACACATTTCAGTGGGTTTTCTGCCTCGCATGAAAACGACATAAAAATATAAACTTAAAATGTAAAAATAATATTTTTGAAGCAGGGTCAGGGTATTTGGAGAGTAAGTGTCATGTGTAATTGAGTATCATGTGTGTTTCAGAATGGAGCTACATGTGGGTGTAACCACAACACGGAGGGGGAGAACTGTGAGCGGTGCCTCCCCCTCTACAACAACAAGCCCTGGAGGCCAGGTGCACTGCAGCTCGCACACGCGTGTGAAGGTGCGTCTTCTTACATTGCATGAACCATCAGATTTAAGCAAAAATGGAAGTTGAATATTGTCCTTCCTTTTTTGTATCTTTAAGCAGCTATAATCCGAAAATGATTCAAAGTTGATTAAGGTTAGCTTCAAGGTACTGAATTAATTATCTTTCAATTTCACTTAGAGGTGCTTAAATTGGATGGTCCATGCAGTGCTTCTTATTGCATAAATATAGGTTGATTTGTTATACCTTTAAGTCCCACAATTTGTTTCCCTTCCACCAGTAGTCGGAGTTTAGTTGGACGAGTGCTTCTAAAGCTTTAAATAAGGCAGGTGGGGTTTTAAGTGCAGCAGATATGCCTTTGCTGCGGAATGGGGACCCTACTTATCTCCAAAATTGTAATCAATTTAATGTGATAGCATATGATACTCTTGCAGATTAGAACACAATTTGCATCTATAATTACATAATAAAGTGTATCTGAATAATCTATAAATAAATCTAACAAAATCTCCTTTACTCTTTAGATTGTGGTTGCGGGGGCCATGCGACATCCTGCCACTACGAGGTGGAGAAGGGCTATGGAGTGTGTGACAACTGCACTGACAACACCACGGGTGACAAGTGTGACCACTGTATGGACTACTTCTACATAAACCAGGCTAACATAAGCCTCATCCCACCCACAGACACCTGCTCAGGTGAGGTGCTCACTTATTAGTTTGAATCTGGACATTTTTTTGTTATTCAATCCGCTTGTGAACTGTATTCTACTTTTTAGCTCGCGTTTAAACTTACAAAGACAGCATGCTGCAACGACACTAATTTAGTCCCATAAAACTTTTCCATTTTGAATATAGAAGGTTTTCATCAAAGATGGCATTTTCTAAAGAGGCCTATTGTATCCTACATGAAAAAAGTGGTCTAGGTCAATTTTTGCTATAATGTTATTTTGAACCTTTTTAGCTATATTGAGCCCCTGATCAACGAGCCTAAATAGCCCGGTTGGTCGCTCTAAATAGGCCTACATACCGATACAGGGTGTGGTGTGTAGGTATTGATGACCATAACTCATACTATAAGCACACCCCACACACCCCTCTACCCTGTACATTGTGTCCCTTGCTACTCTGACCACAGGTCAAGTGGTCGCACCTGGTGGTCACCATGGTAACATTGACGTCTATCGTCAGTATGGCTACCAATAGTCTGCATGCGGCCACAGTATGTGAGCACATGTATAAACATGTGCAGTTAGGGGATTTTTAAGCTCATCATGGGATTAGGGAGGGTGGGGATTTGCATTTATATGCTGACACATGCTAACACCATAAAGGAAGGCATTATTATCCTGAATCAGCTGCAGAAATGATTCATACTCATATGGTGTATATACTGAACGTTGGGGAATTGATGTTTTGCGTCCAAAACATTGTAAAAATCAATCCGTTTATCTATATAATGGATTTATAGCGGTTCAGTAAATGTATCACATGCAGAGAACTGAATGAAAATTAAGCATGGTTTATAAGTAGCCTTGCCAGTGTATAGTCAATTTCACCTCCTAAGTTGCTAGCTTTCAACATGGTATATACAATTACCTTTCTTTTCAAATTCAAATATTCTATATCTAAACTATAACAACATGATCACAACAAAATATGTTTCAATATAATATTATAGAGCCGATCAGCCCTAATGGCCAGGTTGAACTCATCAGCTAAATGGCCAGGTTGAACTCATATTGAATAAAGCCCAGACATTTTCATGTCGATTTGGTGGACAAATAGCACATATATTCTAGTAATTAAACTGTACAGTAAATAAACAATAGTCACAGGTCAGCAAATATATGTGTAAAAGAAAGGTTTACCTAATCTCACCAAGATTGTCAAGGGCTGAAATAGAACAAATGAAAATCTTCACAGGTGAGGTGGGAAATTCAGGGTAAAACTGACTTGCCGCAACCCATCGCCAGTCGCCAATGTTGCACCAAACAACTGAAACCTTTTGTTAAATACATAATTATACAGGAATGGAGGACAGATATAATATTAAGGTAAATTCAAGGACGCAGGCTGCTTGGTGCGGCGATCTGCGCGCCAACTGGGACAGTGGCAGCCATCAGTACTAACACATCCAATATTAGGTTCTACCATATTACATTGTTTATGCTATATCAACCATGTAGAACACACAGAAACAAAAAGAAAAAGATTATACACTGTTATAAGGGTACTAAATGTAATCTATATCAGACAAGGTCTGGAATATATGTATCTATAGGGGAGATCATGAACTTCATAAGATGCTATTTTGCATAGTATCAGTAGAACGGGCTATATGTATATGTCTATGTCTACATCTATAAGGTGGGCTTGTGACAGGTGGTACATACATCTGGGTACATATCCAGGGTGAGGATAGATACCACCCAATAATGGGCAGTATGAACAGCTGCACAGCCATATAAAAGGATGCCTACCCCCACACATATATCCCACACTCAGGTCAATGACCCACGGCTGAAGTTACTATTCACATGAACTCGGCCGTGATACCAATCCAGAATTGTCTTTTGCAGTCTACGTTTAAGCACACTAATTCAGAATAAGCAAACCATTGATAAGCGTTTCAGAAGTGAATGTGCTTTTGTTTCAGGAACCGTTCCAGGCAAGCAGCTGTTTCACCCTCTACTTATCTGAAACTACTTTCTTCTGTCACATATCATATCTCTATTAGCAAAACCAGCAGGAAAGGGTGACATTTCAGCATAGTTATACATGTAGAGCTTTATATGTATAAACTGCTGTTCTGAATTACACAATAATTATTAATTGCTTACAGCTACATCTTACCAAGTGCATTTACATATGAATCCATTTTAGATATTAACTACTAAACCTTTGAGTATGACTTTTATTCTGGATAATAATTATAGTTGTTAACTTTTTAGCTGAAAAGTCACCTTTGAGTTGCTTACCGCATTTATGCTTCTGGAGATTATGATACCGATATGGATAGTGTCATATTTCGTAATAGCATACCCCTGAAAGATCATCATGGTCTAGTTGAGCGAGCATACCTGGAAGTTAGAATACAGATGCAACCAGCCAATAAAAATAGATACCCATGCATCTTTTCTGGGTGGCTACTCACAATGTGCTAGCATTGACATCCCCTTGTTTCCAGTATAAGCAGCCACGCAGAAAGGTTAAATCACCCATCCTTGCACAGATCATCCTTTTTGTTAGGCTACTCTCCTGTCCAAGCACTTAAAGCTGGGCCGTCAGGGAATAAGTTCAGCATTTTTCATACATGGACTAAGATAACAGTTCCACCAGAGGGCAGCAGTGTTTGGGCAGGGGACCATGAGTATTGTCCAGCTACAACATATTCACCCTATCTTGTGCCTGTAAGAGCTGAGCTCCAAGCCCTTAAGAGCCCTCTTGTGAATGAATACTGAACTATATCCAAAAGTGCTTTTGGCCTCACTTCAACCATGACGGTCGAGCTTTAAGGTGTGATTCTCTGCTCCAACCAAACATTGGGATGGTGTTCTTCCTTAGAACTATTCTAGTGATGTAGAAACTCCGTTGAACTTTTATTGAATGTCTAAACTTTGGTTCTGACATTGACACTCTCCCACCAGATGCTTTGTCGTTTATGTATATGATACATACGTATTTGCAGAGTGCAGTGGCTAGTTAAAGCTGGGCCGTCAGGGAATAAGTTCAGCATTTTTCATACATGGACTAAGATAACAGTTCCACCAGAGGGCAGCAGTGTTTGGGCAGGGGACCATGAGTATTGTCCAGCTACAACATATTCACCCTATCTTGTGCCTGTAAGAGCTGAGCTCCAAGCCCTTAAGAGCCCTCTTGTGAATGAAAACTGAACTATATCCAAAAGTGCTTTTGGCCTCACTTCAACCATGACGGTCAAGCTTTAACCGATCGCTTATCCACTATGTTAGAAGTTTAGACTCCGCTAGATGATTTTAGACTCCTTTGAACAAAACTTGAAAACCTAAATTTATGTACTCTCTCCAATGTGCTACAGTCATTGGAAACGAGTTATATTCAGTCATCTGTCATTTCTCTGTTTTTCATAATTTTGTTTTTTTCTTAGCTTTTCAAAAAACACATCATAATACAAAAATGAAATACGTAGATATTGAACTGTATGTGCAATGTGTAAACAAAGGTTGTATATGCAAGTTGTAAAAAGGGGTAGTACTAACTTCTTTCTTAATGTTTCTGAAACATTTTAGGGGGAAATAGAACACAGCAGAATGTAATCGCTAGATAATATGTACAAATGAAATAATTTAATATGGAACACTCACATTTATAATATTTTCATCGTTTGCTTCCCAGTATTGAACTTATTCCGTGACACACATATGTTGTATACAGTGCTATTTAATGTTTTCCCCCAGGGAGACCAAAATAGTCAATTAAGCAAACAAAACTTTACCTACCGATTGTCAGCGCATAATATGGTTGCCATGGCAATATCCCCACTGTTAGTTTATTTAGAGTATACATTTGGCAATGCTTGCCAATATAACTATTTGGTCTACAATTTCTGACCTTTGTGATTAAACATAAGGATTGGAAAACACAGAGGCATTGAATCACTAAATCTTTTTTTTCTGTTTTTCAATGTGACATACCAAACATCAATAGAAAGACCTACAGAGGGGGCTAGGCTCCACTTTGTTTTAAAACTTTACTTTCTTTAGTATAACTCACCAGCATTTGTTTCACCAGATAAACCATTACATCTCTTATCTTGCTTTTCATTCGCAAAAGATTATTCCAAAACATGATTCCTTATTTAAGTCAATTAGGTCTAGCTAGCACCCAGCTCCGGGCACAAGAATAGAAAAACTAATCAAGAATCTATGAAATGTATAAAATGTATAGAGAAGCAATTTAATATGTCTAACATTTGTTTTATCATCCCATTTCTCACCAAGGTTTTAATGGAACAGAGTTTATCAGTAAGTATTACATTTTTTAGTTATTGTGGGATTGCCTATAACAATTATTTTCCTTATCACATACTGCTCTTCAAATATTTCTTTTAGAATCCACCTCTATTTACTGTGAAGTACAATATATTACAAAACTCGATATTCAGGACTACAGTATAACAACCATATTTAGCTTAGATGTTTAACCCATATTTGTAATGACAGCCTTTACTACTAGCAAGGGTAATTTCAAACATGTTATGTCTATTTTCCAGCCTATAACTGCGACAACTACTGCATACGTAAGTTATCCTTTGTTGTTGTTGTTGTTGATTTTTATTGGCTCAGGAAAATTGTTACATAGGAACTTTTTCATTTCATTTCTTTCCCAACATTTATCCTTGATTCATGCAACTGTATATCAATGTAGGAAGAGTGCAAATTTTTGGTCTTTAATATGAGTGTGGGATACAACCATTTAATATTGAGGCGAAACTAATGATATCATTATCATCTCCATACACTCACTCCTCTACAATTCAACAATGATATATATGTGTACATAAACCATTAAAGGGCTGCACCATGCCTTGAGGCTTCATGTTCATTTAATGATAAGTTTATTATAATGATAATTGATACGTCTAAAATACCTTCCCATTATATAATATAACGTCTTTTTTCCAATCTTCATAAAGATTTCTTTTTAAATCATCCTAACCGAATCTATGACTCAATTGTATATATATCATGATTACCACTTTCATTGTGAATACAATGAGTTACATTTCTTATTCCTCTCCCTGTGTGTAGCGTGTAACTGCAGCCTGGAGGGTGCGGACCCTGGAGGAGGGTACACGTGTCAGAACTCTACAGGGCAGTGTGCGTGTAAGACACACGTGGAGGCACGTGACTGCTCTCTGTGTAAGGACGAGTTCTACAACCTTACAGCCGCCAACCCTGACGGGTGCCAAGGTACTACACTAATCTCTTATTAAATTTCTTAATTTTTCTTTCACAATTTCTTCTTTTATAATTTTCAATGACTAGTTGGTAGGTTTTATCATATTTATGTTGATTTAAGATCATATTGTACATTCTTCATGATGATATTATAGATGTTATTGGTCAACAATAGATCTAGATTTAACAATGATTAATCCGCATGTGAATTGTAACTCACTGTGATATCCGGTGTTCGTTTTGGCCCTATTATAAAGATAAATCATTAGTGAAATTTATGTATTTTGAGGGCAGAGTACACTGCACCACTATGCTGGCATAAGAGGGTTAAATACACACTGACTTTATCGAGTCTCATTGGGCCAAAAATATAAGGTTTGTTTCAGGTCACCCGACCGACCCTATCAAAACAGGGCCGACCCTACGTTTTTTTATGCAATTTTGACATTTTTGACATTTTTGTATTTTTGGTCAATTTTAGGGTCTTTGGAGCGGCTGGCTAGTACATTTAAAAAAGAATCAAAGTTTAAAAAAAAAAATCGGACCTACCGACCCGATTTGTTGAAAAATTCCCTTTTATGTGACAATAGGCCTGTGTCCACTAGCATATATAAAGCTGTTTGTCGTCCGTTAAAACGTGAATTTGAATACAAATATGAAATATATGTTTTGTCTCCCTGTGGACACAGGTGGACGACAAAATTCTCAAATACAAAAGTGGGATAGGAATATGGGGGTGTCAAAAGTTGACGACAAAAGGGGGAAATTATATATCTAACATGTTTGATTTTTGGTGCAGAAATTGGGCAATATGCTCTTTATTCTATTATAATGCCTCGTCCATGTATGCCTTGGGCAGTCTGGACAGCAATTTATAATGCCTAATGGACACAGCATACCTGCAATTAAAGTAGAATATATCAAGGAAATATATTCCAAAATATATACATATTACTGGACGTCAAACAGGTGAAATATTCCACTTTCCTTGTCGTATATTGGACACACACCTAATATGTGGGCAGATAAAAATCTTGATCTAAAGTCTTAACCTAATCTATCTATAACTGTTAGGATCTATAGATAACTTTATTGTTGCTGTTGTCAGCGTGTGACTGTGAGGTGAGCGGCACGTATAACAACACCCAGCTGTGTGACAAGACCAGCGGCACCTGTATCTGTAAGAACAACACCCAGGGGCACCGCTGTGACCAATGCAAGGTAACCTTTCTTCTGTTTAACCATTGAAGGACAGTGTGCTGCCTAAAGGGGCATGTTCATTTGTGGTCCTGATGCACCGTTGTGTACCTTCAGGAGTACTAAAGAACCAATTTAACCCCGTATGCTCCGCATGATGCATGAAAGCAGCATTGAGAAAGTCCTTCCCAATATGTATTTATGCAGCATGTACATACTTGCTCTAGACTATGTATAGGGTACATAATATGTCGACTATTTTTTATTCATATCTTTTGTATTTGCCATAAAACCTCGATAATACAATAGTACGTTGTTCATTGCGATACCAATGCCTACAATGAAGAGAGCGGGAGACAGAAAATATAATGAATTAAATAAGAAAATTTGGTCAGTATCTGTAGTATCTAGTGGCATGCCTAAACGATAATTGGTAAAATACACTCAACAAGTGTAGATGTAGCCTACGGTAAATTTAATATAAATGTAATTTTTTTCATAATAAACACACAAACCTCAACATAGAAATATAATTCAAAATTGTCAATCTTCATTCAATTCTCCCTATGTATTTTATACACGCCTGTTCACAGCCGGGCTACTACGGTCTGTCGGCCGAGGACCCCGAGGGCTGCCGTCCCTGTGGCTGTAACCCCGGGGCGTCCACCAACACGTCGTGCCCCCTGCTGACCGGGGGGTGTCCCTGCCGGCAGAACATAGCCGGCAGAACCTGCCTGCAGCCCGACCAAGGCTTCTACGTCCCCGCCTTAGACCACATGACTTATGATGCTGAATTCGCACCCAATATATCAGTGAGTGAACTTTATTATTTGAAACAATATAATTGCCACTTCACCAATACTAGAATACCAGATAATTGAGGCTTCCTTATCCGAGAAAATAAGACCAGCAACTGTAGTTATCATCGGACAGAACACAGGTCTGATTTAGTAAAGATACAAAGGAATTATACATGTGCAGTGTCCGGCGTTGATCAAAAGTAGATGTGCATTGGGATCAGACTGTTACAGTACTGGAAGGACTGTTCCATGAGAAGTTCCTCAGTACTACTTTATGATATCCAAAGCCTACACACCTTTATATACAAAGACACTATCATATGCTCATGCACACTCGTGGTTAGGCAAAAAAACACGTTTGTTTCAGGTCACCCGACCGACCCTATCAAAAAAGGGCCGACCCTACGTCCTTTTCATGCAATTTTGAAGACATCTTTGTATTTTTACCCTTTTTTGGTAAATTTTAGGGTCTTCGGAGTGGCTGGCAAGTACTTTCATGTTAAAAAAATCCGACCTACCGACCCTACATTTTCTTGCCATGTTACCCGAAACAAACTTTTTTGGCCTTATTCTCACACATCATGATTACATTCCCCCAGGCCCAGTTCACGGTGGTGGAGCGGCCGGGGCACGGCGAGCTGCTCGGTACGGTGACAGGTCGTGGCTTTGTGCTGCTCCCTGAGGCCAGCACTGTGCGCCTCACCATACAGCCACCCGCCACAACCCTCTACAACATCATAGCCAGATATGAGGTACGTCCTACTTACAGTTACATGGTGATATTTCATTTTTTTTGCTATGACTACGGAAGCCCAAAAGAGCCAAAATTTATAAAATGAAAAAAAAATCAATGTGTGATTCAAAGTAAATACATAGGTAAAATTCTTTCTGTTATCAATTAATTCTATTATTTTGATTCTATGCTGGTAATCGATGGTCAAGAAGTGGCTGTATAAATGGCCTGTACCACCCTTTTTAGGGAAATGATAATAGATGTATGACTTTTACTCTTGGGTGTTTTTTATTTAGACGGCCGCGCTGTGGGCACCAGCTCATCTCAGTCTGAAGGCCATTGACCCTGGTGACGTCACAGAGTACACGTGTGGGGGCGCCACCGTGTCGGCCACCAGTCTACACCAACTGGAGGCCACCATCCAGCCTGCAGCTCCAGCAGGTAGGGGCAATGGGACCCTTATTGCCTCAACTCTCCTGCACAGAGAAAGGAAACAGCGTCAAAAGAGAGTCCAGGTTACCTCCAGAACAACTCCCCTCTCTAGGGGAGGCCAGGTCGCATAAGGAAGCCAGGGTGACTCTCTAGCTGACCTAAGGGAGTCATCTGGGGGAGTCATATAGCTATCTGGGTCATATGACTCTCCTAGGTGATTCCCTAAGCTCAGCCAGAGAGTCACCTAGGCTCCCTTGGACAACCTAGACTCCCCTAGAGATGGGAGTCATTCTGGAGGTAACCTAGACTCCCTTTTGACGCTGTTTCTTCTCTGTGTGTGTATAAAGGACAGTGTAATGCAGCTTGATTAACTATGCCTCTTGCTATAGGGAATGCTAGGATTAAGAATTAAGAGTTGCATGATATCACAAGGCTGTATTTGTTTCACTAATGCAGCGGTGGCAAAAGATGCCAATATTGTATTGCTAAATCAGAAGCATGAATGTTAGACAATGAGTGTATCAAACCCAATATGAATTAACGTAAATGTGCTCCCTCTGCTTGGCCCCTCTCCCAAGCCAAGAGCTTCATCTTAGCGGAGCTCCTCTTTTACAGTTCCTACAATTAGTTTTTCATTCTCCCCATAGGTGGTGCAGACTTTGGCCAGCTGTGTCTACTTGGCGGCGTGCAGTATGACCTCCATTTTGAGCTTGGAAATTCTGACCCTGTAGGTCAGACCCTCCTACTTGACTCGGTGAGTTAACCCACTTTGTTCTTATCAATTGATCTCTCCAATATCCACATGCCTGCTTTCAGGTCAGCCATCTTGGGAAGCAGCAGATGCATCTGCTGCAGCAGGTGCCGGTTTCTGATTGGGAAGTTACACTACTAGAAGTGTATCTGAGGTGAACAGAAAGCTGAAAATCGTCCCCACTGCATAACACCCCAGGAACCACTAGATTAATCATATTTATCAGATCTTGTGCAAGACCTCAGAAAAAACATTTCCTAACGTAAAGAGATTTCTGCACAAATCTAAGATGCCTGTGAATACACTTTGTTGGATTCACATGTGTAATATAAGAATGCATAGTCAGCAATTCCAAGTGTGAATAATTCATTTGTTTGGTCAAAATGCAAGAGGGTCACAGGAGATAGCAGCCAGAATAGTTGCAATTATTTGTTCAAAATGGGAAGTAACTTTCCAAACTCCAAGCTGGTGGCCACAGAGCTTTACAGTGCTCCCCCACCTAGCAATATATCAAAACATTCAAAGATAAGGACAAATTGTAAAATAAAGGCCTGACTGACGGCCTTCAACTTGCAAACCCATAATTATACACTAAATTGTGTAAGATATGATCACGGCAATTCTGCTGAAAAAAGGTTTCCAAGTGTTCCTTATTCAACAGTTACTTCTTTGATATAATCTATTATTATAAGCAATCAGCCATGGATGTCTGATTCATAAATACTAAATCCACTCACCAGATGGTTGTGCTGCCGGCCCTGGAGGAGTTACAGTTCTTTGGGGAGGTGACGGCTGACACCCGGGAGGAGCTCCAAGCGTGCTTACAACTGACAGTGGCTGTGAACCTGGAACAACGAGCCAACCGGAGCTGTGCAGAGCAGGACTACTCTGTTATGTCATACCTGTATGATGGAGCTATAGGTGAGTGATTTATATACCTGTATAATGGAGCTATAGGTGAGTGATTTACACACCTGTATGGTGGAGCCATAGGTGAGTGATTTACACACCTGTCTGATGGAGCTATAGGTGAGTGATTTACATACCTGTATGATGCAGCTATAGGTGAGTGATTTACATGTATTCCTGTATAATGGAGCTATAGGTGAGTGGTTTACATGTATACCTGTATGATGGAGCTATAGGTGAGTGATTGACATGTATACCTGTAAGATGGAGTTATAGGTGAGTGATTTACATGTATACCTGTATGATGTAGTTATAGGTGAGTGATTTACATGTATACCTGTATAATGGAGCTATAGGTGAGTGATTTATATGTATACCTGTATGATGGAGCTATAGGTGAGTGATTTACATGTATTCCTGTATAATGGAGATATAGGTGAGTGATTTACACACCTGTCTGATGGAGCTATAGGTGAGTGATTTACATATATTCGAAGCTGTATAATGGAGCTATAGATGAGTGGTTATACAGCATTCTGTTTTATCATAATAGTATCTATTACTGTGTGATTAACACAGAGAGAAGAAGTAGGATCACTGTAACTCTCAAATGGGAGTCCAGCCTCGATCACTGAACTCTAAAGTGACTCCCAATCATTAGGGAGTCTTGGAACAGAGTCATTATAGAGCCATTACAGAGTTATTTTAGAGTCCTGCTAATGCTAAGGAGTCCCGTTAGAGTCCTGGGGAGAGTTACCTCAGTGATCACATCGGGAGTTACAGTGATTCTACTTCTTTTCTGAGTGAAGCTGTAGTTGTAGTGGACCAGGGTCTCAATTCTGTAAGCCCTTGCTCTCAGTGTCACAATACTAATATTTACAGCCTTATAACTGCTATATTTTACAGCCTGTGAGTGTGACCCGATTGGCAGCAACAGTTCCCTATGTGACCCTATGGGAGGCCAGTGCCCATGCAAACCTGGCACCATGTTACTAGACTGTAGTCAGTGCCTCGTCGACTACTATGGCTTCTCTACAGGACAGGGCTGCACTCGTAAGTAGAAACTCTATTTTAAAACATAAATTTAGTTTAATAAAATATTTAGTACACAACAAAGTTTGCCTTCGCTGTTTTATTTTAAGCAATTCATATTCTTAGCAAAGAAACAGAAAACATTAAATGAATTCAGTAACTGATTTCCATTCAAAAATCTCCTACACCATCAGAAAAATGAAACTCTTACCTACAATCATAGATCATATTTGGAGGGGATTCTCAAAGGCCTGTTTATAATGCCATGATATTTCAATATGACCCTAAGACAACAGTTATGTCAAGTCTTAGTTGCTATTTTCCACATTCCAGCCTGTGGTTGTGACCCTCATGGCTCAATACGTACAGCGTGTAATGATACCGGGGTATGTGAGTGCCAGCCTAATGTACACGGCGACCAGTGCGAATCCTGTCTAGACGAACACTATGGACTCTACACAGGTAACTATATCCATTTGGCTATCTTTATTTTCTTATAGAACACACTATTCCTCTACACTGATAGATTAAACTATAATTGTAATACTGGAGGTATACTACATACTTGTATATGTACCAAATGAAATAATTGATACAAATATGCAAAACTATGTTGTCAATTTGATATTGACCATGCTTATACAGATTCCCCAACTGGCTCCTCTCAATGTTTATGAGGCCAATAAATATGGTCAATCCCAAGATATAACTGCTAGGGGACCTGCTATATACACCCAAGTTTCAGATAGAGTTGAAAACTATTTGTATTTTAACCCTCAATCCAAAATATGGAGGACTTCTAAAATATGCCTTTCTGTATATGCAGGTGATGGCTGCATACCCTGTACCTGTAACCTGGACTATGCGTACAACAACTCATGTTCTGACAGTGGACAGTGTCACTGTAAACCTGGGGTGGGAGGACAGAACTGTGACTTTTGTCTAGATGGACACTTCAATCTCACAAGTAGGTTATATCATACTTCTTCCAATGATATTGACAATATTCTATCTGCTCTGTTCTGAAAACAGAGTCCCTTCTGGCTATAATGAAAAAGTACTTGTATGTTACATTACTTAGCCAATAAAATTACCAACAACAACATACCGCATGAAGTTGATGGCTTTTCATTTCTCTGCCATTTTCTGCTCACTGGAATGTCAAAATTTATTGACACATTTCTATTTCATCATTAACTCTTTTGTCAGTGGATAGCTACATCATATTAGGACTTCAAACAATTAAGTTGTAGTTTGAAAATATATAAATGTCATATAATTACATGTAAAAATTATAGGCACATGTAAAAAATTGATGAATAAACTTGCCATATAATTTCTAACAAAGGATCACAATGGGATTAAACTATACTATACATATGTTATTTAAGGTGAGGGGTGCACCCCTTGTGAGTGTGACGCTGACGGTTCTACGTCCGTGAAGTGCCATACGACGACCGGAGTATGCACCTGTAAGACATTGGCTGTTGGTGACAAGTGTGACCAGTGTCAACCAGGTAAGGGGAATTGACTATAATATAACTTATATAGAAAAGGTAATGGTGGGTGGGAAGTTAAGATTTGAGGTTGTTTGAGTTGTGATGTAATGGGGAACAAAGGAAAGGTAGGGTGTGTGAGGAGTTGGCAGCAATGCCCTTCCATTACATCATCAGGTGCAAATGAAAAACTATTAAAATGTCAGAATATGGTTATTCTATTATTCAACCTACTACATAGTTAAGAAAACTGTTTTTGTTTCATGCCTTAAGATTAGAATTGGGGCAATTACTTCTTGCTTTTTACAATCGAATTTACCTTTATGAGCATCATTTCTTCTTTTGCAGGTTATTTTGCGTTGGGAGACTGGAGCCCTCAAGGCTGCCTGCAATGCTACTGCTCTGGCCACTCCTCTGAATGTAACAGCGCTTCTGGTTGGTTCCTGACCAACGCCTCTAATGATTGGTCCCTGTTAATGAGCATTTCGGCCATCCAGGAGCCATGGTTGGGGGTGGACGGAGATGGGAACAGCATCATGGTAGAACATCCTGTCAAAATCAGCGGTGTCGATGGACAGTAAGTGTATTACTTCAGATCATAGATTTTAAAACTAAATTTATTAATAAACCATATACAATAATGAAAGCCTACTACAAAAGGAAAGAATACCCTGAGGGCCATAGCTGAGTACAATATCATATGGTCCAGTGCAGATGTGAATTTCATAGTCAATCACTATATTTTTGTTGTATCAAAGATTATTAACATACTTACCTTCTTGAAATAGAATACACAACACTACAATATATACATATTAAAGTGTATTTCTGATGTTAAAAATAATTACATCATCATGTACTCCCTCCCCATCTGATAAACATCTAAACCTTAATTTCCTCTCCCATTAGATTTGTGATGCAAGTCACCAACGTTGATGACATCCTCCCCCTGGCTGACGCCTTCTTCTTGGCTTCTCCCCGTTACCTTGGCAACAAGAGATCAGCCTACAAACACCACCTGACATTCTCCTTGTCCATGTATGTTCCCGACCCGGGTACTAACGACACAATCACTGATCCACTAATGGACCCCAATGTCCAAGGGGATGTCATTATTGAGGCTAACGGTGTTGACTTCAAGTTGGTTGTGTCCCTTCCGGAACCACCAAGCACCAATGTTACAGAGTACTCAGTAAGTAAATAGATATCACACTTCCATATTTTTGCACTATATTATAATTAATTTTATTTTAATGCGAAATTTTCAAGAAACACTTTGTATTTTGTGTGTCTATGGCAATGCAGGTGCTTCATAGCAAGAAAATGGATGTTTTCAGTTGCGAGAGCAAGGCTTTAATCTTAAAAGAAAATGTAATTGTTCACAACATAGTAAAGTTTTGGATCAAATACAGACACATTATCATGTTGGGTAAAAAGACGAATGTGATAAGGTATTGAATGTACACAACTTGCACAACAATAGTTTCACTAATTGCAGCTAACTGGCTAACCAACTTACATTAGATGATAACTATTAAATTCATGAACTTCATTTTACATGGCTGTGATATGACCATTTAACCCCCAATAAACACATGAAATTATATCAATACACAGCAAGTCCCTCGTGAGATACAGCCAGCATGCAAGTTGTGAAAAAAGAACTATAATGAGCCTCTGTCTATAATTATACAGTTCATCTCAGATCACTGCATACATCGGATCCACCAAGTGGAACAGCCATTGCCATATAACATACTGTCACCCATATCAGAACAAACTACTTATCAGTATACAATATCGTAAAATGAACTCTCTCTTTGTACCTATGTAGTTCCATATGTGTATATACAACTAGAGAATGTAAATACCTGACCATGACTAGTTTGTACTTTGATCAATGCTGAAATCATATGTACACTTGATGTATTCTAATTGTATTTATGAAAATCATTTAGAAATAAAAACTCTTACAAACTCAAAATCTGACAATGTGTTTCCTCCATCTGCAGTTCCAGATGAGCACTGAGGTGTGGCACATAGACACAGTGGGTGGTGCTAACCCTACTTATGTACAGATGATCCAGATCCTCTCCGACATATCTGCCATCCGAATCAGAGCCAAATATTCCAATGTGAGTCTATCTAACTGTAGATTAGTCTTACCATCTTATACATTGCTATATTCTATTCTATTATTTTATGTCAGCAAACATCGAGAACTGCCGTATGTTATACAGTTATTGGTTATTTCTCAGACGATTCAGCCATTGTTCTGGCTATTATTTATATAAATGTTTTTTTGCAATAATTACATTAAAACTTACTACACACAACACTGCATGGGTTCCAGGTGACTGCAGGAGAGGTAGCACTATACTCAGCATTGCTGACTTATGCCGTGAATGACAGCTCGTCTGGGATACCTGTCAACAACGTAGAAAACTGTACCTGCCCTCGTCAATATACTGTAAGTGAATACACTTGTCAATATAAGTTTTGATATTCTTTCCACAAAGTTGTATTATTAAAGTAACATGAGGACATGAGTGCCTAGTGATAGTGTACCTATTTTTCTTATTTTTCTTAGCATATGCATAACATTGTACCATGAAAACTCTATTTGTAACTGAAAATCACCATGAAAATCATATTTGTAAATAAAAATCAAACGGATGTTATGAATAAACTTTTTTTTTTAATTATTAAATTTTACTTCTATCCACCATGAATCTATTGAATAGATAAATCTCAAATATGTAATCCCTATTTTCATTATCTAAACTCAAACAGGGGGAGCAGTGTGAGGAGTGTGCTCCCGGCTACACCCGCGTGACACCCGGCGGGGGCCCCTATGTGGAGTGTGTGCCCTGTAACTGTCATGGTCATGGTAAGGAGGGTATGCCATGTGACCCTGAGACTGGGGTCTGTGTGTGTGACCACAACACGATGGGCAATCTCTGTGAGCTCTGTGCAGATGGATACTATGGAGACGCAACTCGAGGCTCACCTGGTAAGTAATTGAAAAAAAACACGTTTCAATGTTTTATTGACCTCCACAAGGAATTTGACACTGTTAACCACGAAATACTCATTGCCAAGTTATTTAACTATAGAATAACTGGATACGCTATTGAATGGGTAAGAAGCCACTAAGAAACAGTACAGAGCGGCCGATGAACAATACGCAAAACTGACAACTGTCATATGCGGGGTGCCGCAGGGGTCATTTCCCGGACCCCTGGTCAGAAATAATCTCATTTCTAGAAGGGATATTGGCTACTATACCTTTTTACCAGAGGGTGCTTGGGAACAATGACAGGAACATACTTCTATTTCTCTTATCTTCAGATGAATGCAAGGCATGTATGTGCCCGGGTAACGTGATAGAAGGAGACACCAATGTGTTTGCGATGACATGTTCTCTGGGACCTCAGGGTACCCCGGTATGTACAAACTGCACCGAGGGACACGGCGGGGACCGCTGCGATGTGTGTGTGGATCAGTGGTATGGAGTACCTACAGACCCACAGGTAAGTTGAACATTATTGCTATATGAAATAATTTTAGGTCTTTTAGATATGGGGGGTTTAATAGATGAATGCATACATACTTTTAGATGAAAAGTAGGGGTGCGTTAAGAAAAGATTATGAATTAGAAATGTATAACATCATATTGAATCAACATAGTATTTCAATGGACAGCTCCTCGTTCATTGTTTATCATCACGATCTGATCTAAGAATAAATGCTAACATCTGTGATAATTGCAACTCCTCTATGACATTTGAACATTAGATTGGACCACAGGTAAGTTTACTGCATGCGTACTACATTTTCCAATAATACTGTGCATTCTTTGTGTAATTATTTTCAGTCTCTACACATGTATTTATATAGACTAGCCTCACCTTCTATATTGACTATTTGTATAAAAATCTGTCACATAACTTTGACTGACTCTATGAAAATAATTTATTTCCTTTTTCTTTGTAACATGACAGGCGTTTGGTGGCCGGTGCATACGCTGTGAGTGCAATGGCCGAGCGGATACGTGTAACACAACGACAGGGGAGTGTATAAACTGTGTAAACAATACAGCAGGACAACAGTGTGATATTTGTGCACCCACCTTCTATGGCAATGCTCTTTCTGGCGACTGTACATGTAAGGTTTTTTTTTAAATCATTCTCTATTAACTTTGCAATTGCATGGTGAGCAGGAGAGTAGTAGTAGTAGTACTACTACTACTACTATTACTACTACTACTACTATTACTACTACTACTACTACTACTACTACTACTACTACTACTGAGAGTGCAGTAGTCTCATGATACCTAACCAGACTTCATAAAAGAATATTTTAGTGATGTATGGAGAGTGTACATGGCATCGTCTCTGACGCTTTTCCAATACTTCAAAAATATGACATACAGTACGATACTGTACTGACATGGTCATCGCACTTATAAGTGTCGATCTTGAATAGGGGATATAAGCTGATTTACCAGCTATTAATATAACTAACAAAAAGGGTCTTTATAATTGAGGTATTAGTTTAAATGTCTTGTATCATGTATCTTTTCCAGCTTGTGGATGCACAGGGCTGGGTGCGGAGGGTGACTGTGATCACAGAACGGGACAGTGTGTGTGTAAACCTAACGTGGTCGGCTTCACATGCACTGAGTGTGGCCCCCACTCGTTCAACTTCAGCAGCGGACTCGGCTGTCAGGACTGTGACTGTCACCCTGTAGGGGCATTCGACCAGAAATGTGATGTGGTAGGTGGATTATTAGTATAGGAAATGTATTACTGCCTGGAATCTGATTATCATATAGATAAACTAATGTGCATATAACTCTTTGAGAATGCTTCACTGCTTCATGTTCACCTGTTGTCATGATGCACCCTTTGAGTGAATTATTAAATGTGACATGTACTGGGAAAAAGGGACCTTAGTGTACCCTGCACTAAGGTCACATTTGACAAAACGGCATTGTGCATATTGAGGCACTATGTTGCACGTAAAAGTGTAAGAGCTTTAACTTATTCGAGATTGAGAGTGTCTCAATTAGGTTGCCATCATGTCTCAATTAGGTTGCCATCATGAAAAAAATTGTGAAGTACGGCAGATCACAAAACAATTCATATCAAATGTATTGAGGAAATCCAATTGCTATTATTGTAATATGACACTAAAACACACAAACAATTTGATAACCGTTTCTTTTTCATTTGATACTGATTACTACAGATAACAGGGCAGTGTGTGTGTCACGTCCACCTCCAGGGGCGACAATGTGACCAGTGTGAAGATACATACTGGAACATCAACTCGCGAACTGGCTGTGACCGTAAGTATTTTTTTAAAATTTATAATTATTTAATTTACTCATGTTTTCTCTCATTTAACTACTGTAGCTTCCTAACAGGTACGCTAACTAATATATTAATACTGTGTGCAGTGATTGTTTTATTTTTATCTTCATCTATGATCTAAAAATATTATCATGAGTAAAACATTCATTGATATGAACTGCACAGGACATCACTGAGAAAATTGTAGTATTCACATGAGATCTGCCAATAGATGTATTTACTGTGTACATCTATAATTGCATAATGTTGATACATATTTTTCTGCACTATGTACATCATGCATTCTCACCCATTTTGCTTCAGCCTGTGAGTGTACAGATATTGGTTCAGCTAATGTGACGGGTGAGACATTCGGTACGTGTGACATAAATACGGGACAGTGTACGTGTGCCGTACCTGCCATCATCGGACGTACCTGCGACTACTGTGCCAAGGGAACAAAAGGTAGGCTTCCATTTAGATCTTGATTCTAAGAGCTATATACACTTAGAAGTCATTCTTGTGGAGGTTAATCCTACTAGGGTGGAGTAGTGCTTATAATATGCTATACCCGTTTGTTCTCATGATGCAGCACCAGTACTGCATTCATGCATCATGCGTATACCCTAGGTTTTGGGTTTGATACATCTTCAATTGGTTGGCATGATGCCTCAATGTGGTGCTGGTGAGTTACTCACTAGTGCTGTGAGATGCATCATGACAGCCTATAAACATGATGCCGTCAGGCTTTGTAATGGGTTAGGAAAAGGAGTTAAAGACTCCTCAGATAGTTAGCTGGTGTAAGGTAAAACAAGGATATGGTATCAGGGCTACACTGTGATCTTTGATAACATATTTTACACTGTAACATGTTTCTAGGATATTTATGTACATTCCCCCAGATACATCTTTACTTTCTATTCATAGAAGGTAAATTGTATCACTGCATTATATGATACAACCCCCTGCTTTAGATATATTACATAATTACTAACACTATGGTTTGATACATTATGTAATATGATAAACGATATGTAATATTTATAATCTGCTTGTACCCAACCTTTACAGAGGAGTTTGAATATGTCACAGGCATATATGTTGGTAAGAAATAAACTCTATAGGCAATCTTTACCTGCTTTCTTTTTACTACACTGCACATTCACTTCAATCTCCCAGAACCCCATTTCAATCCTCAAAGTTGGTGTTTCACCAACGATTATTTTAATTGCTTGAGACTTCCAAATATATAATCATAGTAGCCAACATATGAGTGCTTCTTTATGATGTGTTCATCATTGAATACTTCCTCCCCATCTCCCAATTGACCAGCATATCTTGAAGAGAAATACATTTTAGTCAAATTGATTACAACCCCTCTCCCATTACAAAAGGTTGCCACCGTGCCTTTTTTCATGATGAAATATTTACCCATTATTTCTACCTGCTACTTCAAACTTAACCTTTTGTATATTCTATTATTGCTCGTATTTATATTTAAGACAATAGTATTTTTTAACAACAAATAGAGTTGGTGGGTTTTAACACTATCTGCTTTAATTTTACTTCCACCCCTAGAGTGTTCAAAGTTCCACCACCTTTGATTTATAACATACACTGGTCCTTTCACTGGAAAGGGGTGAGACACCCCCCCCCCCTCCGCCCGTTTTTTTCTAGACACCCTCCCCCTTCCCCCGCTGAATCCAACAACCCATGTTGTCAAATAATGACCACTCTATCAGAAGGAAAAATCAACATGATTATAAGTTTTGATTAAAACAAATATTCATTGCACCCTGTCAGTTATTGCAACTTCTATATGGACACTTCTTGCACGATTGCATGCATGTTACACTTATGCACTTGTGAACCTTGTTATTTTTTTAAACAATATTTGGCATTTTAGTGAAACCTATTCATCTTGCTAGTCTCAGGGACTTGAGTACACATTGAAGTCTGTGGGCGCATGCTAATATAAGGCTTGTTCATTTTTAAGAAGCTGCGTCTTTTTATGTTTGAGATCTTGTCATGAATTAATGAGTATGGCATACAAATGATACATGTTGTTTTAAGTGTTTACAGCTACATAATGACGTTTTGAATTATTTGAAAAGTGCTTTGACATTCAACATTTTGTTTGAAAAATATGTAAATTTTATCGATGTATTTATTACATTTTATATCAAACACCGTAATATAAACTAAATTAAATGCATTATAAAAATTAATGTTTGCATTGATAGGTACCTACCCTAACTGTGAGCTGTGTGGGGAGTGCTTTGACCATTGGGGCGCTAAGATAGACGAGGTCGGAGTGGAGATGCTGAATCAGTATAATGAGGCCCTACACATCTGGGACCACTACGGTAAGTTACTATTCAACAAAACTGGTTTCATTTATCATTTATCTAATCTTTTTTTCATAATATTGAGATGAGAAACATCTCGCTCAGGGAACAGTTTCATTTTAACCATTGGCAATGCCCCATCGGGCACAGAACATTGAAATAACATTGATAAAGGGTTGTCAATGTTGATCCAATGTTGATTCAACATTGATTTAACATTGAAATTAATTTTGTGCCCACTGGGGCTGATATACATGCCCATTTGTATGGCATGATGCACCAATGCATGCATGCTATTCCGGGCACTGCATTCATATCTTGCCAAATGGATAATAACATAATAATATTATGGTATGTTGGCATCAATATAATGTTCATGTCATGCAGGATGTATTAGATATATGATGTAATTGTATTCAAGGAGCTGACACTAATGATTTTCATCAGATACCCCAGAATACTATAACTCCCATACTAATGTATGTTATGAGGCTAATAATACCATACATTGAAGAATGTAAAGGTTCTGGATTCTTGTTAAAACCTGGTTTTTATTTTATTTTAAAATGAGCCAAATTTCCTTTATTGATGTGGCTCTATGCAATTGTGGTAATGTAATAGATACCTAGTAATATATAATATTCTATTGATATGTGTACATTGTGCTACATTTAGTATTCACATGTCTGATTTTTCATTATATAGGTAACATGACGGTAGAAGAGGTTAACCCCATCATCGGGAACCTCAGCCTCAATATCTCGCTGGTAGACAACAGCATTAACGCCACCTCAAGTACCGTGCTGCAAGTACGGCTACTACAACAGGGCTACGACGAGGTAGGTTTTGTCATATTGGTCTCAAGTCATTGTTCTGATCCTCTATTTATTCCAAATGCAGAAGCTCTTCTTCAATATTGTGTGAAAGCATCTCTCATTCTGCTCAATACTATTTGTATTCCATAGTTAAACTAGTTAGAATAAGGATCCTGCAATCAATAAGTAGGAATCATTCTTTATCTATGTAAGAATTACCCAGATTTACTCTAGATCATTAGATGACAGACTGACATAGAATGGGGTAATTGATTATATAGCATTCTGCATTTTGATATATAAGTGATGATGGCCTATTCTCACCATCACAATGTGTTTTTTGAAATAAAATCTGCAGTTTTTTGGAACTTCTTCGAATCATGAGGTTTGTTTCTCTGGATGTACTCCTCACCCTTCTATGAATATTGTATAATTTATGTGACAATTGGTGAAATCCCACATTTAGTATTAAGTCAAGACCTCCGCCAAAACCCATCCCTTGTGGTGGGACAAGGTACAGAAAACAAACTTAGGTATACTTTTTTGAAGGATGAGCGCAATCTCGAAGGGTACCCCAAAATGTTGTTAAGTTCAATTGATGGAATTTTTGAATATCAAATTTTATTTTATGATTAATCCCATTGGTTACCTGAGTAGAAAGAAGTATCCGTAGGCCTATGGTACACCGTAACACTATTCTCGAATGCCAGTCATTTCAGCGGAATCTGGCAATAGGTTTTGACCTAAGTATATAGCTCAGTTCTCATTGTGTTTGTGTTCTGCCGATCCATTGATATTTTGTTCCTCTGTCAGGTGAAACTACTATAATGTAAAGATAAATGTCGTCTGACACCTGAAATCTGGATGAACGAGCCTCATGCAGTAGAATATAAGCTTAAGTAGTTGTAGATCTCGCAAAAATATAAATGCAATATCCCTGTAATCAGTTATGTGTCTCACAACAGAACATGTCAGTAAATTAAAATGTCTATCAGTGTGTCATATGCTATCAGAATATTATTCTCAATTACCTCATTTATTACCTTATTACCTAATTAGGCTATGAAGTGTGGTGGTTTTTCATTACTACATTGCGTACAATTTACAAGCGTTCATTCATAATTTACCTCTAGGTTGCAAACAATGTGACAATTCATTCTGCGGAGCTCGACCGACTTACAACTGCAATGACAGATGCCCAAACCATGTTGGACAGTTTGAAGAGTTTCACTGGTGCCATCCAGCTTCCCTCTTCCACCACCACACTAGCCAACACTCGGTCTCTGGTGGTCGATGAAACTGCCGATCAGGTCACACTCTACTCTGCCGCAAATGCCTCCTGGGCGGTCATCCAGAACTTGACAGAGGCTGTGAGAGTGTCCAACGGCAGCGTGGCTGTGTTCGTAGATCGGGTCGCGGCAGCCATGTTGGAATTGGAGGATGCTGGGAGAATGGCAGACGCGGCTGAATTGGTACTTGGTGGGCAGTTCAAACAGGAGAATGAAAACAATACAGCACAACTTAAACTGCTACAGGGGTAGGTGGATGTTATTTTTAGTATTGCAAAGCAGTATAATACATGTGAGTGAATCATATTAAGGCCTGCACTTAATTAGTCGATCGCTGTAACTGAGTTCTGATGAATTCAATGAGGTTTACTTTTTTTTAAACCTCATCGAATTTAAGTATTGATATTGAACAGTATTAAGCATGTAGTTTACCCATTATAACTCTAGATAAGAGCCTGGGGTCGAGTCCGAAATGTATTAAAGCACTTTTTTTAAATCAAGAGACTATAAAATCAAGTTTTACTCTCTACTCCAGGTCAATAGCCCTGTACAGCCCAACAATAGCTCGCGCTGACTCTGAGGTTACTGCAGCAAGTCTAAAGCTAACAGAGGGTAACATGACGATGGACTTAGCTGTGGCGGCGGTCGCTTCACGACTTGACGAGATGAAGGGTTACTTGGATACGGCTACACTGACAGGGTTTAATGCCAGCATTGCCCATGAAGGAGCAACCCAGGCAGCTGCTGTGGTGGCTATACTGCTGGTAAGCATTCGTACTTTTTGCATACATAGCCAGACCAAGATACTTAGGATCTCAGGTTTGTTTTGCAATCTATGAGGGAATTATCTTCAGTTGAGTGTGTCAGTGTTTGAAGTTCAGACCTAATAGTATTTTGTACCAAATACGTTCATGTCGGATTGGATCAGGGAATTTGAGCAAGTAACATCTTATCTAATTAAGGTAATACACTTACTGTAACCTAAAGTCCACTAGATGTCACGCCACTATGACATTTCTATGACATTTACATTTCGATTATATTTGCATAAATTCCAACGTTCATGCAGTGACTAGAAGTGCTAGTCGCATTGAATTATGTAAAACCCACAGTCAAGTGTTATGATTCAACCATAGACCTCTGACAGTATCCACATGTTGTACATCTCTTTTGCTTCCCTGATTATTTCATTTTGAATTTACAGCATGAATCTAATGCCACGCTTGGTAATATAACTGAAGCGCTGGTGACGGTGGTAGACGGGCTACGTCTAACTGAGAACATCACTGCTGAAGTCGCCATCCTAGATTCTGCAGCTGCCAATGTTTCAGCCACAAGGCTACGTCCACTGTCTGATATGACAGTCATCACAGCACAAATAGAGGTGTTTAATTAATGTATATACATAGTGTTTTTGAAATATTAAACTTCAATGTTTAAATAATAACAGTATGTCCAATATTAGATATTAAGAAAAGTAAGCCAACTGAAGAAAAGAAATATGATTAAAGAGACAATAATCAGTAAATTGACAGAAATTCACTCTCATAGGAGCTCATTCTTGCAATTATAAGTAAAATAAATTTGAGAAATTAAACCTGTTTTCTCAAGAACTCAAAAATCTTGTTTAGGTTACATCGCTGTCACAAGAGGAGGTACAACAGCTGCTGAGTAGTGCAGACAGCACCCTTAACATGGCCGCCACTGCCATCAATGTCACAGAGAGCGCATCGTAAGTCTAGAGTTTCATACACACTTTAGTCATTAAAGGTTAGCCTTTGACGGCCAGCATAGCGTTTTAATAATTCAATTCAATTCAGTTCAAATTTATTTATTTTGATTGCATCCTGGGGACGCTTTGGTCCAAGTTATCAGAATACAAAGCCATATATCCCATTTTTAACATGATGACATAAATCAATGTAAATAATGAATAGTAAATTACTCATTTGTCTTAGGACAATAGTTCATCATTAGCATACTCCAGTGTGATTAGTCATGACTTAAGTAGTTAATTAATGTTAGCAGTGTCTTTTACACTTTTATTGATATGATGTATGAATGCAGCACTGCAGAGTAACTTAATGAGGTTTAATTCATTTTGATGGAGTTAGTATGTGGGTCACTCACCAGTTTTACATATTATTATTTTCTATAAATGTACAACAATCTTTCTGCTCCCTTCTAGAGGGCTTTTTAATCTACCAATAACCGTTATTTAAAATAATGTGCTGGGGTGACAGTAATTTTCTCCCCCATATAGAAGTAAAAATATTTCTGCCCTCCCTCCCCAAATCCAGCAACCAATTGCAACTATCTTTGAACCTAAACGTTATTTCTATTTTCTAAAATTAAATCATAATTAAGTCATAACATACAAAACCGTGATACATCATGGTCTTCCCAAAGGTCCCACCTCGTAAAAGAAAATATTAATAATACATAATTCATCATTCCTACAACGGGCTACTAGCCTATGTATTTTTCCAGTATAAATAAATAAAAGGGGAAAAAAAGTTTCATCAAATTTCACCACATTGTTGCTCCAGAGAGGAGGCCTACAGGACACTGGGCATGGTGCAGGCCATACAACATAACCTGGAGGAGGCCGGTCTGTTACATACCCAGACACAGACAATGGTCAACGAGGTCAGCAGTTACAACCAGAGCATCACAGCCACCCTGAATAAGGTAAGCAGTAAAATGTGAAGAATTGATATAATAACACAGATGGCTACACTGAAAATCAATAGGTTGAAAGGATTAGTCAGTTCAGACTATAATAGGTTCGTCATATGTGTGTTAGTCACAATGGCAAAGTTATATTCAAAGATGACTGAGGGGGTCAGTCCAGAGTGGCTAAACCTAGGTTATCATTGGTGTGTTGTATTTGTATATCACTAGTTGGGGCCACCTGTAAGATACTATAATCACCACTCAGTGGCTCCCCCTGGAAATTAGAAGACTAAGGTGGGTTGGTCAGTACTGACCAATCTGACAATAATAACTTACCTAGGTTGGACATATAGGGAGCCAAAAAATGACTAGCTATGTTAGGTACTAGTAACTGTGAGATTGGTCGTATAGGGAGCCTAGGAATATCAGTATACATGAGACTACTGCATTAGACGTAAACGGAAATAGAGAGGTTTTAAGATCATGAATCTATTAGAGAATGTTGTATACATGGCAGCTTTAGCACCTTCAGTCATGTGAAAAACTTTCATTGGACCAGACTGTACTGAAATCAACCACTATATTTAAAACAGATCAACTTTTGACAATTTAATTAAACTATGTCAGTAGTATAGTATGTATCGGAACGGGACTATAGTTAAGTACTGTTTATTACTCAATCGACATGCAGCCAATCAGAGGCCTCCATTTGACCGGAAGTGACGTCACATGCCCATATATGGGCATACCGGAAGTGACGTCACGTGACCTTGACCTAGTTAGAGGTCAAGGTCATGACTCAGCCAATCAGAGGCTTCCATTTGACCGGAAGTGACGTCACACGCCCATATAAGGGCATACCGGAAGTGACGTCATGTGACGTCACACGCCCATATAAGGGCATACCGGAAGTGACGTCATGTGACCTTCACATGTACATATAAGGGCATACCGGAAGTGACGTCAAGTGACTTTGACTTAGTTAGAGGCTTCTGATTGGCTGGTACACCGGAAGTGACCCATTTATGCAAATGAGGGGCCTACTTCTGGTCAAATGGAGACCTCTGATTGGTTGGGTCATGAAGAAATGTGTCTCTTAATTTAATTTTGTTTAGGAAGTGATCGATTTTAGGATCACGCGACCGGAAGTGACCTGATGAGTCACGTGACTAGAAGTGACGACGACACATACCTTAATTAGACGATTCAGCAGCGACCGGAGGAAGTGTCACTTTAAGAGGACACGCTAGTTAATTGTTATAATTGTTTTACTTACTAATAAAAGAAGACGTATGAAAATAAACACAACAATAATTTTATTTTATTTTTTTATTTTCTTTTTTTTCAATTCTAATAACACTCTATTTTTGAAAAGATGCGCTCAATCAATCAATAACACACTTTTTCATATTTTAAAGGACTCGTTGTCACACCGTTAGAATGCACGCGACGCTTATAATACAAGTAGCGCACGTCATCTTTCTCTATGGTGTAAGTGGCCATTTTTGGTTCGTACCACTTTTGAAATTTATATTTACCGCAAGGAGAGTTTTTCGTTTTCGAAAACATTTAAGAAGACGACTACTTCTGTACACTTTTTTTGAGATTTTCTTTCACTGGTGCCGCTGATTTGATCGTAGCAAATGTAAGTCTTAGGGTTGACACTTGGGATCCCGTCACCTTCTCACGCCGCTTTCTTTTCTTTCTGAAGTATGTCTCTCTCAGGCGAGGTTTGACTACACACAGGCAAACATCAGAGGCACCCAATAGCGCTAATTCTACCTTCAGACAAAGGTCAGGCACGGCTGGCCTATAATAGATGGGTCAAGGGCTATTCTAGTGAGGGTCAGGCTGCGCCGGACATTCAATAAAAAGCTGGAGTTTGGCAAACTTGCTTTTGAAAGTCTGACCATGCGGGATCCTCATGCCATAGTCTGACAATGCTGAACTCTTGGGAGAGTATGCCGGACTCTTGCTGGCCAGACTTTCAAGCAAATTTGCCAAAGTCCAGCTTGTTATTGAATTTCCGGCGTAGCCTGACCCTCAGTAGAATAGTCCTTGACTCATCTATTATAGGTCAGCAGCGCCTGACCCTTGTATGAGAGTAGTATTGGCGACATTGGCCGACTCTGATATTTTACCCGTGTGTACGGCGGGAGGAGGGGGTTCACAGCCACTGCTTGCGCTTATAGAGCGCTACTAGCGGAGGTCTGGATGAGGAGACTACGGCGTTTGTCTTTTGCTTGTGCAGCTGCTGCTGCTGCTGCTGACGATGTCACGGATGCCGCTATTACTAATGCTACTAATACTAGTATGAGAAAATACATTTAGTCAATTGATTAAATCAAGGAGGTTTTCTGACTTCAGTGGATCGTTTAGCCATCGGCCACGGGCAAAACTTGAAACCATTTTATACATGGGACAATTGGCAGAGTCGAAACGTGTTGGTACCATAGGGTCGATCATGTTCATCATCAGTTCAGGCAAAGGAAGTGTGTCGACAGCACGCGAAAACTTCATGTCTGAATGTTTCAACACAAGACTTTTTATCACACTCACACAGCTGCTTTGAAGAGTGAATCCTTGACCAAACTTGTGCTTTTCCAACACAGCTTTGGCCTCTTTCTGTGCAGTAAGGGATCTCTCTTTCGGGTTCATCTCAGTGCTGTCTAGCATGTCCTCAAAGTCTTTAACATAATGTTCCAACGGACTACAAATGATGGACTCCAGATCATCGTCTGCATATGTCGTCTCCTCGCACCATATTGTGTCTTCGCCTGTTTCGAATTCCGTCATTTTCCTGACAATCTCCTCCTGAGTGCCTTGCATATATCGAAGCTCCTTCAAGGAGTTGATAACTTGTATGGCGAAGACTGACAAACTTGAAGGAATTTCACCACAGTCAGGCCAAGTATACGGAGCTAAGAAAAATAGCTCTAACAAAATCTTCTCCCTCTGTCCAAATGAAACTACTGTTCCGATGAAGTTGAAGCATGCTTCTATCCATTGCTCCTTGGTGACGTCCTTCCAATGTTTCTTTACCTCACATGCATCATAGGGCACCGTTTCTCTTCTTGCTTCAAGTGGGAGTTGCTTTTTCTTTCTTGGACTCATTTCGAGAGGGTTTAGATGCTCTGTAGCGTCAACACTTTCATAAACAAAGAAAATAGCAGAACTAACCATCGTAACGCGCTGAGCGAGCGTAGAGTGGACGATGCTACGAAGATGAAGGGCGGGTGGAGAAAGTGTGACTGGTGACAGCGGCGTTTCACTCCTTATGTACCCTGTCCTAGATAAGCCTCTTAAACGGCTGAAAAGACTCTCTAAGTACAGAGCTTCTACCGCAGGTGGGTTTAGACTTAAGCAGCTTAGTTCACACACATGTCTGTTAGAAAAAGCTACTTGCACACGCGCCTTCCTTTTTTCACTAGTATTCACCCTCTGCCGACTTATAAGACACCTATACACTCTTTCTCGTGAAATCTATGGAAGATGATGGAAGGACCACTGACTACATTTTCTTTGATCAGAGCGTGGAGGACGGCGTCGAACGGAGGGAACGTTGTGAACACAGCTTATAGGGTTTTTGGAAGAGGTCTTGTAAAGTCAAACTGGCGAGAGAGATGGCGTCTTTCAACATGACAATGCTGCTATGTTGGAAAAAAATAGCGTGATTTTTTCAAAAAGCTTCTATGAAAGATTTGACGTCTTCGTTGTTGTAGTGGATCAAGTAATCTGTCATAGTTTGCTTCTTCTTGTCATACTAAACTTTCTGACATGTGGCGTAGTCGGATTTCGGCCATTTTGACGCCCGTCAGTTCGCTGTCAAAAGTCGATCTCGGTGGCAGGGGTTTTTTGTTTACTAGTTTCTTGGTATACGTCATCCATTCGTAAGTAAAGCAACCTTTCTCTTTGTTTGTAGTGAAAGCTCGCAAATAATTCGCGTAGCTGTAACCAAGTGCTAAAAAAGTTGACTACTACGTCAACTATTGATTGCTTTTCTTTATGACGCTGAATTGTTGGTTTCTTCGGTCTCCGGAGGCAAATAACGAGCGAAGGCGTATTTTTTGATCAGGTTCAAGTCGTAACTCTCCGAGTTGAAGCGTACGACTGGAGCTTGACGGATGTATCTCAGAAGCCGCTTCTTCAGTTGAACTAACGGTTGTCTGGTGTGAGCTGCAGCGAAGCCGCCTGGAGAAGGGGTGAATGTCGCTTCCTCTAGCAGGAGAGCTTCACCTATCGCTACATGTAACTTCGCTAAGGTTGGTCGGTAAACTTCTAGCACAGCTTTCTCGATGACTTTGGCGTTCTCGTTTATGTGATTTTAAACTCGGTCTAACAAGGGGTCGGAATCTGCGTCGGATTCTCTGACGTACGCTGCCCCTCCTACCCCGGAAAGTCGTATGCGACGCTAGCCGACATCGCTGCATAGAGAGCAAAACTTAGGTATCGTTCTTCATTTTTCTACGGGTCGCTCGTGATTGTACGGTCTTTTAAAAATTTTGAAACACTTTTCGCAAACGTCCTGCGGCATGTTTTTCTTTTTTTTGTTTTTTTCACTTATTTACCAAATATTAAAAAAATAAACGTTGTTTATCACTTCGAATACTAGACGCCTCTTACCACACGATGCTATTAGCATAGTGAAAGACGTCTGTAGTGTAGGATCGATTTCAACAGATGTCCATCTTACTGCAGGGATCAGACGAGAGTCGTCAACACTGGTGTGTCACAGCTCACTTTTATTTCTTTGGGTACAGCTGCATACAACCCTTGAACATACATTGCGACGTCGCCGCGTCCCATGTAGTCTTCCAACACTTTCATCAGAGCCATAGGCTCAGACGTCTCGTTGTACTTCCAAGCTTTCAGCACTTCATAGACAGGGTTCTTCACAGTCCTGTCAGAAGGCACAGGTTGAGAGATGGAAGTTACTTCATGAGAAGTCAACCCTAAGTAGATCCCTATGGTCTTCCAGTCTCTAGGGCAGAGCTCAGCTAAAAGAGAGAAATATTTCTGCACTTTCCACTCCATGTCTCCACTCTCTAAGCCATCCCACATGTCATGCTTGTCCATGTACTCACGTGAGAATTTGATGAGGTCCATACGGTAAGATTCTTCCAAGGCGGCGGCTAGGTCCTTCCACCTACTAGTACAACTTTTCTGGTACCAAGTAGTGAACATTTCTCTAGCTTGAGTTATGACACTTGTCTCACAACTGAGATATCCCATATCCTTCAAGTTCACTTCAAGGAATGAACCTAACCGTATGTAATCTGATGTCGGCAACTTACCGCTTATTTTCAGTAGCATAGCGTCTGACAAGTATCCTAACGGCTCTGCTTTGAAGTATGATGATACAGGTACTACTGCAGCAGAACCAATAACAGGAGCAGCGTCTGCGCTGGTATCAGACGACTCGTTGTCGGAACAGGGCAACCACATGACTTCGTAAGGTATTGGTGAGGGCAGTCGCCACGGACCGGACGCACTACCAGTGGAAATGAGGTCGAAAAACGGACTGTGCGCCCGTGACCCTTCGGGTTCCTCGTACGCCTCGTCGTCAGCGTCGTTCTCTGTTTCACCCTGTTGCTTTAGGACATGTATGTCTACTACGCGCTGCTGGGGCTGAGTGTCCGAATAGCTGTAAGTCTCAGCGCGAGCAGCGTTGATGGCGTCGGTTGATGAAGCGGTGGAGAGGTTCTGTGCAACGTACTGCGTGTCAGTACTAGTAGCGGTAGTCGCAGCAAGAGGTGTAGCAGCAGCAGCAGTAGCAGCAGCAGCAGGAGCAGCAGCAGCAGCAGCAGCAGGAGCAAGCGCAGCGCTAGCAAGTGCAGCAGTAGCAGGCGCAGCAGTAGCAGGCACAGCAGCAGCAGGCACAGCCGCCTCAGCAAGCGCAGCAGTAACAGGCGCAGCAGCAGCAGCAGCAGCAGCAGCAGCAGGCACAGCAGTAACAGGCGCGGCAGCAGCAACAGCAGCAGCAGCAGCAGTAGCAGCAGCACTAGCAGCACGAGGATCACTAGCAGCCGCAGCAGGCGCAGCAGTAGCAGCAGCAGCGTGCTCAGCAGCAACAACCGTCGCGAGTGTAACAACGTCGCTACTACTGCTGTGTGCGCTCGCTACAGCGGGAGGGTGATAAGACCAAGCGGTTGCGGCGGTAGTCTCAATTTCAGTAGCAAGAGGAGACGCTGACAGTAAACGATCACCGTTCTGCGTATTCTTCTTGTTGTTGAACTCGATTAGATCCTTGGACGACAGTAGTTGTTGTGTTTTGCTCATGGTGGTGCCTGTAGAGAGTAGCAAAAGACTGAGTGAGTGAACGGGTGTTTCCAGGCCTCTTATATACGCCTTCTCGCTTCTAGAGCTAAGCTACTTACAGCTCTCTTCAGCTGCCGCCGGCTGACCGGTGACCATTCACAAAGAGAAACAAAAAGTCATAAGGTATGACGTTTTCAGCTGGATCCCTTTCCCCCGCCCCTTTGAGAGATCGACTGACACGAGCTAAGCTACTTACTGCCTTGTTCAGCAATTCAACGTGCGTTAGCTGTATAAAGGATTAAGCAGTTGCTGCCGCCAGCTGACCGGCGGACATTCCCAAAGAGAAACAAAAGACATAAGTCATGACGTTTTCAGCTGGATCTCTTTCCCCCCTCCCTCTTTTTTTTTGAGAGATGGACTGCCATGAGCGGGCGGTGTACCGACTGTACTAATTCAACGCGCATTAGCTGTATAAAGGATTAAGCAGACATGAGCTTAGAGTGTGTATACAAAAAAACTACAGGAGGCATGTAGTGTGAAGCAGGACCCCCTAAGACGGGAGTGTCTGTCTGTGAGTAGAGTCGTGTGCATGTGGTGAGCGACTTAAGTGTAAAACAAAAAAAAATCACCGCCTCCTGCCGTGGTGAGTAGACTGGCCGGCGGCGGCCGGCTAGTTCAATAGGGGTGACAGCTGACTAAGGCTGTGCATGAAAATCCGATTTTCACCTGACCTCTGACGTTTGTTACAATGAATGCCAAAGGGGGAGAGAGTTGTCCTCAGGTAGGGGGTAGGAGGTAAGGCTAATGGATAAGGAAAAAAAACACCATTTTCAGCTGGCCACCACAGATGGCGATGACATACCCCTCGGCATCTAAGCTCTTAAGAAGCTCTTACGGAGCGGAGCGGCTGCTGGACAGCTGGGGTGAGTAGACCGGCCGGCGGCGGCTAGCTAGTTCAATAGGAGTGACAGCTGACTAAGGCTGTGCATGAAAATCCGATTTTCACCTGACCTCTGACGTTTGTTACAATGAATGCTAAAGGGGGAGAGAGTCGTCCTCAGGTAGGGAGTAGGAGGTAAGGCTAATGGATAAAGAAAAAACACCATTTTCAGCTGGCCACCAAAGATGATGATGACACACCCCTCGTCATCTAAGCTCTTAAGAAGCTCTTACGGAGCGGAGCGGCTGCTGGACAGCTGGGGTGCTGTTGGAAATAGGATTAAACTCTCTCTGTATAAAAGCTCTGATTTCTGTTGGAAAAAAACCATATCACCTTTGACCACAGTAACGTCTACTACCACCACCACCAGCACCACCGCCGCTGCCACCGCCGCCGCCGCCGCCAGTCACAGCTGATCACCTCATTAAAAGCATGTGACGTCGTCGCTTCTAGTCACTTGCTTCATCAAGTCGCTTCCAGAGACACGCTTCTTCCTCTCGAGAGGAAGAATGACGTATATAAGGAGGCTGACACGTGTATAGGTGCCTTATTAGTCGGCAAGGGGTAAATACTAGTGAAAAAGGAAGGCAGGTGTGCAGGTAGCTTTCTAACAGACACGTGTGTGCACTAAGCTGCTTAAGTCTAAACCCCCCTGCAGTAGTCAAGTAGCATGTGAAAACTTACTTAACAGATCACTTAATTGAGTAGAGACTCTGTACTGAGAGAGTCTTTTCAGCTGTTTAAGAGGATTATCTAGGACAGGGTACATAAAGAGTGAAACGCTGCTCTCACTCATCACACTTTCTCGACTCGCCCTTCATCATCGTAGCATCGTCCACTCCACGCTCGCTCAGCATGTTATGAGGGTTATTTCTACCTTTACAGCTTCTTTTCTTATCGAAGTGTCGACGCTACAGAGCATCGAAACTCTCCAAATGAGTCCAAGAAAGAAAAAGCAACTCCCACTAGAAGCAAGAAGAGAAACGGTGCCCTATGATGCATGTGAGGTAAAGAAACATTGGAAGGACGTCACCAAGGAGCAATGGATAGAAGCATGCTTCAACTTCATCGGAACGGAAGTAGTTTCATTTGGACAGAGGGAGAAAATTTTGTTGGAGCTATTTTTCTTAGCTCCGTATAGTTGGCGTGACTGTAGTGGTGAAATTCCTTCAGGTTTTTCAGCGTTCGGCATACAAGTTATCTGGTCTTTGAAGAAGCTTCGATATATGCAACGCACTCACGAGGAGATTGTTCAGAAAATGACGGAATTCGAAACAAAAGAAGTATGGTGCGAGGAGACGACATATGCGGACGATGATCTGGAGTACATCATTTGTAGCCCGTTGGAACATTATGTTAAAGACTTTGAGGACATGCTAGCCAGCACTGCGATGACCCCGAAAGAGAGATCCCTTACTGCACAGAAGGAGGCCAAAGCTGTGTTGGAAAAGCTCAAGTTTGGTCAAGGATTCACTCTTCAAAGCAGCTGTGTGAGTGTGATAAAAAGTGTTGTGTTGAAACATCCGGACATGAAGTTTTCGCGTGCTGTCGACACACTTCCTTTGCCTGAACTGATGATGAACATGATCGACCCCATCGTACCAACATGTTTCGACTCTGCCAATTGTCCCATGTATAAAATGGTTTCAAGTTTTGCCTGTGGCCGATGGCTAAACGATCCACTGAAGTCAGAAAACCTCCTTGATTTAGTCGACTGACTAAATGTATTTTCTCATACTAGTATTAGTAGCATTAGTAATAGCGGCTACTCGGTCTCGTGCAGCATCCGTGACATCGTCAGCAGCAGCAGCACGATCAGCACAAGCAGCAGCTGCTGCACAAGCAGCACAAGCAGCAGCATCTGTCAGCAGCATCAGTGACATCGTCAGCAGCAGCAGCAGCAGCAGCTGCTGCACGAGTAGCACAAGCAGCAGCATCTGTCAACAGCATCCGTGACATCGTCAGCAACTGCAGCAGCTGCACGAGCAGTACAAGCAGCAGCAGCTGTCAGCAGCTGCAGCAGCTGCACGAGCAGCACAAGCAGCAGCACCGACAGCAGCAGCAACAGCAAATCAGCAGCAGCAGCAGCAGCGGCAATGTGGACCGCTAAATTCGAGATGGTGACATATCTGTTTCTTAGAATCGACATTCGACATGAGGTCTAGTGACATTTGACATGAAGCTTGAAAAACATAGTGACAGGTGACATGAGCAATTCTTAAAATCGACACGAGATATGAGCATAATTAAGCGACATCGACATGTGCCATGGCTATTTTTTATTTTTTTTGAAGACAACCGCCATAGCTTCCTTATCCAGACCTCCACTAGTAGTGCTCTATAAGCGCAAGCTTTGCCTTAAGAGAGCTGTGGCTGTGAACCCTCTCCTCTCTCCGTACACACAGGTAAATATCAGAGTCAGCCAATGTCGCCAATACTACTCTCATACAAGGGTCAGGCGCTGCTAGACTATAATAGATGGGTCAAGGACTGTTCTACTGAGGGTCAGGCTAGGCCGGACATTCAATAACGGGCTGGACTTTAGCAAATTTGCTTGAAAGTCTAGCCAGCAAGAGATGCACATCATCATAAACGCGATCATGATACCTTTCATGGTAAGTAGACTCGCCTCTCTGCCCTCTCTTTTAGAGAGGGCAGAGAAGCGAGTCTCACTCTTAAAAAACCCTGCCCCTCCCCCCCTCCCCCCCTCCCCCCCCATGCATCTTAAAGAGTGCCCCCCAGAGTGCCCCTCTCCCCCCCTCCTAGAAAAAAAGAGCCATATTTTTAAATTATTTTTTAGCAAGCTTTTTCAGCTTGCTTTTTTTTTCTTTTTTTAAATTTATTTATCCATCAAAATCTCAAGTGACTTATTTTGAAAGCCAACCTAGTAGTCACGTGACCCCCTTAAGTAGGTCACTTCCCGTCACGTGACCTATTTGAATTTCCCGCCAACATGGTGGTCACGTGACCCTCTTAAGTAGGTCACTTCCGGTCACGTGACCTATTTGAATTTCCCGCCCAAAGGTCACGTGACCGGAAGTAGGTCACTTCCGGTCACGTGACCTATTTGAATTTCCCGCCAAAAGGGAGGCCTCTCATTGGCTGCTTTTGAATTTCCCGCCAAAAGGGAGGCCTCTGATTGGCTGCAGGTCGATTGAGTAATAAACAGTACTTAACTATAGTCCCGTTCCGATACATACAATACTACTTATGTCATCTTTTTGAAGGCTTACTTATCCCGCTGTTGACATTGATCTAGTAGCAGTGTTGCAAATTATTATTAAAATATTGATTAAGACAGATTGTATTTTTTTGTATATATACATATACCGGGTAGCTTAGTTATTCTTTCTGACTTATTTCCTGATTTCTTCTCCCTGTAGGTCCAAGCTAAGGCGTCCCTGGCAGCAACCTTGGCAGATGAGGTCCATGCAAACATCACTATATCTGCAAAAGACATAAATGAGATCTACATGTGCTTCCAAGACAAGCAGGCCAGGGCTAACACAAGTCGGGTGGATGCTCAGAAAGCACAGACAGACGCAACGGCCGCTGCTGTAGTAAGTTTACAAACGATTTATTCATATAAATAGGGCATATATAACCAAAGCTATACTTAATCTGGGACCTGCTGGCGAGGCCCCTAACTGCGATGTCACTATAGTCCACATAGATAATGTCAATTAGAGTGGGTCCAGATGGGTCAAAAGCGACCTGGCGACTTGGGCTGTTTTGGAGGCGACTTCCGACCTAAGGCAATATTTTAAGCGACCTGGCGACTTTTGGATATAATTTACTATAGAATAAAGGGTCCAAAAAAGTGACTTTTCGACCTGGCCCCCTTAATTTCGGCGACTTTCCGACCTCAGGGGGGGACCCATCTGCACCCCCATTAGAATATAGACAACACCTAACCTAAGTGTCATTTACAGGCACCATCACTAAACTTTGCAGCCTCCTGGTTACCACATTTACCAAAGGTTTTACAACTTACAGTGAAAACCATTGAAGATAGCAACAGTCCCACTCCACATGTTATTGCCCTGCTAATTTACCAAAGACACAGGCTATACCCAGCCAACAAAAAAACGTTCTAAAACTATATATAACGTAATGCCATAGTGAGGAGCGTCAGAGAAACGTTATATAACGTTAAATAACGTTACAAAATGTTGTATAACGTTTTTGGTTTACTGGGTATCGTGTCCAGCTGTGAGCTCATTAGTCTAGCTCTTTGTCGGCCTCGCCAGCAGGTCCCAGATTGAGTATATCACCGTCCATACATAATATCATGGCCACAATCTACTGGAGAAGTTTGGAAGATTCAGCCCATATAATAAGTATTATCTATACATGGGTTTGGCCATCAGCAGTAGCCTAGTAATCAGCAGTACCTAGAACCTAGGTGTATCACCGTACCCACCACAAATTAAAGATGACTGACAGAACAAGTTAAATCACAGTTGTCTTCTTATTCTTCTTGACCAAGAAGTTGCTAAAATTTTTGACAAATATGAATTATTAAAAAGGTAAGAATATAAAAATAAAAGACGGGAATGCATGATCTGCCCTATTTTTAAAGCTATGGTCGGGTTGCCTGAAACACACCTTTTAAAAATTTGATTTGCCCTAACAAGAAAAACATGAACCATCTGTAGATGGATAAATGTATATATTATACATAATACTAACATAGCAAAATCTACAATATTATTGATATTCAACTGACTAAACTGTACACTTCTAACACCCAGATGCAAGAGGAGAATATTCAGCAGTTACGTGACGTAACGACAAGGGCGGTCGGACTGGAAGGACAATTCACATCCACCCTGAATGACCTTCTAAGCATAAAGGCCGAGGTTGATGCTCTACTAAATGACCTTGGCATTGTTAGTGGGGGAAGTGATACAAACTGTAAGTAAACTGACCTTGTACTATAGTTAATTAAAAAAAAATGTAATCAGCCATATAGGACTAAAGTAGGAATGCACTGAAGCCATAACCTGAAAAGAAACTTCATTTTATGTTACAACTCTGAAACTTTCTTTTTTGAAAAAGAATCTTATGTACTTATATCCTACAAGTTATACCATCAATTTATAGTTCCCTATAAGGAAATGTTCTCTGTCATTACAATCGTTCTTTTGTACATACTATAGAGCAACACTTGCCCTTCTTTTTTCAGTCCTACTTGAGACCTTCCAGGCGCAAAGGAATGAAGTAGATGAAATAGCTCGTGAAGTACAAAACATCGATGGAGATGCAAACCTTGCTCACGCTAATCTAGATCGATTGGATCCGGAAACAGCAACCTGTACTCACAGTTAACATTAGCTTTAGTGATTTCATCTGAATATATAAAAACATGTAATGTTATTAGATGTGGGTCCAACTATTCAAGTCTTCCATGTTCAAGCTATGTCTTGTTCAGATATTCAGGTGACCAACAACTGTAACAAATGAGGTGTTTTAATACAGTCATAAATATTGCATAGTCTACGCTGATATATACCACTCATGAAACTAGATGTTAGAAGATGCACATATGGTGACATTTATATCCCAAACATTATTGTCTTTGATTTATCCGTGTATGTGTCTACTCTATGAACTCTTTCACAGAAATAATGCCCGTAGTTCCTATGATAATATAGTAGCTCATATATGTATAATTAAATTCGTCTCTTTTATGTTCTATCATGTCTAGTGCCTATCATTTTCTTCAGGCCTTAGGGGACCTATTAGAAATGTAATTATATATCATGATAAGTAAGCTTTTAGCACATTTCACATGGGCTCTAATTTGGGAGTGGTCTATTTTTGATAACAAGGGGGGGGGGGGGAGATGATGGATTTACATGAAAGCGTGCCAGAGAGGGTGGGGTCTAAATTTCTCGCAGTCAACCCCTATTACCGTAAATTCACGCATATAACCCAAACCTCTAGTGCGGGTTATACAATATTATCAAAGTCTATGTGTGGGTAATATGAGGGTTTTTATAAGTATAGTATAGTACTAAAACGGCGATTTTCAGGCCCCAGGTGCGGGTTATAGGATTCTTCCAAACTCGGGATGCGGGTTATACGCGAGGTGTGGGTTATACGTGGGAATTTACGGTATGCACAATAACGCATATATGGGCGTTGTCTGCCTCTCCAAATCTAGCCCCTGTCGTTGAGCTGATCATTTTGTATATGCATGATCATCTAATGTGGGTCTGATTGGACTAAAGCAATAATGAAATGTCCTTATAATACTCAAGGGTTTATGCATTTTATGTTGAATTTTCTTGCCATGTTGTTTGAATCAAGAATTGCTAAGCTATGAACTGTGGTGAATTAAGTTGTGCAAGATTACGGTAATTATTTTCAGATATCATAGTGTGATGACTATCTGCACAGTCATGTCCAGTGTAGGCGGTGGGAAAGTCTAGTCCTATTAAAGCAGCAACTTGACCTACTTGGATCTCCCCCAAGTCTAGCATAAAGTTAAAGCTGGGTTGTCAGGGAACAAGTTCAGCATTTTTTATACATAGACTAAAATAATAGTTCCACCAGAGGGCAGCAGTGTTTGGACAGGGGACCATGAGCATTGTCCAGCTACAACATATTGTGCCTGTAAGAGCTGAGCTCCCAGCCCATAAGAGCCCTCTTGTGAATGAAAACTGAACTATATCCAAAAGTGTGTTTGGCCTCACTTCAACCATGATGGTCAAGCTTTAACATGTATGGGTTCACCATCTGTTTTTCCTTAAGCAGAGCAAAATAATGTGGCATAGTAGCCCCCTCTATAGCATAGTGGAAAGTTTAAAAATACAGATACTGATCTTTCTATGACGGGAAGGAAATTCACCATTGCAAGAACCAATGCCAATATGACCTCTTGTGTGAGAAGAGGGAACTAAAATGGCCTAGTGTTGTGTAGCTTTTATATTTTACAGCTAAGAATAATCAGCACACAATTATGGTGTCCTGCCAATAAAAGGGCAGTACATATGTTGTATGATTTGCATGAATACACATGGAAACCATTGAGGTTAGGAATAGTTCCTCAATAATTCATATAAATAGAAACATAGTGAGAGGTAATTCACCTCATGCCTACCAGGAGGCAGCATTGAGTACTCAGGCAAATAGCAGAGTGTTATTGTTATCCAGTTTATAGTTGGCTGACTTTTATTCTTACAAAAGGTATTTCACCTATATTCATATAGAAAGAAGCACCCATAATTATTATTTATAAATTAGGCTGTCCACATATGAGTCTGTGAAGATTGCTGACATGTTATAAACTAAAACGCGATGCTCAGAGCTAAAGTTGCTGCTTTAAGAACTGGGAGAAGTATAACTGTTGGAATTGCTGACATACCATGTACAGTTCTAGCCCATGATGTGATACTAGGTAAATTGAGCTCCTCTGGACAAGCAGCCTTGGCCAAAAAGATATTCATATTTAACTTAAACAATCAAGGGATATGTCAAGATGCCTTTGCTGTTCAGTTGGTAAACTATACACCAGACAGGTACTTGGCTGTGTTTAAACTGCAATCTACCACATAAACATATCGACATAATGCTTAGAGAATACATTTTAGTCTATATCAATAAAATTGTTGGTAAATGCAACTGCCTGCTTTTTCACAATTTGCGTGAATGAAGCAAGCACAGTTATCTAAGCCAATATTCTTGATATGTATAAAAATATATTTTGTACAATTTGTAAACAATGTTATCTATATATAAATGGCGAGGATAAATACAAAGATTTTAGTGGCAAAGTAGAGAAGATTGTAAATATAGTTTAGAGATGTATTTATCCACTGCTAGAAGTATTGCGATGGTGAAATTAGTTACATAAATGTCTTTAATTAATTTTGTAAAGAGTCTGTAAATAATCCTTTGAGTTTGCACAAAGTATAGATACAACCTAGTTTGAAGCTTGGTTTGACAAATAATGTCCCACTTTGTCTACATGGAAGAGAGAAAGAACAAGTTAAAGGACTGCCAACTTTAGAATCTTTAGTAAGTTATGTTGTTGAATAATTACACATGATTTTATATGTAATTCTCTATAGGGAGTACATGAAGATGTAGTCTAAGGGCCAACTATTCTTGCCTATATATTTTATTTACATTCGTTTCATACACATCAAACGTGTTATTCATCTTCTTTTCATCTTTTTTGAGGGATATGTTATTATTGTTTGAGCTTATGCTCATTCATTGGTTGTTGGATATAGCCATTTTTAGTTTTTCTTTCTATCATTACTGAAGCAGCATTACCTCTGAAATATATAAACTCTAATATTATAAACTTCAACATAATTAGTTATGAACATAATAGATGATTACTGTTTGATCAAACAAGACTTCATCATGGTTGAGGCGTATTTTCTCATGAATATATTTTAAGGAATAAAATATAATAAGAATATCAACTGTTGTTGTGGTTTTATTAACTATACAGGATGGGTCTGAATGCAGAAACATATACCAGCAAGATACCCCATGCATATATGATAATTATAAACCTACGACAGGCAGGAATCATATTTCGAGTCCCAAAAAAAAAGTATGATGAAATCCAAGGTGTTTTATCTGCATTGAACTGGATAAGGCCAAATTTAAAAAAAAGGTGTGTTTCAGGTTACTCGACCCTACCTAGCAAAACTGGGCTGACCCTAAAATATTTTATGCAATTTTGAAAAAATATTTATATTTTAGGTCATTTTAGGGCTAATTAAGGGTCGACGATCTAAAAGTTCACGAATTGAGGCAGTCATCGGTGAGTCGGCATTGAAGTCCGTGCGTCAATTTCTAGGTACTTTTCAGGCCAAAGTTTTTAAAAAATCTTTAAAGAAAAGAAAAAATCCTCCCTACCTACCCTAGTTTTTCAGACCATGTAACCTGAAACACACCTTCTTTTTTTGGCCTAATGTGTCCGTTTAAAATGCAAAATCCCTACTTATCCAAAAAACTTACTTAACCAAATGTGATAGGTCACTACTTTCAAAACGCTTTCCTGAATACATCAATACATTTCTGCAGCTAAAATAAAAGCATAGTACATGTATTTGTCAATTATTCATGTGCTTATTTCTCTCAATCCCAGATGATTTTCAATACACTGTGATATAGGAGTTTTAGCTAACGATTGTAATTGACCAGCATAACTTTGGCACAGGGTCTGATTGATGTATTTAATACACTACTGTTAAGTGATAAAATTATCACTACGATGGGGTAAAAGTATATGTTGAGAAATTCCTGGGAAAGGGCTATACGAACTGGGATGCCTGTGTGGACTTACACCAACTAAATTACACAAGTCTAAGAAAGACCACTACGAAGTTCAACTATAGTGCAGTTTCTATACAGGCGGTAGCCACAGTGTGCGCAGGCCTGAGTAAATTGGCTCCAAAACCGGGGAATAGACTTATAGACATTGATATTGCAATTTTGTTATAAAGGGTCGCCATATTGCAGCCTCTATATGTTAATTTGGCAACCCCTGCTGGTACAGTGGTAGCTTGGAACCAGCAAACAGGAACCAGAATGTATGATGGGAACTTTACCATCATAGTTTCTGGTCACATTTGCGGTTCCTGTTTGCTGGTTCCAAGCTACCAGATACCAGCTGTTTGATATCTAATCCCTACTGGCAGCTTGGAACCAGCATGATGGGGGTTTTCCCATCAAACTTTCTGGTTCAAGTTCTACTTTATGTTCCAAGCTTTGAGTAGGGATTGCCCAAACCCAACAAAATTCAAGTTAAAAATCGTATTGGTTGTTACCAGACCCTTCCTGTACAGAGGGATCTGGGAGCGAGAGTAGAGTACACTGATATTCCTAGGCTCCCTATACGACCCATCTCTCAGTCACTAGTACATAACCTAGTTAGTCATTTTCTGGCTCTCTATACGACCAGCCTAGGTAAGTTATTATTGTCAGGTTGATCAGTACTGACCACCCCCCCCCACCTTAGTCTTTTAATTTCCAGGGGGAACCACTGAGGGGTGATTATAGTATCTTACAGGTGGCACCAACTAGTGGTATACAAATACAACACACCAATGATGAACCTAGGTTAGCCACTACTGGCTAACCCCCTTAGTCATATTTGAATATAATTTTGCAATTGTGACTAACACACATATGATGAACCTAGGATAGTCTGTACTGACTAACCCTCTCAATCTATGGATTTTCAATGTAGAGTACCCGCTTCAGATTTGGAGGCGCCGGGTTGGGATCTTGGTAATTCCAAAACACTTTTTTTATGCCGAAGTGGTGGCTTAGCCACCTGGTGGTGCCGCCAGGCACCACCAGCACGAGGTAAATGATGTTTGCACTTCACCAGAAGTCAGAACGGGTGCCGCCATCTTGGATTGTGCCGCCATCTTGGATTAAGGAGTTTTTATGCAAATTTATGCTATGTGATAACAATAATATAAATCAACCTTTGATAGTTCCTGAGGTCGATTATAATCATACCTATCTCCCCTAATATGGACCCAAGGAATTCAATGGTTCTATTGGTTTGTTGCTAATACAACTGGTTGCCTAGCAACGGATATTCTAATTGTTTATCTACCTAGCAACGCACATTTCCATGGTCCTGAGGTTGATTATAATCATACCTACCCCCCTTAATATGGACCCAAGGAATTCAATGGTTCTATTGGTTTGTTGCTAATACAGCTGGTTGCCGAGCAACGGCTATTCTTTTTGTTCATCTGCCTAGCGACACACATTTCCATGGTCCTGATGTTGATTATAATCATACCTACCCCACTAATATGGACCCAAGGAATTCAATAGTTCTATTGGTTTGTTGCGAATACAGCTGGTTGCCCTGCAATGGCTATTCTATTTGTTCATCTGCCTAGCAACGCACATTTCCATGGTCCTGAGGTTGATGATAATCATACCTACCAGCCCTAATATGGACCCAAGGAATTCAATGGTTCTATTGGTTTGTTGCTTATACAGCTGGTTGCCTAGCAACGGGTATTCTAATTGTTTATCTACCTAGCAACGCACATTTCCATGGTCCTGAGGTTGATGATAATCATACCTACCCCCCTAATATGGACCCAAGGAATTCAATGGTTCTATTGGTTTGTTGCTAATACAGCTGGTTGCCTAGCAACATCTATTCTAATTGTTTATCTGCCTAGCAACACACATTTCCTTACCCCCTAGCATGGACCCAAGGAATTCATAGGAACTGCCATATTTGAAGTAATATCATCCTTCTCCCTGATAACCCCTTGGCGGCCCTGCTTATATGGTGTCTTGAATGGGTTTCCTTCAAACATACCAACCATGTAGACATTATGTTTCTTCGAATGCAAGAATTGCGGTTGTTGCCGCGTATAAAAATGCCCGAGGCATTTTTTTAAGCGGCAACAACCCCAATTCTTGTTCCACCATCTTGCATCGACTTAGTGACATATTCCACTTTGCTGCAATGTTTACGCACATGCTACTCCTTGTGAGACAGTACAAATGCTATATTCACTTGCTAGAATATGACGAACAAAGATAGTGCAACATGCATACATGTGTGAAGAGAGTGGGAGATAAACGCAGCGTACTAATATGTGGGAGTAATATATGGAATCTGAAGTTAGATGCCGGCTGGACAATGTTAAAATATATCGAATAGATGATACCTACCCGCTACAATTGTGATAAATCAAAATATGTGATAGATCAAAATGCATGGGCTAATCAATAAAGAATAAAGGCCCAATTGTTGACTCGGTAACTTTGCTACTTTCATATGAGGCCCATGTCCACTAGGATATATAACAGCGCAAAAACACGTGGGTTATGTCATATGTAAATAATCAGATGTATCTTTCCGAGGTAAATACAATCACTGCGGTAGTGTGGTCCAACACTAGATGTTAGACGAATGGGTACCCCACCACCAATTACCATTCAACCACCCGCACCCCATGTATAACAACACTAATCACTGCTCTGACCAACCAACCATGAACTGTATTCACCCCCTCATCCCCCACCCAGCGCTAGTGCCAGTTCCCTGCATCCTTAATGATCTGTTATTGATCTGATGCTAATTAAATTCCAGACATATAATAGCCAATAGCCAATACTCCAGAGCATACCCCATTAGTAGAGCAGACATGAAGAAAGGATACTCTACGCGGAGTTGCTCACACATACAGACTTGCCCCCATGCACTGATGATGTTAGTGGGAATGGTCATATATTGTCAGGTGGGAGGGTTGGCTAGGTATAGGTTTAAGGTAGTAAAAAGTAAAGGGGCAATTAAAGAAGAAAGATATTGGCCCTGATAGCTTTAGATCGAAATCGGTGGCCCTGTAATCCAGAGTATAATATCAATACTTTAGCTTTGAGATCTTCTCGCACTTCTCATGCACGTTAGATGCTTTTTGAATACTTTAGTTTTAGCACCGTGCTAACCCCCAAGATGGCCTGGCAGAACCACAGTGTTTTGGGGCTCTTAAGTTTTCAGACTACCTAACTTGTCTCCCCCCCCCTCACCCCACCCACACAAAAATGAATTTCTCACTTTAAAACATGAATGCTTAAGAATCACATGGCTTATATGAGTGATTTTACGCTTGGCCGTGTCGAGGTTTATTAAGTGTTATCTCCCCCCTCCATACGCCTCTTCCTATGAAGGCTTCTAATTCTATTACATAGCAAATACAGCACTCCCTATGTTAAACCTATGGGAGCTCCGTATTCTGAGCTCATGGAGTTTGGTTTGGCTATGCTCCATGGCCTCCAAGTTTATTGATTTTCTTCACTTAAAATTTAAGACAGTAGGGCCATGTAATAGAACACAAACCCCATACACTCATCAACATTATGTCCGCCATAAATCACTTATGGAAGCTGGGCCGTATATCACACTCACCCCAGCGTCAACTCGTGAAGTATGATGTACATGTATATCAATGTCGTGGAGTTTTGTCTATATATCCATCAAACCCCCTCACCTCCCAGTTGGCAATAACTGGCTGGTCCCTCATTTGGACCTGGCTGGCTGGCTGGTCAGTCATTACCTATGGCAGCATATAGTGTGCCGGTCAAGGTGATGATTATGGTGAGAGTGGGGCGGCTGTTATAAAGAGTACACACCTATATATTACCTCCATAGTCGCTGGATCCTACCACATACGGCTCACTAGTACCCCAAGCACTAAACCATCATTATGTACCCTCACCACCGCAAAAACTGGATAGCTCTCCCAAGTGAGAGGACAGACGTTCAGAGCGTTATCTTAATAAGACATCTTAAAGTCTTAATTCAGTGTCTTAAGTTGGGGCAGGGCTTGTCAGGGCTAGGGCTTGTCAGGGCTAGGGCGCCACCTGTAGTTATACTTGTGTACTAGGATCGTCCTGTGACTGTTTCAGGCTCGGGTCTTAATCAAGTCTTAATAAGTCTTAGTCTTAAAGGCTTAATAGTACTCACCATCAATAAAGAAGGAAGAAAATAAAATAAAAACGGGGGTTGGGGGGCAGAGCCCCCCATGATATTAACAAATAGTGGCACTTGAAGTAAGGGTGGCTCCATCTGTCGGATTATGTAGAAGGTAAGGTGGCTACTTCAGACTAAGATTAAGACTATTAAGACTGTCTTAATAGTCTTATTAAGATAACGCTCTGAACGTCTGTCCTCTCACGTGGGAGAGCTATCCCGTGCGTGCCTCACCACCCCAGGATGCACTGCGTGTGGACACGCCCTCCCTACCGGAAATGGTTACCATGACAACAGGAAGAGCGCCCTCAAGTTGGCAGTATGCCGAGCATGCTGTGGACATGGTGTGTTGAAGGTAATGATTGCTGGAGGCTGCATGGAGCCTGTTGTCGCTGTACTGTGTGGTCATCATGTGTTGTACTATATCGGCCATGTAAGGTTTGGGGTATACACTGAAAATAATGAATCTCAAATGTTAGTCCAAAGTTAGTAGGTTGTACTAAGGTTTTACTAACTTTTGTACAATTATTAGCGGAAATTACGTGCCCAAATTTCCTATCCTATCTTGGCATTTTGCTGCTAACCCTTAGCTAAAAGTTAGCATTGCCCAGATAACCTGAACTTATGAGGCTACCATAAAATCCTGTGTACACCCGCATCTCACATATAACCCACACCCCGACTTTGAGAGAATCCTATAACCTCTATTTAGGGCTTGAAAATTGTGATTTTAGTACTGTACTATACTTTCAAAATCCCTTGTATTACCCACCCCTAGACCTGCGAATATTATATACCCTGCACTAGAGGTTTGGTTCTAGTATAACCCACAGGTTACATAGGAATTTATGGTAGTCATTCATTAGTGATTATTACATCTATTACCAGTCAGTGGCGTGGCCCTGGTTAATATGCAACAACCACAGCATGAGTTACCTGTGCAATGGTAACTCCATCCATTGAAGCCAGTTTGTCTACATAACAATTATTGTCCTGTAGAAGTGGCCATATAGAGACTTGAGGCTGTCTTTGATATATATGCATTTTTCAAAAACACAAAAAAGGTGTCCCATTCAGAAAACTTCATTGGAATAGGTTGATCAGTTTGAAAAAAATATCTGCGAAAGACCTGCGAATATTATATACCCTGCACTAGAGGTTTGGTTCTAGTATAACCCACAGGTTACACAGGAATTTACGGTAGTCATTCATTAGTGATTATTATACGATTGAACGACTCATCGTGCTTTTTAGGTGATATCCCCGTGCTGATATCTAGTGATATCGGCACTCTTCCGGTTGATATCGGCACTCTTCCGGTTGACGGGAGTCATTCCGAAATTTCGTCCCCCATAAAATCCGAAGTTTCATGGAGACTAGAACACGCTACTTCAAGACTTGAAGTCCGACGTGCTAACCACCACGCCGTGAAGGCGCTGGTAGCGGGAGGTGGCGAAACAAGGAGTCTACAGGCGGATTTCCAGCCCTGTAGGACCATTATTTACCGAGTTACAGAAGAAAAGACATTTTTTGGTATAGTTTCTTTGAAAAGCAATATTTTTTTATAATTTTTTTTTTACTATAAAGGTAGTAGTTGGACTTTATTTACCTAGTCGTTAAAATAATTTTAGGGGGGGTTTTTCACATACATATAGGCCCTTTAAAATTGCTACGTATCCACTAGCCCACTCTCAGTTTCGAACCGGGTACCCCATGCGTATGAGCCATACGCGCTGACCGCTCGGCCACGGCAGATATGGTACACAGCAGGGGAAACGCTGGCTATGTTCTAGTCTATCTAACGAATGCGCCCCGCGCTCAGGTGCCAAAGCCTTTTTGTATCGTGTCCTCTCATTGGCTGTCCCGTTTTAACTCCACCAATCAGCGAGCAGGTTGGTGGGATGTCAAAATCAACATGGCCCCCTCCTTGCTCGATCTAGTCTACATAGATATCCTTCAAAATGGCGAAATTAGGACGAATTTAAGGTAATTAAAGACATTTGAATGGAAATATCGTATAATAAAGCTAATAATGTATGTCTGACGCTCGCACTCGGGGCTGTATCGCTGGATATCGTCACTCGTGCTTCGCACTCGCGCCGATATCCAGCGATACAGCCCCTTGTGCGAGCGTCAGACATACATTATTGGTTAATTATTACATCTATTACCAGTCAGTGGCATGGCCCTGGTTAATATGCAACAACCACAGCATGAGTTACCTGTGCAATGGTAACTCCATCCATTGAAGCCAGTTTGTCTACATAACAATTATTGTCCTGTAGAAGTGGCCATATAGAGACTTGAGGCTGTCTTTGATATATATGCATTTTTCAAAAACACAAAAAAGGTGTCCCATTCAGAAAACTTTATTGGAATAGGTTGATCAGTTTGAAAAAAATATCTGGCTAAGTAGATACATACATACATTATGTTACACCCCATGTCATATTCAAAATTAGAAAAGTTTATCTCTAAGCATGATAACACGTACAATTACAATATTATCATATAGATAAATATCTCATGATTTGCTTGTGCTGTCACCTGGTGTGGAGTTCCTGTGGGTAGCTGGTTAGTAAAAAGTTAGTCATAGTTTAGCAAAATCTTAGTTCTATTTAATAATGCTGATAAGTTAGTGGTTTTGACTAAGATATATTAGCATTGACTAACCCCCGGAATTTTCAGTGTAGGTAGTTAGGGAAGAAATCATGGTCTACCATATTGTATCTGCGCTGCAGGTAATGGGGATGCTGAGGGGGTAATGGTGACTTGTTCATGGGTCTGGACCATTACATAGACATCAAATTGAATTCGACATGCGACATACGCCCATACTGATACAGAGCCCCATTTAAAGCCTTCAGAGGGGCAAATGGGCTCCAGAGATCCTACCCTAGAAATTCTGACAAAGTTGCCTGAAAAACATCTCCTTTTTTTGGCCTGAGGTGACAGCAGAAAAGGGTGTACTGTAGTAGAGGAAAAAGCCTGTGTTGCACGCCAGTGAAATCTAAGTTAGTGTACTATAGTACACCCGCTGGGTGAAAGGGAGCACATAGTAAAGGTTCCGGAAAAAAGAGGTGTAAAAAAGGAAAGAAATCCGGGAAAAACCGGTCTTGAAGACTATGACACTACTTAAAGGGGCATTCTCACCACTCACACTTACCACATAACAGACTAGAACAGTACTAGAATTGTGAGTGGGAAACCCTCGGTGAGAATGCCACTTTAAGAGTAGGCAGACGAAGGTGTGAGATATCCGACGTTGGAGGACTTCGCAGCATTAGGACTCTTTATATTATCCTCATGTCCGGATTATAAGAATAAAGTAGGTTTACTCTATGTAGATACTGGGCCTGGAATTCATTCAAAGTTGATGGCTATAAAATCTAAGGTGCCTCTGTTTCATATGTCAGACAAACTCTGCTATCTTAAAAAGTAACAGGGTGGCTTCTATTTGGACAAGAACATGGGGGCACGTGGATCTTCCTTTCCGGCTACTAATATGTACCTGTCAATTAGATGAATAAAAGTAAGACATGAAGGAGTACATAACATCTTCATATTTTAATAAACCTGGTTAATTAAAACTGGGCAGCCAAGCAGAAAGGCATACCGTTAGCGTGTAGAGCGTCCTTTCTGTCTGGCTACTCACATACGCCACACACTCAGAAAAGTCAGTGTCATTGTCGCTAACACCACTCTCACCTGAAAGTCAAGCAGTGCTTGACATTCAGGTGAGAGTGGTTTTAGCGACAATGACGATGACTTTTCTGAGTGTGCACCATGTAAGGGGAAATGCTTTTCTTATCACACATCAGGTGTTAACTGATAACTATGTACCCTCTGAGCACAGAAAAAAAACGAAGTTGGTATTTCTAATGTATCTTGGGGGAAATGGCTAGTTTTCCTTGGATAGTGCTTTTGGCTAATGCTTAGCGAGAAATTGGCTAAGGTGTTAGACAGAATATCTAACCCCTAGACCACAGCAAGGCAAGGTCAATTTTGCTGGTACCCCACAGAGGAACCAGCAACTTCCTGGCAAGCATGGCAGACAGGACAGAAATGAGGTAGGTACTGAATTTATATCCAATCTAATCTGTGATATGGTTTGACATCCACTATTGTCTTTCGTGTAGGATGGATGTATGGGTGTTTGTGATTCAAATTATACTACAATTTATATCTATAATACTTTATTTAGCTTTATTTTGTAGTAAAAAGATGACAATTACAACATACTCTATTATCACCCACCCCTTCGGTGGCCCAGGAGGCTCACCTAAAAAAAGAAAATTCAATTTTTTTTTCCTTTTTCTTTATATATCAGTTTTTTTTTTTTTTTGGGGGGGGGGGCTGAATTTCATGTTTTTGAAAAGAAATCACCCACCCCTTGTGTATGGTGGCCCAGGACACACATTATCACCCACCCCTTGAGTATGGTGGCCCAGAAGGCTCACATAAAAAAGGTTTTTTTTCTCGAATTTTTTTTCCAGTTTATTTTTTGGTGAATTTCATGTTTAATAAAAAAAAAATCACCCACCCCTTGAGTATGGTGGCCCAGGAGGCTCACTTAAAAAATTAAATTCAAATTCTTTTTTAAAATTTGTTTCACTGTTATCTTTTTTTGGTGAATTTCATGTTTTCAGAAAAAGATGACCACATCTGAGTATGGTGGTCCAGGAGGCTCACGTGAAAAAGAAATTCAAAGATTTTTTTCATTTTTTAAAATTTTGTTCAGTTTTTTGGGGGGCTGAATTTCATGTTTTTGAAATGAAATCACCCACCCCTTGTGTATGGTGGCACAGGACACATATTATCACCCACCCCTTGAGTATGGTGGCCCAGGAGGCTCACATAAAAAAATTCAAGAATTCTTTTTTTTTTGTTGAATTTCATGCTTTTTGAAATAAAACATCACCCACTCTTGAGTATTGTGGCCCAGAAGGGTCACATAAAAAAGGGTTTTTTTTCAAGAATTTTTTTCCATTTGTTTTTTGGTGAATTTCATGTTTTAAAAGAAATCACACACCCCTTGTGCATGGTGGCCCAGGAGGCTCACATAAAAAATGAAAGTTTTTTCAAGAATTTTTTTTTAACAATTTTCTTTTGTTTGAATTTCACGTTTTCGAAAATAAACCAAAAAAAAGAAAAATCCACTGTTTCTGTCAAGCTGATGGATGCCAACTTGTGGCAGGTACTCTTTAGCATGGGGATGGAATACATATGGCAATTTATAGCATCCTGGGTGGGAATTTACAGCAGATTAGCAGCCCGCATGGAAGCTGGCCCTGTCAAACCTTGTGACAGGTATCTTCTCCTTAGCACTGATATTCAATGCATTTGTATAGGCCTACCAAAGTTATAGGACCCTGACATCCTTTGAAATTGACCCCTACCAAAAGTGGTCCTCTTGCAGAATATCGGCCACTTGTCAAAAATGCAAATAATGTCAAAAATCATGAAAAATGTTGATTTTCGGGAAAATGGCCAATTTGGAGGAAAAAGGGTTAACATCTCAAAAACATTGATTTTTTTTCAGGAAAAGGGCCCATTTGGTAAGAAAAAGAAATCAAAATCTCTGTCCAGAAAAAAGATAAACAGGTCGATAGATGAATGAATGGTAAAAAAGGATTGGAAATGATTGTTTTTATTTACAAATACCAATTAACTGCAATTTTTTCCTTCTACTTTCTGTTTCAATCGGATCCAGACTGACTTGTGAATGCTGCAGAGACAAGTAGTGTACATCAAATGGACTCTTGAAGGCTGTCATACATACATAGCTATAGGCCTACTGACGGAGCTACAGGCCTACTCACACAGTTACATGCATACTGATGCAGCTACAGGCCAAATCACTTGGCTGTAGGCCTACCTACTTAGCTACAGGCCTACTAATGCAGCTACAGGCCCATCAACACAGCTGTAGGCCTACCTACATAGTTACAGGCCTATCGATGCACCTATGGGCTAACACTGCTACAGGCCTACTGATGGATTTACAGGCCTAATAACACAGTTGTAGGTCTATCTACACAGCTACATGCCTACTGATACAGCTACAGGCCTATTCATACAGCTACGGGTCAACATACACAGCTTCAGGCCTATTCACACAGCTGTGGGCCTACCTACACAGCCACAGGCCTACTCTCACAGCTACAGTGCCGGTCACACAGCTACAGGACAGCTCATATAACTACAAGGCTGTCCCTGCAGCTATGGGGTTGCAGATGCAAAAGGGCTCTCCTTGAGGCCACAAAGTTGCCTCTTTAGTTGCTCTTTTGTATAATCTTGCTAAAGTATGTTAAAGATATATTATGAAAAGATGATGGTGCTCCTTCAACATTTAGTGTTGAACATTTTAGATTTAGAATTTCTATGTTTGATTTATGATGTGTCATTTATTTGTGTTGGTTAACTAGTTAAAAACCACATGTATCGGTTCAATGTAAAACAGTAATGTTATGACCCTAGCTACTGACCCATATCAGCCTTTTTAGTTAACTGTTTGAGGCCTCTTTTGTCTTTTGTGTTACTACAGTGTATTCATGTGGACAAGTCTCAGAAATAGTTATATTTATTTAAAGATGCAAAAATAATTTTGTTGATGGAATTGGATAATAAAGTGTTTCAGATGTATTTGCCACCAACTTGTTTGTACATAGTATGGCAGGCTAATCGTGTTAAGTTACTATTAGGTGATATTAAATTATCACTAATTTAATTGAATTGATTTTATCTACTGATTCAATGAATTTTATCTATAGATTTGAGCTTAGTAAATTCCTGTGTATAACTATTGTACTTGTGGATTAGAACCCAGCTACAGGTTGTAGGAGGTGCCTGAAGGTTAGCATCTTATAGATGTGTGCTTAATAGGTGAAGTATTTATGGGGCCAAACTTAACCACCAAAACTTAGAACCCATGTGCAGGCATTTCTGTAAATTTGTTTACATGAAATTCCAATTACAGCCCTTATTCTACCCAAAATATCAAATAATATAGTTAATGAAAAAGTCTAAGGAAAGCTAGCGATAATCAGGCAAGCCAAGGCAACCTAGAAACTTTCCTAATGGTTAGGCATAAACTGCTAAGAAAGGTTGGGGGGTTTGGGCACGGCAAAATCCCCAACATGGGTTAGCAAGTTAGGCGTTTCGGCTAACTCTTGACTAAGTTTTGTTAGCTCATTTTTTTGTGTGAGAGCAGCATAGTGCTTTAATGCATCATGTCCAGTTGTCGCCATGTTGCATGGATACAAGCCTGGCGGGTAACTCACCAGTGATGCATTCATACATCATGCTCATTGTACAGGATTGATACACTCATAAATGGTTGGCCTGATGCACCAAATACCATGCTATAGTGCTGCATCAGTGCATAATGATGAAGGATGAACATATCAAGCATTGGGGCATGATTTAGCCCTTAAAGGGGTAAAATCAATACACAATTCTAGCTTTGACACGAGGCAGCACATTGATCTCTGCCATTACACGACATGGGCACGTGTAGTACAGGCCTTGTAAATACAGTCAAGGTCCCCCCTCCTGCATGAGGGGACTTCTGAGGGCTCTGTGCACCACAGACAGCTTATTGGGCTCTGGTTAACCATTTAGGGACAGCATAGTGCTTTAGTGTAACCTATTTAGCTTTTTGTCGTCATAATGCCATAGTGAAATACACGACTTTGCTGAATTCATGCAGCATTGGGTTGATACACTCCCAGAGGAGTCAGCATGATGCACTAATGCACTATTGTCTCAACACACTAACACAACTCTGGTGAGCAACTCGCTGGTGCTGCTTTAATGCATCATCATGACCAATTGACTTGGAGCCTTAAGGTACCATGCTGTCCTCAAAGTGTTAAAGATCAATACAGTATCCTAGAATAGCCGCCGCAATCCTCCTGTTGTGATGGAATAGAGAGCGAGCGACGAGCAACCATGCAGAAAAGATTCTCCGCACGGAGGGTGTGGATCATTCTTTCTGCTTGGCTGTTCACCTATTCATTGTTATTATTCCAATAAGGTCAATAATAAGGCAGATTGGTGTGTGCCGATGAGGAGCATTTTTTCTGCGTGGTTGCTCAGAAATGTGACTTCAATAATTATGTATTGCTGTATACATGTTCCGTTTCAAAGAGATAAAATGGAAGTCACTTAGATTCCTAGGAGATCCATTATCCTATTAAAATAACAGAGATAATGACCAGAACTTTGTAAAATTCTAGTTATACTTTGTAATGTTTTAGTGTAATATCTTGCCATATCCCGATAGAGCTGTACTATGGACTAGCGCTATTGCCTGTCCCTGATCCCCATTTTTATACTACTTACACATAGACTAGCGCTATTGCCTGTCCCTGATCCCCATTTTTACACTACTTACACATAGACTAGCGCTATTGCCTGTCCCTGATCCCCATTTTTATACTACTTACACATAGACTAGCGCTAGTGCCTGTCCCTGATCCCCATTTTTATACAAAATGATAAAAGCAGCAGGGATAGGCTTTATGGATACAATGGGAGACTTTTTATGCAGCTTGAAGCCGGCCTTGCCAGACAAGTATCATGATTAGAACTGAACATTTCCTTAGTATATTTTCCTATTGACCAAGGCCATTATGCAGAGTAGAAGCTTGTATATATAGTCTGACAACTGTGAGTTGTAGATTTAACCAGGTGGTATACAACTCAGTAGAAACTGATCAGTGTGTTATTGGTATACTGTTATTGGAATACATGAACTGATAAATACCTGGTTGGAGCTGAGTGTATTATAGAATACAATGTCCAAGGTCAATCTGAGAGAAGAAGAAAAAAAGATATTATCCAATTAAGTCCCAGTGACTTCCTCTTTTCTCACCAAAGATTTAACCAATACACCCCGCTTTCAGAGAATCGCTACACTGTCAGAGGTAACTGTAGCTGCACAGCGAGTTATACTGTAGAACTACAGTATGAAAGGAGGTATTTTCGGTTTTGAAATCAAAAATACCTCCTTTTATACTGTAGTTCTACAGTATAACTCACTGTGCAGCTACAGTTACCTCTGACACTGTATGAATGTTGAAGACAAATCATTTCATCTCGTATTAAATAGTATCTAGAATGTGAAAAACATAAAATGTTCTTTGTGTTTTATATTGAGGTATAGAGTAATTTACGAATTTCACTAGTAGTCTGGTACTATAGTTTTTAATACCATTGTGGAGGTATGGTAATTATGGACTGCCAGTGTTTAAGGGTGACATACAACATCATCACATAATTATAAGAGCGGAGGTACGATAAATCATGCAGGTGACCAGTTTTGATGTAGACCTATAGAGTACAGGTAGCAAGGGCATTATGTCACCTGTGGTCTCTATGACATAATGTAGCACCTAGATGTAAGTAGCAAAGGTAATCAGTGTAGGCCTCCAGATCAATGAGTACCTGTGGTTCCTCTTACATATATATACCTAAAGGTCGTGTCTGTGGCACAGGTGCACAGTGTGCTTGGAGCCTGTGCTGCTCTTTTCCCCAGAGGGGGAACACACCGCTAGGACGTCTGGTGGCAAATAGAAACGTGACCTAGTTTTGTGTAGCTACGCCATGCAGCTGAGCGGATAAACTAAATCCACAACACTAGAGCATGGCACATATCATTATAGTTTAACAAATCGTTAAATTGCTCTTCAGGCCAGTTACATATATGTTAGACATGTAGAGTCCTGCTGGCTGCCCAATTTTCTTTCGGGTAAATCATGGCAATCGGTATTTACATGTTAAAACATTTATAATAGGTACTTTTGAGCAGTTCTTAATATTTGCAATAGATAGAGTTGTGTGATGTATTATACTGTGTGGTGTAAAGCACAATTGAGCAACACATATTTTGTGTGAATTTAAAACGTGCCTGGCACCCCCACTGTAAGAGACCCTGAGCACCACTATATATATATATGAAGGGAACATATCATTCGTTCAATTGAATTTACAAAGGACGATAATAGAGGGATGTGTATTTGGTGAGTGCATGCCCTTTGGTTGATATTTGATTTGGTCCTTTAGCTGACCACTTAATAGATTTAATTCGGCTCGTACTCTGTTCACCTGAGCATTAGCATAGAAAGCACAGGCAGCTTTGATTTGCCACCCACCAGGTGTCCTTGTGCTGTGTCTCCCCCCTGCACTATGTGTTAAGGGTGGGCAGGGTGACACTGGAGGATACAGGTAGAGACAGTGGCAGTGAGGTGGGTGGGGGCAGACCATACCTGTGCGGCCACACACACAGACCTGCCTATCTTACCTGTTCGCCTCCTCCAGTGTCCACAGGTAAGCCTTTTTACTACATTAAGCTATAATATCAGCCCTATACTGTTCCCTGTAACTATATATGTGATCTATAACCTATGGATGTGGTTGTATTCCTGGTCTATACATACCCACTAGCTTCCCTGTTGATTATTGGGACAATCCTGGGTCAGAATTACATAGGCCTATCCATTGTTCCGTTTACAATGCTACGTTCATGATTATTATTACCCATGGGTACGCACACCCTCTCACTAGATTGCCTATGCATATGCTGGGTGGCATACATCCTAGCCATGTACTGAAGTTAATAATCCCCTTATTACTCTTCTGCAAATGCCTGGTTGGCCGAATTGGGCTGTTTAAGCACAATTATTTGTAGTTCAGCCATGGTTATTTAACAAATCTGTTGTCACACCATAAATGTTATAGCCCTTGTTACATTGCGAGCAGTCTCCTATAGAAACGATGCTGCGAGCGGGCACATTTTCTGTTATAAATATGCTCTCAATCTTAACAACATTTCAACCCTGGGAATTGAACAAATCTACGCCTGTAGGCATTGAAGACATATTCCTGCACTGTAAATAGTAAGTGTATATACACAGTAGAATCTACTGTAGATTTACACCAGAATCAACTGTAGAATGGATTTATAGTTTAATAATCTGGTGTAGATGTACAGTCAACTTTACTGTTTACCTATTGTAAACTGTACACTTACAATAGAATCTACTGTACACCTACAAAAATTGCAACCAACTTTTTACGGTGTGAGATTAAGATTCTAGAACTCGTATTTCATTGTATGATACCCTATCCACCAATGTTAAAGAATCAATGATTAATATGAGCAGCCATGTAGAAATAGTGCTCCTTGCTTACCTGTACAGAGCATCCTTTCTGCGTAGCTACTCACAAATACACCGTAGAGAATCGCATGTTGGATTAGATGAGGGTAGTTTAGGTGTATGATGTAACGTGGCATACTGAATCATTCAAGGGTTTGGTACCACACATCACAAGAGAAGCTTACAGAAAGGGAGCTCCTATAGTAAGTGACTCCCATCCTGCTAGTATTGAGACAATAGGCCTACTGAGTTAATCAGATACCCAACAAAGTCCCTGTCATAAACTGAAGGTCAATCTGGATTGTTGTTGTTGTTGATGATTTTTATTGGCATAAACGATGATTAACATTACACTGGATCTTTTTCATTCTCATGCCAAAGTCGCCTCACATAAAGGAGAGGGTCGGATAGAGGGTAGTTTACAGCCTATGAACGTTGACTGCATTTAATTAATATGTATACCACTTATAGTCATGTGAGTCAAGTTCTCAAGTCAAGTTAATCATCAGTCTTAGTTTCTAAGCACTAGAAAAGGTGATCGACCTAGTGTATACGTATAATGGCTAGCCTAAGTATACATAAGATACATAGATCGGAGGCAATGGCGGCACAGGGCTAGACGCGGGGGAGACGGGCGAGGGATATTTTCAACAATTCTGACGTGAAAACTTGAAGCCAGCGACTACGACTCGCGACAGAGTTGGGCATAAGGTCCATATACAACTACTGACGCAGAATTATTGAAGAATTATCGCCATTTTGGCCACATTATGGCGAGTGGAAAAAAGAAGGACGACTTGCTGCCGGCTGGCTCGGACATGGACGAGGTCATAAGGGCTGTCAATGCCCTGGGAAGGCGAATGACAACGCAGGAAAAAGCCTCAAAAGGTATGTTGGACTCCATAGACACGATTAAAACTACCCTGGGGACGATCCAACAAGGAGCCACAGAAGCCACATCTGCCATGGAAGCCATTAGAACGTCACTGCAAACCAACACGAACGACATAGCAGGTCTGTCAAAGGCCGCAAACGCGAATGTGACAGCGCTTGACAGAATGGCGGAGACAGCCATGGCGCAAACTAGAATGCTCACCCGACACAGCGACAGGTTTGAAAAACAAGACAGAGACGCCCAGAGGAGGACTTTAATTATTGAGGGTCTGAAAGAAATGGTTCCAGATGATTTGATGGTAGTCATAGGAAACCTCTTCAAGGATATCTGTGTTAATTTTGGGACTGAAAAGGTTCTAAGTGTCGAGCGTACAGGCCCCATATTCAGGCAGCGACAACCCCGAGCGCCGGGAAACCGACAGGGTGTAAACAACAACAACAATGGCCGCCAGCAGAAAAAACGCCACCGTCCGGTAAAGCTGGTCCTGATAGATGACTCCACCAAGCCTGAGATTATGAAGTCGCTCAAACATCTGAAACCCTTGGACGATTGGTTTAACGTGTCTATAGGAGACGAGCTGTCAGAGCAGGAGCACAGGGAGTACATGGATCTTCGCTCAATGTTTTTCTTGGCGCGTGATAACAACCTCAATGCCCAACTAAGACAGCGTATGGTCATCATAGAGAAGAAGCAGTACTACCACTCCCAGCTGAATGCTATGCCCCAGCCCTACCTGACGATGGAAAACGCCACCACAGCAAAAACCCCCGACGGTATCATGTTCAGATCGGCTCACAACCGTCTGTCCAACCTATTTCCAGTAGACATTCAGGTGGGAGACACAATATTCAATTCAGTAGAACAAGCCTTTCAGTATGAAAGAGCACGGGAATGTGGATATTATAAAGTGGCGACTACAATTCTGAGTCTTGATGACCCCTTCCAGATCATGGAGCAAGGAAAAAAGGTCAAAGACACACAAAACTGGGCTAAAAAAGCTGAGTCTAGTCTACTGAAATATAACAGGATCAAGTTTGGCCAGCAGAACCTGATGAGAGATCACCTGAAGTTCGCCAAAGGTCATCTGTATGAAGCCTCTTTCCACCCTGTGTGGGGGTGTCAACTCCACCTGGGACTGGCTCAGTACTGTGTACAAGGTGAAACCCCGGGTGCCAACCTATTTGGCAAGATGCTGGAAAAACTCCGTGAAGAGCTCATCCAGGAAGATGACTCTGAAGATGATGAAGAGGGTGATGACGATGACGATGGCAAAGATGGTGATGACGATGGTGATGACGATGAAAATCCCACAGAAGGAGAACAGGGTCAAGAAAGCATCAGTGAAGATGAGACAGTAGCAGAAGTGGTTGAGAGTGAACATGAGGACAATGTCCCAGCACAAGCTGATCCTACACCACAGACCCCTGCGACACCTCCTCCAGCAGTAGCAGATCCACAGCCCCTACCTCAACGTGATAAACCAACCAAGACGCGTCCTAACACCAAGGCTCCCAACAAGAAAAAGACTGTCACTACCGACGAGAACCAGCGAGCACTCAGAGATAGAATCCAGAGATCCCCTGTCACTAACGTATGACGACATGTAGCAGGCTGATTTGGTATGAAATTACCCTGAACAGTGCATTTTTTACATGAATTTACCCACTTCGATTCTAATATAGCAACATACATATACAACTGACTGTCATCACGATACTAGGTCTAACTTATTTATTTTTATAAACTGTTTTTTCACAACTACCTCAATATGTAAACTTGAACCTTATTGTACTTACCTGTATTCAAACTGGATCTTATCATTCAATAGATGGGTTACCATTTGGTAAGAAAGTGTGGTATGTGTGTGTATGTGTGTGTAAAAATACTGCGATCTATGTACTTACCGGTACACACAAAAGGCATCTCAGTTTTTAAATAGTTTGTCACTACCCGGTATAAAAAAAAATGTATTATGCGTGTGCTTTAAACTCTTTAATCAGTGTGCCTACAGGTGCTCGTAATAATGTCTCTTGTCTCTTGTATTTACATTCGAAGGCAACTTAATTATTAAATAGATTGTCACTACCCGGTACAAAACGTGTATTATGCGTGTGCTCTAAACTTTATAATTGGTGTGCCTACCGGTACTCGTAATAATGTCTCTTGCATTTATATTTTTCTACAATTTCTCAATAGAGTCTGTTAACACGTGTATTAAATGTATGCTACACACACTGCCATAAACTAAGTCTACCGGTACTCAACATCTTTATATTATTATGTATAAGTATTAAGTAAAGTATCAAAGCGTGACAATCTGGTGTTATTACAATGTGGAGATATCCCTCTGAGCATTCTTCTCTTAGTTTATGCCCAGAATCATCACACATGGGAAGCCACAAGTGCAGTAATCCTATGTGGGGGGGAGGGGGGGGAGGGGGGGTATTATTTTTTTGACGTTTTGTCATTTTTTTTCTTTTTTTCAATCGGTCTATACATGTTTTGTGATGCTGATATAAATCTCTACCACAGGCGCGGTACCTAACTTTAAAAAAGGCTTCTCGCTCGTGCATTTAAATGCGCGCAGTATAAGAAATAAAACAACTGGTATTAGAAATGAATTAATGCAAAGTGATATTGACATTGTTTTATTTTCTGAAACCTGGCTTAATGACTCTGATCTTGATGGAATATATACATATCCTAGATATAATCTTTATAGGTATGATAGAATTAGTCTATATAGGGGTGGTGGATTATGCGCGTATGTTGATGAGAATATTGCGTGTTCAGTAGATAAGTATAGTCACTTAAATAGGTCTAATGATGATATTGAAATTCAATGGTTATTGTCAGTAAAGGGAAAATCAAAAAAAGCTCTAGTATGTAACATTTATAGACCGCCCAGTGGTTCATTAGTCGCCTTCTGTGATACTATAAAAGCACTTTTATTACAGGTAGATGAGCTCGATAATATGGATGTTTTCTTGATAGGAGATTTCAATGTAAATGCTCTGGTAAATAATAATGATAAGACGCTACTCATTGAGACTATGTCCTTGTTTAATCTAACACAACTTATACACGAGATAACAACTACCTCAGGCACAAATACCTGTATTGATTTACTTTTTACAAACTGTGATGAAATAGTATCCGCTGGTCCTCTAAATATTCATTTAAGTGATCATTTGCCTATACATGTAATTAGGAAACATCAGCATGTGAAATCTGGTACCCGGTCTTTTACTGGACGCTCATATCGAAATTTTGATAAAAACTTGTATCACCAGAGCTTAGAAAATTGTGATTGGAGATTTTTTGATAATTGTGATAATCCTGATGATGCCTGGGAAGTATACGAGAACATGCTTAAACGCATGTTGGACGTTCAATGTCCGGTTAAAACCTTTAAGGTCAAGGATAAATCTGATCCTTGGATCACACATTACTTGATTGAGCGTATAACAGATAAAAATAATTTGTTGTCAGATGCTAGAAAGTCCACATCCATTTTAGACTGGCACAGAGCTCGTGACAAATTTAGTAGATGGTCCTCAGCCAATAAACTCACAATTAATGAGTCAAAAACAAAAATCATGACTATTGCTTCAAATAAAATGTTGAAAAAATTGCAAAAGCCACGTATAAAACTGGGGGACACCCTATTAAAAAATGTCAACTCGTACAAATATTTAGGGGTACTTCTAGATGAAGAAATGAGCTTTAAATTTCATCTAAAGAATTTAATTAAGAACACTCGGTTCAAGTCTCTATTGCTCCATAAGGTAAAAAAGCGCATGACAAAAAATGCTCGCCTGAGAGTATACAAGGCTCACGTGACTCCTGTTATTGACTATGCTGACATATTATATGACCAAGCAAATGTGGATTTATTAAGTGAATTACAGCGTGTGCAAAATAAATGTTTAAAGACCTGTATGGACATGCACATATTAACATCCACAGAAAAGGCCCATTCTTTAGCTGAAATGCCTATGTTAAGTGTAAGGAGGAAATATCATGCCGAGTTGTATGGCTATAAAAGAGCCCAGAAGGCACATTTCAGGGCTCCAATAAGGAGAGTAACTAGATCTGCTGATGCTCCTATGTTATATTACAGTACTATAAAATGTGCGGCATATGAGGGGTCACCCCAGGTAGTATGTGCTCGAGCCTGGAATGCCCTAGATACGGATTTGAGGAATCAAGAAAATCCTGAGAAATTTAAATCGCAAGCAAAGCAACGAATGTTAAGCACCATTCCGCCAAAGCATGTGTATGACCTCTAAGTATTTTTTTCTTAATGAAATACAACTCTGTATTAGGATTTATCAATACTAAGTGACGCCAAATTGCCTCATACAAGATTGTTTATTGCATTAATATTGATCGCTGTGTATACATGGTAGGGACGTAACAACAGCTTGCTGATGTTCCTACCATTCTTTTTTCACTCGTATAGCTGATACTCCTATCCATTGTTATCCGCATAAAAATGGAAATATTATTATAAACATTTACCACAAGGAGAGTTCTGTAACTACCGACGAAGAAAACTTGAGTGAAATAAAGATAATTTGTTCTAAAAAAATAAGGAGAAATATCAAATACCATCCATCCCCCCCCCCCATCCATCCCCACAGAGGTGTCGGGAACCATTCATACAGACCCATTCCAGTGTCGTGTATAGCCTTTTCACTGAAAACTGCTGACCCAGTAGAAGGATCAAAATCCCCCCCCCCCCCCAAAAAAAAATAAAAATAAAAATAAAATAAAATAAAATAAAATAAAATAAATAACATAAAAATAAATAAAAAGGGGCCACCACCTCCCCCATTTACTCCACCCCTTCATAAAGGAGTTAGCTAGAGAAGCTGCACACGGACCAGAGTAAACACACCTATATATATATAGTGTACAGGTAGCCCAAGGTCAACAGAAACAAGGCAACCATAATGCACTCATCGATGATGAAGATGTCAAAGTGCCTTTTGTGTGTCTACGAGTTAGCACTCTTTACATTCCAATCAAAGTGCCTTAAGCTACCTCTTATCTTGGCACACAGGAGCTGAGGCAGGGTAAACATATCGATCTTAGCATCAATAAGGTTATTGTGTAACTTAGGTCCCTGGGAATAACGACCTAACAATGCATACAGTATGATAATGAGAGTGATGGTGGAATGATAACTAGCCATCATTAATGCTGAATATATAGGGGTCAAGCTGGTCGTCCTATGGATGGGCCATTACTTAAGCTGGTAGTGGTGAGATGCACACTGACACCAGCGATCACATGGGTACCAGCTGTTACATAATGTACCCTAATAATTCTGCAGTGAATAGAGGGAATTATATCATTGGTCTAAAATGTATCCAGCTACTGGCTTATGTGAATGGACCAATAGAAAGGATGCTGAGCGGGGACTCAGAGATCGATATATCTTTACATGGATGCTCACACGTAGAAAATAACTGTTTTAGCAAGATATGGTCAATATGAAGATCACATTTCGAGACCAAAACAATGGTAATATAATTGACTGAAGAGAAGAACATGATCAACTCCAAAGGGGCAGCACGATGAATGAATTAGGTACTAGAGAGTTACCCAGCCAACACACCCTAGTGGGCCCTAGGTGGGTCACAGATGGGCTGCCTTATGGGGCCCATATGGGCTGCCCATCTGGGGCCCGCTTCGTTTTGACCGGGGCTATCAGGTGGTGTCCAGAAGGGCTTGCCCAGGTTTGAAGTGGGCTGGCCCTGTTCAGATCTAATTGGGACCCAGGTGGGCTCCTTTAGTTGGGTAACACGTAATTGGGGGAGTGGGGGGTGGGGGGACCGACACTTTTTTTTTAGCTATAAGCTTAGTTGTTATGTAGTTGCAATGACCATATTTAAGAGAAGTTTCCAACAAGTATTCCAGTGGGTCAATTAATTTATCTGCATTTAATGTCATCTCTTCCCTTTATTTAAGGAGGAGAAGCAAAATGCATCCTTTGACTAACTACAACTTTGATCACATTGGGTGACACAGTCAGAGTTCCTGTAAGTCTGATAGTGATACCTGAGGGAGCCCTGGGATTATGTGCTATGATCATATCCCGGGGAAAGGTGTTAGTATCAGAATGCTCATTGTTTCCCTATTCATATGCAAATTTGTGTAGACAATTTCATATGATATGAACGTACTTTGAAAACTATTTCATTTCAATGGTTTTAAAGGAATTGTGAATTTATGGCACATTTTAATTAAGACAAGAAGATTTCTATGGTATATCAAATCCCATCTATTCTCAATGATGACATCTCGTGGTAAGCTGTTGTTTGTTTGTATTTCATTAATTTATCCTGGCAGGATGTATGGCCTGGTAGACCGTGTTATTACAACACCAGCAATTTCCGATGTGCGGAGTTAATATGAGACAAATCAGTCTCTGGTCATATTGTAATAACAGAAAAATGCACATTCTTATTGCATGTTTCTGTTATATAAACCAAACCTATATATTATAAAAGTATCTGTTAGAATTTCGAGTGAGGCTAATGGTTAAATGGTCAAAGCTCAGGAATAATACTTGCCCACTTAGTCCAGGGCTAGCCCATGCAGGTTAGCCCAGAGAATGAAATTGGTGGGCTGGCCCACATGGGGCCCACCTGGCAGGCCATACCAAGCCCATGGAAAGCCCATGCAGACCTCAGCCCACTTAGCCCAGCTCTAGCCCAAGTGAAACCCAGGTAGACAACATAGCATAAGAAAAGTAATTTGAACTTGCATTTTCTAGAAAAAAAAGGACAAGTGAGGATAAATTAAAGTATCTGCAATGCAAGAAAACCATTAAAAACTAAGTTCAGTACATGGGCTCAGCCCACCTGGGCCCTATCTGGCTACCCATGCTGAGCCCATAGGAAATCAGGGACACCTTTGCAAAGTTTGCCCATTTCCAACCCATATGAAACCCACTTTTACAAAAACGCATAATGTCAATTTAAAATGTAAATTAATTGAATATTTTCAGAAATGAGTATGAATTGAAGGATTTTCAGTGCGAACATGACATGTTGATATTCTGGGCTGAGCCCACATGGGCCCGATCTGGAAGCTCTGACAATTACCAGTAAATACCCAGATATGGGCTAGCCCATGGTGCCTAGAGACACGCCCATATGGGGCCCACTTGGGTGTGTTGGTTGGGTAATTACTCGCGCACAGCTACTGGTGTACAGTCACAAGCCGTTCTTGACAGTTGACAGATTGACAGCACCCATATTCAACTTGGAGATTTCAAATGAAAAATTGAAATCAGAAATGAAAAATTGAAATCAGATTTTTTAAGAAGTGAATTCTCTTTTTTTTTTTTAAAGAATTTCCATTTCAACCTGCAATATGCAACATCATGCTTCCCAAACGGATTTAGGATCAAAGAAAACACTGCTTTGAAGTTCTGATGACAAGGAGCATGATTAAGGGTACAGCTGGTATATTGTAGTAAACAGGTGTTATTTGGCAGGTTCTAACCAGATGTCATGTGTGTTCAAATCAATACTAAGTCTTGGACAGGTTGGTAGACATGCAAGGCTAACACCTGGGTATAAAGGGGCCTGAACAAAGGTAAGATAACATCTGATACCCCCACCTGACCATTCACTACAGTCAAGTTTCGGCTTAAGAAGCATGTCTTGTTCAGTCACTCATTTTATGACAGCATGATCTGCCTGGCATGAGTTCCCAGCCCGCTCATATAATTACATGAATTAGTTAGTTACAGATAACTGAATCAATTACTACAGAAAAAGTCATTAATTCAGAAGCTGCAGGGTGGAATAGCTGTTATGGGTACGAGGCTCTGGTTAAGCTGATATAAGCCTTAGGTTGTAGATAAGGTCATCGATATAATCAATAAACTAAATAAATAGTTATAAGGACCCAGACGATATTAACATGGCAATATCCGCATGGTAGAGGTCATAATTTCTATCCATATGAAATGGAATAAACTGATATACTTTGTAATTCATCGCCATATATTTATAATATGTCAATTCCATACCTGTATAACAACTTTTAGTCTTTGAAATAGGGATGTCATTGACATCTATTTCGATTTCGATTATCACTATTTTGGTCTCGATCTTTCGATTATATTGATTTATTTTGATGTTACAAAAATTATAGCTAATATCTCCTTGAAAAGGGCGATTTTCATCTATTGATTTCCTTCCTCATACTTGGGTGTACAAACAATAGCCTTTTGAGCACAATCTGAAACCCTTTTCCCTCAATAGTATGGGCCTACAATGGTCAGCATTTTTCAATTTGAATAAAAAGCAAGCTCTAAATGGAATATTTACACAATATTTGAAGTTTTAGGAAGGTAAATTAAAGGGCTATTTGTTACAAAAATGTTGTATCGATATGATGCCTTTGTCGATGCGAAAATCGGAATTCTAGACATCCCTACTTTGAAACAATCTAGATGAGAGAGAGAGAGAGAGACCGACGAGACGGACAGACAGAGAAACACAGATATAACAGACACAGAGATTTAATAGATCTAGAGTTCAATCTCTCTCTCTCTCTCTCTCTCTCTCTCTCTCTCTCCCTCTCCCTCTCCCCCCCTCTCTCTCTCTCTCTCTCCATCTCTCTCTCCCCATAGTAGAAGTAGCTTCTGGTAGATAACAGGCAATACACCAGCAATAAGATAGACAAAGCCGGCACTTTATCTGACAAGAGGTGGGTTAATGACCCCCCACGGCCTGGGTTAAACAAGCATAGTTTGTAAAGCCACAGTGTGGACATGTCAGGTAGAATGGTATTCAGGCAGCTGCAGTGGACACCATGCAATACCTCCTGTATGCAGGTATACGGCCATGGCTAGTAGGGTGGCCTAGTATCAATATAATATATTAGTTTCCATAGGTATAGGGTATATCAAATCTGAGTCGGACGCATCATTTGAGACGGACACTTGATTTGTGTTCATTCAAGCTTTCTAATCTCGTTATTTGTGAATAATGGTAAAGTTACAGTTTCATTTTAACACAACAAAGAACCCCTAGAAGTCGTATTGTACATGCATAACTAGAAATCCCAGTGTCCGTGTCAGGGCTATTATGGTTGACGGCGTTAGATACGGTAACTGTAAGTGATGGGGTGGAGAAGTGGTTATTTTATTAACCATAGGATCCTATCAGATATTTCACACAGTGCACTTCACGATGGATTCCTCCTCAGAATAATGATAGTACCACGGTAGCTATAGTATTGGAGGATAAGAGCAGATAAACTATTAACACTTTCTGTATGAAACTAAATGCATCAGCCCCTATATAGTTCAGTACTACAGGTGTAAGAAGGAAGCAGAAGTTTCTTTGAACCTCTGGTGACAAGGAACGTGATACTGCTGACGGTAGCTGCCAGTAAGGCCAAAAGATCCCTTTGTGTTTCAGGCAACATGGTCTGACGATTAGGGTAGGTACACTGAAAATCCATAGATTGAAAGGGTTAGTCAGTTCAGACTATCCTAGGTTGGTCATATGAGTGTTAGTCATAATGGCAAAGTTATATTCAAAAATGACTGAGGGGTCAGTCAGTAGTGGCTAACCTAGGTTCATCATTGGTGTGTTGTATTTGTATACCACTAGTTGGGGCCACCTGTCATGACCACTCGGTGGCTCCCCCTGGAAATAAAAAGACTAAGGTGGGTTGGTCAGTCCTGACCAACCTGACAATAATAACTGACCTATGTTGGGCGTATAGGGATCCAAAAAATGACTAACTAGGTTAGGCACTAGTGACTGAGAGGTTGGGCGTACAGGGAGCCTAGGAATATCAGTGTAGGTGGGGTTTCTAATTTTGCTTATTGAGAGTTTAAGAATGAGTCATCAAATGGCGATGAATCATGGAATTCCCAAGCAACTGATTTTGCTTTTAGTTTAAGAAATTTACTGGCAGGAAAGTGGTCACATAATATGGCAGTAACTACAGTCGACCCTCACTTCCTCGAACATTTACTACCTGGAATCCTCACCTCCTCAGACAGTAGCCCTAGAACTAGTCCTATATATGTTTCATTATATTTGGACTTAATTCCTCGGAAAAATTGCTTCCTCAGACATTTTTCCTCGCATTTCCCAAATTCGAGGAAGTGAGGGTCGACTGCACAAAGGTAAATAGTTGGGTTGCCTGAAACGCACCTTTTGTATGCTTGGCCTAAACAGGTGTAATTTGGGTGGCTCTAACAATACGTCTGTTCTAATCAATAGTTGGACAGGTAGATGACATACAAGGCTGACACCTGAGCACTAAGGGCCCAGAACAAAGGTAATATCCTCATCACCCTCCAGTACTAACCTATCATGGCCATACGTGGGTACCATGCCAACACTGTAAAAAGTTAGTTGCCATTTTTGTAGGTGCACAATAGATTCTACTGTAGGTGTACAGTTTACTGTAGGTAAACTGTAGAATCTACTGTAAATCTACAATAGATTCTACTGTAAATCCATTCTTCAGTAGATTCTACAGTAGATCTACAGTAAGTTCTACCGTGTACCTACACTAACTATTTACAGTGAATCTATCTACTCCCTATCCCAAACGTCTATCCACACATTGTAAAAAGTCTACTCCGACTCTATTGTCTATGGCTGTCTCACGACCATTGACTCAAGGTCGTGAGACACAGCCCTATGTCACTGCTGACCACCATCTGAAATTAAAGAATAGTATCAGTCTGACATGCTTTACTACCTGCTGTCCCACTCCTCAGTCCCACCAAGTATCATAATCCAATATCCAAGCCACTCCTTTACTTACTAAGTACTGCCACCAATTTCAGGTGCCTCAAAGTGACAAAAAAGAAACATGATTTATCATGGATTGTAAACCATATTAAATTAAGGCAGCGGTGTTGGTTTTCATACTCTCTTGCTATTTCAACACAAAACATGACAGCTACATACAGGTTGAACATACTGTAGACTGACTTACAGAGTTTAGAAAAAAACCTGTTTCTAAATATAGGCATGCCAGAACGCATGGCGGCCATCTTTCTTCTCATAATTATGGCATGTACCTTATTGCTGCTGACTCTGCCAATTTGTGAGTCTCGGTAATTAACAACAAACCTAATAACCTCACGATAAATCAATATAATCAACATGGGAGGGCCCAGCGTGCTGTTAATTAAGACACATACACTGTAAACAGTTAGTGTAGGTACACATTAGAATCTACTGTACATCTACAGTAGAATCTACTGTAGAAATGGATTTACAGTAGAATCTACCATAGATTCATAGTAAATTCTACTGTTTACTAGTGCCTACAGTAAACTGTACACCCACAGTATAATCTACTGTACACCTATATACGAAAATTGCAACCAACTTTTCACAGTGTATGTGCTGCATGATAGAGGCTCCATGGCTGCTGTGACATTTTTTAAACCCGGAGGAATAAATTTACAAACACTAGGATAGCATTACATGACTGTCAAAATAATAGATAACTAATAAAAATTAAACGTTATGATCTTTCATTCTGGATTGTACATGTATAGCTGTTAGAATGCTAATATAGATTAGATCAAAGTGAAAATCCTTTAAAGGGGTTTTATGTCCATCACAATGTGGTGACAATGGCACATCTGTTGCCCTGGTACGACATATGAAACCTAGGACTCAGGTGTTGATAAAGCATTGTTGTGTATTGATAGAACAGGTGAACCTTGGCATCAATATTATTGTGGAGTCTACAGACCCCAACCTTGGTCTGCAAGGTTGTAAGATTGTAAGATTGTAAGATTGTAAGATTTTTATTCAAGCAATGTTCACGGCTTGCGCTGCGATATTCGAATGTTGAACAAACATAGCTGTACATATATGTGAAGAACGTATATATACATAAGTTTGTATTTGGGGTCAGCCATTAGGCTGACCGTAGCGGTAGTGAGATGATTACTTGAAGATATAGATATAGATATATATATAAGGGTGAGAGGGTTGGAGGGTTGGCAGCTCCATTGTCCACTGTACTACATACATTATGAGAGGACTGCTATTGCAATCAACAAGTCATTTACTAGGGTTTTCATGTCCAAATAGTCATGGCATTAAGAATAAGCTGCTCTGGAACGAGTTATATTATGATGATTATGATTAAGACGGGGAGCATTGCTCTTGCAATGTACAGACCCTGTATGTCCTTATGTTGCGGGAGCAGTGCTTGTGCACTGAACTTACCAGATATGCAGAAAGATTAAAATTATGGAAGCAAAATTAATGATAATTAATGATAAATGCACTCGGGAGCTTCATCTCGTCTTGGTGGCGGCGTCAGCAGTGCTAGTGCACTGAACATTTCCTAGACATCGTGTCACTCCGGGGGGCAGTGCTCTTGCACTGTACGACCCATATGTCAAGTAAATAATGTTGAGCAATTAGGGGGCAGTGCTTATGCTCTGTACGACCCATATGTCATCCATAATTTAAATACTCAATGTATCAAGAGATTGTGTCTCTGTTTAATCAATGTAAAATCAATTTTTTCAATGGCAGTTTTGAAAATATTACGTTTTTCTATAGATTGTGTGGCTAAATCTAGGGAATTCCAGAGGGTAGCTCCCCTGCACAGTGGTGATTTTTTTACCACGTGCAGCTTATTCCTGGGTAATTTAAAACGGATTTTGTTTTCAGCTCTAGTTCTCGGGTTTTCATTAGAAACTATATTGTTTTGTGATTTTGAGAGCTTATGCATATGTAATAACAGTTGCCAGTCCCTACGGTTTACCAACTTGGAGGCTTTGCAGAGTTGATGCAGATCATCTTGCGTGATTTCTCTCGGGTTTCTTATCCTCTGGCAAGCTCTGAGCCCCCTGTTCTGTATTGTTTGAAGGCTTTTCTGGTCTAATTGGGTTGCACTGTCTAAGATAAAGCTACAATATTCAAGAGAGGGTAAAATACAGTGTTTGTAAATTTCTAAACATGTGTCATTGTCTATGCAATCTCTTATACGGTGCAATCTTTTTATTTTATAACCACAATTTCTTTTAACTCCCGAGATATGGGTTTTCATTGTAAGGTTCTCATCGAGTGTTACCCCTAAATAACAGAAACTCTTCACCTTGGCAGTGTCTACCCCGTCAATTTTGAAAATAGTGTCAGTGATTAAATTTGTCTTTGGGCGTGTGCCATACACTACTTGCATGGTTTTCTCACTGTTAAGAGTTAGTCTATTTGTGGCACTCCAGGAGGTGACTAGGTCTAGGTCAGGTTGACCTATATGTCTAATGTTCTCCGCTGTTTTCCCTTCTGTTATCATTACCGCGTCATCTGCATATAGGATTAATTTTGAATTTTCTACGACAGTAGGCAGGTTATTTATGTATACAGAAAAGAGGAGGGGTCCTAAAATGGATCCCTGAGGAACTCCGTACGTTACTCTTGTAGGTCTGGAAAGTAAGTCATTTGCAAGGGTCCTATGTACTCTGTTACTCAGATAGCTTTTGAACCAGCGAAGGACAGACCGGTTGGCACCAATCATTCCTAGCTTATCGAGGAGCCTGCCATGGTGGACTGTGTCGAAGGCTTTCCTCATGTCTATAAATAGACATGAGGAAACCCTTCCCCGCCCAATGGCCGCGTAGACTTGTTTGGTCATTTCATGAACAGCGTCCGCGGTCGATCTCCCTGGGGTGAACCCGTATTGAACATCAGAGAGAAGATTATTTTCCATCATATATGAGATAAGTTGACCATGGACGATACGTTCCATTATCTTACTCATTATGGGCAGGAGAGTAATTGGGCGCCAGTTACTCAAATTTTGAAGGTCACCTTTTTTTGGGATCGGGATGACTGTACCTTTGGCCCATTTTCTGGGGAAAACCCCTTTACTCATGCAGTTATCCAAAAGGATTTTCAGCTGAGGAACAATTAACAATAAAAAGTCTTTCAATACTTTTGCATTAACATAATCTACACCAGAGGCCTTTTTCTTATTTATTTTCTTTATATATTTTGTCAGGTCCTCTATGGTAACCTGTCTAAAAAGAAAAAATCCTTCAGCGTAGGCTGCATTATCTATGACGTCCTCTGTTGAGGTGTCACCATCAAGGTGACTGAAATTCTCAGCCAAGTTGGCTCCAACATTACCATAAAATTCATTAATAAAATCACTAGTGTTATCACTGGGAACCGTTTCCCCATTATTATCCTTAAGATGAATGGTGGTGTTAGTATTTTTACCAGTACCAAGTAGGTTATTTATTGCGGCCCAGAATAAAGCTGGATTATTCTTATGTTCAGCGACAGTGGCTTTGACTTGTTTTGAGAATTCACTGTGGATTGCTCTGTTAGTGATTGTGCGTAGTCTCTGCGCGAGTCTCAAGTTCTCCAGATCTGTACCCCTGCTCTTGTGAGCTTTCCTGAATGCTTCATTTTTCCGTCTCAACTGATCAAGAAGTGTTTGTGGGAACCATCTGGGGGTGTCTTTCCTAACCTGAAAAGTTTTAATTGGGCAAACTTCATCTAAATACTTAATTAGTGTAATTTCAAAAAGGTCCCATTGACTCTCAGGGTTATCAATCACTTTTAACACGTCCCAATTTTGGGACATGGTGATTTCCCTCAACCTCGCCACGTTGTGATTTTTATATACTCTGCTGGTTACCTTGGCAACCACCTTGTTCACCCGTGCATGTTTTATTACGGCAAAGGTTGGTATGTGGTCAGAAAGTGTTAGGTTTAGTGTACCATATTTGGAGATGTGTTTACTGTTAGTGTATATGTGATCAATAAAGGTGGCACCTAATGGGTGCAGCCGGGATATGCCTGTTTGAAGTAGTCTTAGATTAAAGTCCTTGAGCAGGCCAAAAATCTTTCCACACTTCCTGCTCTCTCGGTGTACCATGTCAATGTTGCAATCTCCTATTACATGTATTTCGTGCTTTCTTATAGATCTATGTGAGAGGGTATTAGTCAGTGCAGTTATGAAGTTAGGTATACTCTTATTAGGAGGTCTATAGAAATTTATAATGGTCCTAATTCTATTGTCCGGTTTATTAATTGTTAACACCTGAATTTCCACGTCCTCAGACATGACACTTAGGTCTTGCCTCATACATGTAAAAGGTGCAAAGTGGTTAGAGATATAACATATCAAGCCCCCAGCATTGGGGCACCTGTCTAACCTAAAACTAGCATGGTCATGTATTCTGACATGGCTCTCAGTTTCAGCGTCTCCCAACCAGCTTTCACATATGCAAATAATATCTACATTATGAAGATGTTCATTAAGGGCAGTGAGCCTGCCTTTAGCCATCAAGCTTCTAATATTCAGGCCAACTAAAATCACCCCTTTAGAGTTAACAATATCATTTACCTCAAATAAACCCATGGTGGTTTAATGTAGAAGTTGTGATGTCTGATTGCAGTGCCGCTACTCAGTGCAAGCAGACATCTATCACAAGTTGTCTGTCTGAGACATGGGTATATTACAGTACTATAACCTTGACTATAAATGTCAAACAAAAAATATATAACGTGCATAATGTGTATAAGTGCTGGTCCCTGGTCGTAGCATAAGCTAGGGCCAGGGACGGGCAGTGGACGCCAGCAGGGTAGACCTGCCATTAGACGACTTTACCCTCAGAAGGTGCAGTTGTGTAATGGTGCGCTTGGGCATGTATATACAGTTATAAAGGGGGAGGGTTTTGTAGTATAGGGGTCTTTTTTTGAAAGATAGACGGGCGGAAGCTCTCATACTCATAAATGTAATAAAGAAAAGACAACGTGTAATCATGATAAGGTTATACTTGTAGCATCCCCCACCTGCCTGGATTGCCTACATTATTGGTTATTCAAGGACTGTATGTGGTAGATATGATACAAGTGACTTGCTGTATGAGTGATATAAGCCAAGGACAGGGTAATTGTCCAAGGTGTCAGCCACGGATAATTACCATTTTCCAAGGCTTATAACACTCGTGCAGGTAGTCACACGTATCATATCTGACTTATACCCACAGTAGGAGAGTGTGCTCAGTGGACCACGCCAACACACAGCCATGTATGTAAAATACAGTCAGGCCATTTCTTTTGTTCTCTCAGCCAACTGTGGTTTAAAGCAGCTAATCATCCATAATCAGGAGGGTTAACACTCTGATACTGCACCCTCAGAAAAGTGAGAGTCATTCGCGCTAAAACTACCCTCACCTGAAAGTCAGGCACCCTCAGGTGAGGGTAGTTTTAGCGACAATGACTCTCACTTTTCTGTGTGTGTGTATACAGCCAGGCTCGGAAACATGTTACTGCACTCTTAATGCTGCAGCACTGGGCTGCTACGGGCATTATTTCTGAGAAGAGTGGTCATAGAAAAAGATACCAGACACAAGGTATCGCTGGAAAGCTGTGAATATGTAGATTATAGACCTGGTGAGTGTAAAACTCTCTGTGGGGGACAAACTTGGCACTTCTACATTGAAAATAAAAAGTGGGAAATGAGGTTTTGATAGGAAAATATAAATTTTGCTGCAATTCAACAAGTTAATTGTTCATTGTGTCTTGGCATGATATCATATAATGCTAATACATGAATCTGACAAATAGTAGGTCTAAGGTCAAAGGTCTAAGGTGAAAGGTGAAAGGTCAAGTATCCGGTGTTTTGATATGATCTGAAATCATAACCTTCCATACACAAAGGCAATATCTATTATGATACAAGTTTTTTATGCGACCTCTAACATAAAGGTCAAGGTCATTGTATCAATTTCACATAAAAATGATTGTCTGGGTCTGCAATGGCACACCAGGTAGGCAGGTCTGCATCATAGACGGAGAAGGGCTGCCTACTTTGGGAAAGCAATGAGGTGAAACCAACTGAGATACAAGGTAAAGGTCAAAACTATATCCATAATCACTGAGCATGTCCAATTCACATTTCTAGTACTGTTCTAGTTTCTAGTTTCCTATGTGGTTAAGTGTGAGTGGTGATATTGTCCCTTTAGGGAGTGATCATTCTTTTAACAAGGGGGATTGGGTGGGTGAGATGGTGTGTTTTCCCATGGAGCATGCAGAATTTTTTATTTACCCTTCCCCTATGGGTCACAAATCAGTGCGCACAGACCCACTGAAGCATAGTCACAGGCAGACTTTTAGCTCAATACAGAGTGACATTTTTTTGAACCCCCAAACAGGGGTCAAAGTTCTTTACACTCCCCGGTCCAGGGGTCGAAATCTTTTGGCCCCCACCACTTCACTTCACTTTTCAATGCATGTACATCCAGAGATGATAAAGTTGGACGTGATATCATTTGCCACAAGGAGGAAATATCCACTGGGAATCTCATAGTAAAGTATCACATGAGTTGTAAGTCCTCCTATGTCAGACATTATAACATGGATTATGTTTTGGAAAGAAAGTCTAGTACTTCATGTGTTGGTATGGTAGTTGGGGATGGAAATGATAGTTCGCCCAATACTAGATAGGTGTAAGACAGTCCAGTACTAAAAATGTTGGTATGGAAGTGGGGGATGGAAATAACAGTCTGCCAAATACTAGATCAATGTCAGGTGGAAGTGGTTATCCAGATGTATGTATGCAGAGGCACACACTAACGCTGGCCTGGGAGCCAATGGCCCGTAATTCTTGTTACACACCCGTAGTTTTCCACAGAATTAGCTTCCTATGGGCCCGGGTGGCCCACAAGAAGGGGGGAAGAGAACCCATGGAAAATATCCTGTTATCATTACAGGCATGTAATATGCCATTGGAAAGAATGATCCGACAGAAATATGTATGTTTTGAATACATTTTGATGTTCCTAATCAATAATAACTATGATTTTCTCTTTGAAAAAAGTAAATGCTTTTGTTGGACCCGCAGATTTAGGTTCGGGCACAAAGATTTTTGAAGCTGTGGGCCTGGGTGGCCCATGGCTGATAAACTTAGTGTCTACCCCTGCTGTATTGGAGCAAAGATGTTGCAAGCAACCTCAACAACCTACGCTGTTCCATGGCCTCATGCCAAAAGTCAAAAGTACCTGGAAAGAAACTACCACCAATGGAGGACAGCTTTATTCTTCATGTCCAGCGAGCAGCATTTCAGCTAAGGATCTGGAAGTTAGCTCACATTGGCTTTCAAGAGTTAGAAAATCTGATGGAAAATGGTTGGCAACAGAAGTCTGGTAGGCTCATCCCAAAAGCCATGTCACAAGGCTGCAGTCCCCATAATTTTTGAATGATTGCATCTTTGAATGTTCTAATACATGCTCAGATAACTGGGCATGTTTTAGTCATAAACAACCTTGCGTTCCTGCCTGTGGCTGTAATAGTACAAACAACATTGACACATGTTTAAACATGTATTCCATGCTACCAGAAACCATTGAATCTGTGGATGATTAATGTAAGAAAGGTAAAAAACGGTCAAGAATGCATATAAGACACAGCATTGAGAAAAAGTAGGTGATTCTTCTTGTTCATAGTGTAAAGGAAAGATAAGTCACCTCAACCATCAGGCTATCATAAGATATGTTATGCATGTATTTACATGTACTTTCAATGTAAGCAGGCCCCTTGCAATCACCTTTCTGCTGCTTGATGGAAACATATATGTATCATGAGGTCATGACCTTGACATGCCATCATGACCTTAACATGACATCAACAGGAGCTTATTTCATACACTCCAACATAACATTGTATTAGGTAATAAATGTCACACTCCACACATAAAGAGTTGTCACAACACATCAGATCATTACACCAAATGGTCAACCTCTGACCTTGACCTTGGACATCAAATCTTAGATTTCATTTATGGCAATGCTACTTTATCCCCATGTGGCAAAATATGCATTCAAAGTCTTTTTTTGCTTTTATTTGATTTTTTTTCTAATTAAAAGCTCATTTTCAATTTTATATTTTCAATGTACAACTGCCAAGTTTGTCCCCCATGTAGCTTTTTACACTCACCAGGGTTGTAATCTACACATTCACAGCTTTCCAGTGGTACCCAGTGTACAGTATCTTTTTCCGTGACCACTTGTGAGGTGATGAACACCTCCTTGCTGCAGCATTATCTATTCTATACAGTCACTGGACTCTATAGTGTGCAGCTGAGAACCCTCAATGAGTCTTGGTTTGCAGATCGATATGTAAGTGTTGACATTATTACCCTCAGAGTCTCAGCAGGGTAGATAGCACCCACCCACATACAATAGCCATTTTTTAACAACTTGGGGGGAGGGCTGGAATTTCGCGTTGGCGCATCCCCCCCCCCCCCCCCCACCTTTCCCCGACCTGCTATACTAGCCCCATGTTGTTAAAGCTCCACAATGAACAGGAGTAGAAGTGTGTCTGAGAGACGCTTGGTGAGAATGCCGCTTTAAAGGACCCTTCACCTCCTCCAGGGTGGTGACCTTCAGCAGACTACAGGTAATACATCACCTGGGCAGCTGCCACACACCTATGTGCTGCCCCTGCCACACGACCCTGAGTTAAAGTTGGGTCATCAGCTAATTAAGACTCATCTTCTTCTTCTTCTAAGTGTATTTGCATCTGGATCATTTCAATAGAGCGGCTTTAAGTGCCTGCTCTCTAGTAAATGCAATGGTATAATGTCATATCCTTGGTCATTATGCCGACCCTACAGGGTTGGGACACTCCTGAAGGGTCATCATGATGCACCAATACACAAAATGTCATCATTTAGGAACACATGTCCTTAAAGGGCTAATTGCGTAAGTAAAGGTAAAAGCGTCGCGGCTGGCCATGGGTCATCACCAAAATGTTTCTATTGGATAGCAATGCATGTGTCTCTTATTCTATGGGCATGTATAATAGCTTTAGAGTAATTATAATACATGTATACAATATATTCTTGCTGTATCAATAAATATCCTGAGTTTTCCCCTTAGGTGATCTATCAAAACCTTTTCGGTGATACATATGATCATTTTTATCGATATCCATATCTCTACAGATATGGCATATGCCTCAATGAACGCATATATGTGTATATCCGTAATTATTTGAATGAGGTGAGAATCGATTATATTCAAGGCTGAGTTTCCACAGCAAATATCCTTATTAAGGAATACATTGTATTGATATATGTCAATATGTATTTTGTCGAATTGAGTACAAGTCACATCTGCCTAATTTGCAGTGTCATATGCCATGACGAAGAATTCACACAAGTATACTGCAGAGATCCTAACCTCTTGTATAGGCCCCTACATCGTGTTCATAGCTAGGTAGCTTTGGCGTTACCATAATATGACTAAATGGTTATCAAAATACGGCTAGAAGTCCACAGAATTGGTTTGTAAGAATTGATTTTCATGCTGCCAAACTCTACATTAATAGCCTTATGTTATTTAGGAATGCACCTTGATCCACTAAGTCAGTGGCCTCAGTGCATCAAGTACGCGACGCAATCTCCTCATTTGGTCATATACTCCGAGCTACCTTAGGGAGTGGTCATTTTTTAAGAACAGGGGGGTTGGTGAATTTTTGCGCAAGCGGGTCGAACATTTTTTGGTAACTCCCTCGGGCAAGTTGAAATTGAGTGCGGCCAACCCCTTTGAGCTATAGTAACGCGCGGGCTTTTTTTGCTAAAAAGGGGTGCAATTTTTTTGGTCTCCCCCCCCCAAAAAAAATCCACCACCCCCTGTTAAAAATGACCACTCCCTTAGCCTAATGTGTATGCATTGAGCTCCGTGTATTTTAGGGTGGGTGGGGGGGGGGGGGGTTCTCTCTATATTATGCATACATACGTATGAGGTTAATTTAGCAAAGATACATTTAAGTCAACGATACCACAAATATATCGAGTGCCTCACCTCCAGTATATATATAGGGGAGGGGTATCATGACAGGTTTGATCCTTGATCCTGTCGAAGTCAAAGTGTCACTTCATTAGGCTTGGTACCTACTGTAGCCGGCTTAAACCCACACCTCAGCTATAGATGCCTAGAGTGCCTGTCCTAGCTCGACTCCAATGAGCAGCAAGTGTTTGGGCGTTAAGGAGTGGTTAGTATTTAACACTTTAAGAACCACATGGTACATCATGCCCGAGAGATAACCCTTTGGGTCGGCATTTGTGTACATTTGTACAATATGGGATTGATGGATGGCATTAGCTCATCGGGACACTCACATGGGAGCGTCAACAAGAAAATCTGCCCAATCTTAAAGTGGCCAATCTTAAAAACGTTACAATCTTAAAGTCTATACTGACAATATTAAAGTTAACATTTATTCAGGATTATCGGTTCTGGCTATCTGTGCAAGATGATACCACTAATAATAGGGACACGTATTGTGCTGTTCAGTGGGTAATATTATAGTCTATATCGGGCGCTCTGCCCCCGAACCCCCCTTTTTTTTCTTTTTTTTTTGGAAAAGCTTGACAACACACTTGCCTTTATTAACTGCTGTAGGGCCTCTAGGCCTACCATAGACATTCATAAATCAATGTTTTTATCTTAATTTCAATATTCTAACGTTTTTAAGTTTGGACGCTTTAAGATAGTTTAAGACTTGACAGATTTTCTTGTTCACGCTCCCACGTGAGTCTGTCCACTAGTGCATGCAGCACGTGTAGGTTACTCCCCAGTGCTGAACTCATACAGACCTATTATTAAACTGGCAAAGTGTATTCATTTTAGGCAATAAACTGTTAACAACAGAAGGAGGTTGGTGGGATTTCGTGTGATTCTCTTATTCCCTTTGTTTCAAACCACATTTAGGTTTTTATTAAAGGCGTATGTGGGGTTTGTACAGCTGGAGAATGCCCCCTACACACCTGAATAGCCTAATGTAATTATGATAATAGGCTATAATAATAGGCTAATAGGCTATTCAATAATAGGCTATTAGGCTATTCAAAATAATGGCAATTATAGTTTACCATCCTCAAACTAGTATTGTGTTCAGGCTAATATTTCTCTTTTAGTACTTGTGATGACTTCAAAGGTATATACCTTTAGATGACTATCTTACTGGTTATATTTGTATTCATTTAAGTTGTTCAACATTGCATGGATACACAACGAGATTATGCATGAAGCTTAGGCCAAAAAAAAGAGGTTTGTTTCAGGTCACCCGACCGACCCTATCAAAACAGGGCCGACCCTACGTTTATTTTTATGCAATTTTGAAGAAATTTTCAAAAACTTTTTACCCGTTTTTGGTCAATGTCGACTAGTATTTTCATGTTAAAAAAAAAGTTTAAAAAAACCTGAAACAAACCTTTTTTTGGCCTTAGTCCATAGGAATCTTACAATCCACACATCCAGGACGTATCATGTATAAATATCCCATCAATGTAATCGCCATTATGGAGAACTGGGAATCAGGATACTTAACCTCTCGAGGAGGGTAAGATGTATAAATCTGTTACCATGATGCACCAATGCAGCACCATCGAGCAATGGGCCAACCCGACAGATAAATGATATACACTGGAATTGTCGGCCCTGATATGTGCATTATGACAATAAATTTATATGCATGGAGCCTTAAAGGTTGATGCCGCCCCTAAAGGGTTAAAGAGATTGGGCATTAAGTATGATGTGGGCATCAGACTAATTCCTGGCACGTCAAGTGGCAGGCAGTGTGTGTTGTTTGTGTGTTACCTTATCCAATCAACAGTCAGGGGAAGGGGGGGGGGCACTCGTTTTTATATTGACTCGGATGTACTTATATTAGTTTTGTTAGGGAACTTTCTACACGAACCCATTGTCAAAATTCTTTTTAAAAAGAAGTACACATTTTTGTTATTTCTGGCGAAATCTACTGATGAGAAATGATTAGAAGAATTTAAAGGAAAAGTTGACCCTTGTTATGAAACTAATGAAGGACTAGATAAATAACGGACTAATGCTATAGGAGGATTCTGTGTAAAAAGTTAGACCTGAGAATCTGCTAAAGGAATTTTAATGAAGACATGACCATTGGCATGTTGCTACAGGAGGGTTCTTTTAAGAAACTAGATGAAAACTAGACCCATGCTATTGGGGAATTATGTTAAGGAACACTAGAGCCTTACTCGGGTAATTCTGATGGAGACTAGATGTGAGGAGACTTTTTCTTTCAGATTTCTCCTTTTTCTTGTGGGGGGGAGAGTTGAGGGGTGGAGGGATGAGAGTACCTTTGCATTTACACACATTTGTGTACACCAAATACTAGTATATAAAGTGCCCCCCCCCTCTCCATCCTACCAGCAGCCCTCACGCATGGTGCTCATTGCCCAGTGCTACAGGTGTACATAGTGTGCACTGGTGCTGGGCCATACAACAGGCACTAGTTGATTCAGATCACTACTTACTTAGTACTGCACCCACCAACACTGACCACATGGTGTCTACATGTATCATTGCATTTTCTTGCCATGTAAGTAACACCACTAGTAACACCAACCTTTTAATTAGTTTCAAAACTAGACATACATTTGCTGAAAGTCATGAGATTGTACATGGGTATTCATCTCTGTTGGATAATATTATTGGTCGGAGCATCCACCATGTTTTCCTTACCCCTCACTAGGTTGGCTGAGGAGAGCATTCCAATCATGTTTAGGATAACATCGTAGCAAAATGCAGCCTTGGTCAGTTTTTGACATCATCTGTCAGTTCTGATCCAACGTGAACCATTCTGACCCATCTCACAATAGTGATATAGATAGGGTCAGTTTGGCACATCGTAGTGACACGTTTGTTGAAAGGTTTCCTCTGGCGTTTTTACATTTGGTTATCACTCACACTGAAATGTCTGTTTCCTTATCTTTGCAGAACTCCCCATGCCCTACAGGCCCACAGGAGACTAACCATCACCAAAGGCCGACGGGACATTATAGCTAATAACTCCTAACACAGGACTCAGGGAGCTGTCTGGATAAATAATCTACCCCAAACTAAAGAAAGACACCCACAGGACCATGAATTGGATATGTAGAGAACACTAACTTATTTAATCCATCTCTGCCATTATCATAGTGTCACTGGCTACTGTACAGGCGTTATTGGCAATTGTTATCTCGTCCCAGGAGGGAAGCACATAGACTGATACAAATGGCAGATAACAGCAAGCAGTGGTCAGCCAACATGGCACACAGAGACAGATTTAGCTACTCTAGAAAAAACCTCAACAGCATGGACAACAATGAAGGTTTCCAGCAACAACACCACCACCAGCAACAACAACAACAACAACAACAACAACAACAACAACAACAACGACAACAGCAACAGCCCCAGTCACAGCGTTTAGGAGATAGCAGGCTGTGTTTTGAGGCCCAGACACCGCCCAATAAGAGTGTGGGAGGAAGCCCCAGCTATGAGACTAGAACTATGGTGACACCCCCTGTGGCCAACTTAGGCCAGTCCCGTGTGAGACTAGGGGGAGCTGCTCATGACTACCTCACCCCACAGCAAAGACATGTCAAGTCAAAGATCTCTGACATAGAGCTGCTCTAAGGCTATGGAACGCTGACAGAGCTGCTCATGGGCTATCTGGGCTATACACAGGTCATATAATAGAGATCTAAGTTAATAAATAGCTCACATAGAGCTGTTCTGATGCTATGAATAGCTCACATAGAGCTGTTCTGATGCTATGAATAGCTCACGTGTAACTGATCTAAGGCTATAAATAGTTCACATAGACCCACCCTGATGCTACGAATAGCCCATTTAGAGCTGTTCTAAGGCTATACATAGCTCACATAGAGCTGCGCTGGGAGTATGAATAGCTCACGTAGAGCCACTCTGATGCTATAGACAGCTCATGTAGAGCTGATCTATTAAAGGCTATAAATAGCTCACATAGAGCTACCCTGATGCTATGAATAACTAATGCTATACATGCTCTAATTATAAGGCTATAAATAGCTCGGACAGAGATGCCCTCAGGCTATTAGTACTAGGGTTAGAGCGTCTTTGGGGCTACATACACTGTTGGAGCCCTACGATGGTAAGTCATTGAAGATGAAAAAAAAGACTAGTGACTAAAGATGAAACTGCCAATGTTTGTTGGAAACAAGATAGTTCTGATTGTTGTACATTTATGGTAATATCATATTAGATAGATGTACTGTCAGTGATCCATTTTGTACCCTTAAGGTGTAGGGTCATATAATTAGGCATATATCATATGTGCTTCAATGGCTCTGACTGCTGGACAGAGTACAACATTTACAGCCACGAAAAAATCAAAATAACACGCAATATTTTAATGCATGTCCTATAAATCACTGTGTGTACTAATACAAAGGAACATAGGTACTACCAATGGTAACCTAGTACATCGTGTCCCGCACTGGTCGTGCAGTATGGTGAGCAATCCTCTTATATTTCATGCTAGATGTGAGACAAGTTATTCCCGCCCCCACATTTCACATTACACATACCATGGCGCCTATGGCGTCATCATTCGTGATTACCTGACCCCACTAAAGGGTCAATATTTGCAGGTCAATTCAAGTGGAATTGTAACTTAATTTGTCAAGTTCCACATGAGATTAACAGAGAGGTACTTGACACTTACCAAACAAAACAAAGATTTTGTACCATTTGGGTCAACTCATGAAATAATCCTCAGCTTTGAAAATATGAAATAGTTTATATGAAGGGATCGATATATACACATTGTTTAGCGTAATATATTGATGTTGGGCGATACACATATATACATGTATTGTGATATATTAACTTTTCTTTGAACTAAAATGGTTTAACCCGCACAGTGGTTTACACCATGGGCATTTGTCATCAGGATACATGAATGCAGCCTTGGCGAGTAACTCACCGGGGATGCGTTGGTGTGTGATGATGACACATGAACATGATGCATTGAGGCATCATGCCGTCCATAAAGGGTTAAGTAATTTATTACTGGAATATATGGATGATTTTAATCCACTATTACAGTATCCTGGCAACATATGAAGGTGTTCTGAAAGTATGTGTAGGACAAGATACAGAAACGTGACTATAAAGCATGACGGGTATTAACTATGTTACATATATTATGTTTTATGTCAATTAAATGTGAATTCATAGGAATGTGTAATGTATTCGTAATGAATAAATCTTTTTTTCTTTATGACTTGATTATTTCTGTCATATGTTAGCCATGCGATCATGAAATAATTTCCTTCATACATATTTTAGATGCACTTTTCGAACTGGTTTGACTTTTATGGTAATACGGCTAGGGGCAGTATCATTGGGGTTGTTGTTTTTGTAGTTATATTAGATCTTGAAGGATGTTTTCTTGGTTCTAACCGGTTTATAGTTATTTATTCTCATGTGCATAAGGAGCCATCATGACTGATGTACATGGAGTATGTTGGTTCGTAGGCTCACCTCAAACAAATGCACTTCAGATTAATTTACATTGTACTTCATGTGCCAAAAAGTTATTGATGGGAAGTTACACAACTGTTCTCAAACGTAGTGCCATTAAATCAACCTTTTGTCACATGCTTAAGAAATCATGAAATGATATATGTATGTAGGTGTACGTAGTGGTTAAGTAGAAAACCTATATATAGTTGTGAAATCGTCTTACTACCAAGCTGATTTGGAGACTAGCTATATACAGGGTCAGTAGGCATCTGTTAATTAATTGGCGCACTTACTGAGAACTAAAGACTCTCATGCCTGAAATCCGTTTACGACTAGGGGAGTGGTTATTTTTTAACGACGTGGCGGAGTGAGGCGAAGGGGGGGTATATATATATATATATATATATATATATATATATATATATATATATATATATATATATATATATATATATATTTGCCGCTGCTCCCAAATATATTAATGTTATCCGGTCAGACTGATCATACACACACATATATATATATATATATATATATATATATATATATATATATATATATATATATATATATATATATATATATACATATATATATATGGAATTAAACCCTGCAAATTGTCACTCACATTTTATTGATTCAAGACATCACTGGCAATGTTCTGACTGTCATGACTGAGAGTAAACAGCGATCATCTGTTCAGCTGCGGATCTACCAATAAGACACAAATCTCGACTATTAACAGTTTGCGTGAGTAACTGTCAACAACGGAGTATTTTCACTACTGTCAGTTTGAACTGTCAATAACAGCATTTTCCCCACTAAATTGGGCAGTTTGAACGGTCAAATAGCGGTTTTGGAACATAATAAAGGTACTTGAAGGGTCCTTTGGAATATCTGACAATTTACTGTTGAAGATCCTATTTTAGATAAATGATAACAAATAGATCATGATGAAAAACGACTAGGAAACCTAGATTCATAAAATGTGTACTCATTTTATTGTTTCTATGGAAATACAACACATTCACTCTTGGTCGGGCATTCTGGGATATAACCAAATTACTGACCCTTTAAAGGACGGCATGATGTCTCAAAACGCCATGTTCATTTGTCGGCATGATGCCCTAACAAAGTGCCGGCGAGTAACTCGCCATTGCTTTATGGTGCCTCGTTTTAACGCTTCTGGAGTATATTAACCCCGTAGGAATGCAGCACGACCGAGCTACTCAGCAGTGCTGCATTCATGCATCATGCAAATTTCATTTGATGAAACACTATGCTGTCCTTAAAAGGGCTATAAAGGAACCAACAAAATGGACATGATTTAATCTCCACTGCTGTAGTTCCCAAGCCACCACTACCTCTACTTCAACCCGACCCTCCAGTCCGTGGCATGGTATGTGTGACTGCAGAGGGGTTTTCGGCGACCTGGCGACCTGGGCTGTTTTCCAGGCGACTTTTCGACCTGGTGCAATAATTTAAGCGACCTGGCGACTTTTGGACAAATTTGGTTATAGTAAAAATGGTCTAAAAAAGCGACTTTGCGACTTTAGGCCTTTAATTTCGGCGACTTTCCGACCTGGGGGGGGACCCCTCTGCACCCCCGTATGTGTGACACCCACAGGCAGCTACCTCTCATCATTGTAGAAGGGCCGCAAAGTGCTTTGTATCATGCCCCCTTTGTCGTCATGATACATGAATGCTGCCCTTGCGAGTAACGCACCAGGGCTGCATTCAAGCATCATGCTAACCCTATGGGGTTGAAACACCACAGGAGGGTCAGCATGATGCATGAATGCAGCACTGGGGAGTTGCTCCGAGTGTAGAAGATTAAAGCACTGTGCGGCCCTTAAAGGGCTAACGAGTGCCGCTGTTAAACAATTGCGCCTACTATTTGATATGCTCATTTATACATTTACTTTGAAAGGAGGTTATTTAGATCGATGATTTAACAATAAAACGAACTTTATACATAACTATAGAGTGTGACACATGATAATTAAAAATAGAGTAACCTGGCAGTATATATATATTCGTCACGTGAAGGCAGGGATATCTGACTGGCAATTGGAATAAAACTTAACCATTTAAGGACAGCATCTTTCAAATCATCATGCCCTTTGAGTGACCCTACAGGGTTGATATACTCACTGAAGGTCGGCCATATACACCAATGCAGTGCTAGCGAATTTTCTGCTTGCCGGCATTACGTTTTTGCATGTTTATGCCAAATCGCCATAAGTACTTGACATCATGATGCTATCCTTTAAGGCTGGATCAGTGCATCATGCCGACCCGTCGGGAGTGTACCAGCCCTTTGTGCCGTATGCATGATCAGCAAAAACATTTTACTGACAACCCATTTTAATCAAATCAATCTGGTCACTTAGTTATGAACCACCGACATGAATTAAGTTCACTACTGTCTTACTAATTATCACATTCATGACTGGATTCAGAATCATCAGAATATTTTACAGTTTCATTATTGTTAGATAAGTTATGTACATAACTATTAGTCCATATACATCTCTGACATAATCCATTTATTCAGCCACTTTACTTCAACAGTACACGTTAGATCCAGCAGGAACATACTTTCATGATGAGTCATGATTCCTGACTCCAAACATCTTTTCACATGAACTCAATTCGACAACAAAACACAGTATTGTTTTCCCCTCACTAGTCTATACACTATTACAGGGTGTGGCTGTAAACGGCCAGGGGTAACTCACTATTCAGCTGTTTATGGGAGATTCAAGTATATATGTGTGTGTATGCATCATATTGGAAATGGGTCTATTGTACATGTGTATGCATCGTGATATATGGTTATAGACCTCACCAAGTGTATACATAATAGGGTATAGGCCTATTGTACATGTATATACATATGATTACAGGTGTGTTGCTATGCTACATTCTAGACAGAGGTGTCATTTACCGTTTATTTGATAATACTGGTTAGCACTATTGTTTTCGACAGTTTTGGGAGTGGTCATCTTTTAACAAGAGGTGAACCTGTGTACTAAAACCCAAAATCCCCCACCCCCTACTCATCAAAAAGAGATCCAATTTTGTTCTGGTGTCCCCCCTTAAAACATGTGTATCATGACGCGAGGGGTCAAGAAGGGAGTGCCATTTACCCCCGCCCCTCCCATCATTATGAAAATGATCACTCCTTTTAGATGCAAGCAGTACATATGGGACAAGTACATATATATGCTACCTGGTATATGGCCTAGAGAGGTATGCTTGGTGAATATGAATACAACATACAAAAAACAGATCCTTTTATATAGTGATGCAGCATGTAAATGCATGTGTGAGCGACCACACAAAATGGATAGTATCTGACTATGCACGGGGGTGCGCGCATCATCTTTTCTTGATTCACTGCACCCGTTATTGAACATCTATTTCATAAAATAACATTCAAATAAATTAATTTTGAAATTAGATGTATTGTGCACACACTTACAACACCCAATTGTAGCCTCATCTCTTACCTATTCATTCACAGCAGCCATTAATCTAGAATGGAATGCAAAGGCCAATTTTCCTCTTTTTTTCAACCATTTCCTTTCCTTCTCATAACATTTGACTGAAACATAATGTATATCCTGTTATTATAGATTTATAGTATGATATTATGCTTGCCACTATTCTCACAAAGCTTCATAGATTGCAATAGGCCGTGTTCTCAGCCATAACATTGGGCATTCTTGTAGTGAATATAATAGGTACATATATACCACATTGGGTTAAACATGTATATCATTAGTGTTCTACATAGCCTGTCTTTATACACCTTTTGTTCCTCTTTGTTTCACCATTATACTCATGTCTCGGTCATTTGCATTGCTTCACTCTCTCATCTATATGTACATGTTTCTGACGACCAGGTCAGACACATTTATAAGTACACAACTAAATGCAGTTATATTTCCATAAAACAAAATGTCCTTATGTAAGAATGTCAGTGTTTTAACTCTGGAAAGTTCTTCTTGGTCCCTAAGGCAAATATTATACACGTGCTATTCTATGAGAATAAGAAGGTAAGAAACTATCTAAAAGTAACAATATAAAATGGATAGTGCCATTGGGGACACCCTTAACGAGGACTTGACGTATCATAATGGTTAAGGATATATATATATCCCCTGGTCTACTTCTTCATACATGATTTCATTCCCTACATCTCATTCTTCTAAATTCTATAACCTAAATGTCCTAATAAATTGTGAATTTATAAGAATTGGAATGTACAATTTACTACATTTAATTCTGTGGATCGTTCAAACTCAGATTTTTGCTTCACTACATCTATCTTCTACCTACAGATAAAGATGAGGACCACGTTTTACAAAGTAGGCTTGGAAATGCTTCTTTTCTTTTTTACCTTGCTTCTTACCCGTTTGTAAATAATCATTAAAATTGTCAATTCACATGTGCGAGGAGCCATACAAAGAGGGTGCTCCAAGCGGGCCACACGGAAGTTCCTTTCTGCGTGTCCGATGTGTCTTACTGACTCTACCCGACTCAAGACAAGACGCAACCCGGCGCGAGCCGACTAGTATGGTCTAACAAGGACCATATTCGACCTAATCAGCACCCCCCTGCTTACTTCAATAACTAGAAAAAGGCCTAAAATTCCACAATTTTGAGAGAAAATTAACTCTTAACTACTAAAATGCCTTTAATTAGAATAATTCCACCCTGGGCGCTTATTACGTCGAATAAGGTAGGTGTCTACCCTGAATCTGTGGTCCTGTACATTCTAACCTATCAGCTGTTTCAATAGCCACAGAAAAAAACCCTTGAGATATCACTTTCTATACATCTGAATGTCAATGTGCATGCTTACAATTCAAGTCTTGATAAAAACTTATGTAATAAAAATACCTGGCCCGTGCAATAAAAAGAAATATATATATATATACATGTACGACCAAAATGACTTAGACTTGGTGCGTTAATAAAGGTGAAACCGTGTAAGAGAAGACATATAAAGGTGATATAAACATTACATCGTAATTCATTAGACGGTCTGACACATGATCGATTAATTCTAAATGGAACCGTTCAAAAACCAATACACGTAACATAATACCGTACATACATATTATTACAGTAAAGGCGGGTTTCATAATAATTGAATAATTTTGTTTCTTGTTATGATGGAGGTGAAAAAGTGAAACATACAAATGATTTCAGGTATCTCACCTTTACTACCATCTTTAACATCGCTTTCTACAGAATTATTCATTGTTCTGGTAGAATACATCATTATGACTCATGATAGACTATACACTTTCCGTCCACACCAATACCCTGCTGCTGAATTGAGGAGAAAAAGGTTAATATCCATCTTTAAGTACTACTCCCTTCTATCATCAATCCTAAATTACAATGTATTTCAAGTATGGATTTACATGGGACAAATACGTCAAAAACAAACCATTTAACCTATAAACATGGTAAAATAGAGGAAATACAATCTACCTGGTCTATATTCAAAAGAGACCATCCTTAGTTGGAGGTCAGATAAAGGGTGTAGACATATGCAATCTGAAGGGGTGCGTATCTATACAGGTTCAACAGTAACTATCTATTCATGTGGTATCATTCAGTTTTTGCCACTTTTATCCATCTCACCTATTTAAATTGTGGATGTCGTGAACTACTTCCCATAACTGATAACGAGATTCTAGCAACGTTAATAAAAAATGTTTGGTCTGACGATACCCGACAAAAACGATCGGGCCCAATTTTTGGTTACTTTTTAATCTGAATTTGCATATAGCGAACACAAATGGCAAAAATCAATTTCAGTTGAATCCAGCCTGTGCGCTTCTTATATAACCTCTTACTTTGGCTAACATTTCATAGATTTATTGTGTAAAATGTGAGAGAATATATTTGCAGCACCGATTCTAGATGCTATACCCCCCACAGTTACAGTAAAGTGGTAAGTATACTCTGAATGGCGAGTTGTAATGCTGAATCAATGTATACACTAGGATAAGCTTACCACAGTTAGCAACCACCCTCTTTATAAATATGTTACTTGATGTTTAATTTAAATCCAGTTAGTACATGCAGAGCTCAACTGATCGGGAAACATCAAGAGCAAGAACTCTATGAATGGAACTCAAGATCCACCACAACACTGGCTTTCACAATGAGTGATTAAAATATGTCATCAGTTAAATATATTACAAAACTAGTAGACTTAATTAAGGAAATATCAGAAAATAGCTTCACATTCAGCATTAATCTGCAAAATCTACATCTATTAAACGTTATTCTTATCACATCGATTTTCATTGTCTGGATATCACGATTGTTTTACTTAATAACCCCTTTAAGGACAGCATAGTGCTTTAATGTCGGCGTGTTGTATGAAAGCAGCATGTGCTGTTCATATGGAGTTAACACTCAAGGGTCGCCCAATGCAAAGCCAGCGAGTTACTCGCTGGAGTTGCATTATTCCATCACGGCGACATATGAACATGAGCCTGAGGCATTAAGGCATCATTCTGTCTTTAAGGGTTTAAAAATCACCTGAACCTAAGGTAAAAGGTTTCATAGACTATCACGGAATGGTTTGTCGCTCAATAAAGGCAACGGTTTTAAAAACATAATCAATAATTTGTAAGTTCTATTTTCATTTAACTCTTTACCTGAATACTTATTTCCTGAATTAGTGACTGGTCCCGGGACATTAATATTACATCTTTGAAAACCTTTTGATTATAAACGAACACACTGATAGTGCATAGCCAAGTCTCACCAGAAAATAAGCGCACGGATACATGAATAATAACCGTCTACTTTTTCTTCAAGTCGCAGGCATCGAGAATGAACAGTCATGGCGAAACATAGCAATCGCAAGCAGAAAACATGCAACTGGGATGTCGATCATCAATCTCAACGAAAAAGGCTTCATCCGAGAGCAGGTTACTTGGGCGGTAGTGCAGACAGGAGCGTTGTAGTTAAGGCAACGTATACATATATATACTAGTTCCCGCTAAGCCTCTAGACTGCGGTAGGGGTTGGAGCTGTCGCCGCCCGCGTGTGTGCGCGGCCGTGACCGCCCGGACGCCCCGGTTGGCACCTTGACATCGGTCCGCGTCCACCCCCCACCGCTGGGCTGGTCGTAGTACCGCACCACATCGGGAAGTAACCCACCGTCAGCATCCACGTGCTGGTAGGACGGGTGGTCCGAGGAGAAGCTCACCCGCTCGTGGTCCTCTTTAAGCTGTACCGTCCAGAACTGGAGCGGGCGGCGCCGCCAGCGCCACCAGTGACGGTACACAATGACGCCCACGATGAGGAGGACTAGCGCCAGCACGGCCGAACACGTGCCCACTATAACACCCAGGTTACGGTGAAACACCTCACCCAGCGACGCCGCATCACTCACCTGGTGACTCGGCAGGTCATCTGCAATTTAATTCACATTTAATTTACATTTACAAGTTCTATTATACCTGCGAATCCATGCAGTGATGCACAAATGCACCCCTAGTAAGTAAAGTCCAATCATGTATAAATGCAAGAAAACCTCTTAAGAAAATTGCAATCGACATTACAATCAAAATAATGGAAAAGAGAAAAAGAAAATTTAGAGGGCAGTAATCTGTATATGTATAATATGACACATTTTCCTGTTATACCAACACCAGGTGAAAAACGACTTTGAAAGAAAACACTTTTATAAAGCAGCTGTATTAAAACTCACCTAAACTTGTGCAGTTCTTTGCTCCTATTGGATCTCCGTCATAACCGTCTAAGCACTTCTCACAGTGGTCCCCTGTGGTGTTGTAGGCACAGCTCGTGCATACACCTGCATCACGAAAAGGGAATATTAGTATTTTGGTTTTTTTAACTGAAAGTTACGATAAAATCTATTCTATACCGAGAAAACAGCTTTGTGTGGGATGTTTTGCCTCTTGTCTTTTTCTATGGAATTTACTTCTGAGAATTAACCAAATATTGACAACAATGATCATATATGGACATATGTTTTTGCTAGCCTCTTTTGGTTCACAGATAGATGAATACTAGATAAATGTAACGGTCACGGAAAAATCATCTGGAGAAAGCGGGACTCGAACCCACGACCCTCAGATCACGTAACCTGCTGCTCTACCAACTGAGCTACTGCCCCGTCTGACAATCTGACCTCATCGCTCATTACCGGATCGGTATGGTACAGAGGGGAGCCGGATTACCTAAGTGATATTGAGGGCTTTTCACCAAGGCATGGGGAATCCGACCCCTACATATATATAAATTATTTACCTGTCATGTATTGACATGCACGGGTCCCAGGTTTCGTGTTCCCGTGACACTGACATGCTAAACAGTTTTTCCCGTCCAGGTGGAAGTTTGGTGCGCAGTAGAGACAACGATTGCCGCCAAAGTTCTGCAGGCAGTTACACTGTACCAGACTATTGGTAGGATCTGCAATAAAGAGAAGGCTTTATTTTAGTGTTTTTGAATTGTATCGAGCAGTGCAAAAGTACAAGGGCACTGTAGGCTATCTGTGTTTACAAATTGACTCAGCTCTATGGAGTTATACCATCACAAACTCCCTACTATCGCCCTACCACTTCCAGACACCCATGGATGAGACTGCCACCTAGCTCAAAAAAAAGATTTGTTACCCTCGTTGATGAAATGAAGCGGGTCTATAAATGGGGGAATTTAAATGAAATATTAATCCCTTACGATATTCGCATTAAAAATAGCTGCAAAGTTTGTGCCAAAATGCAACCGAGATCAATTTCCCCCAGATTGTGGATTAAAATCGCCCAAAATTATACCCTTTTCATTCATTAAAACATCTACAAACATTTAACCCGATATGTCCTAATACTATAAATATAATTAGCACCCTAAACGTCTCTGCACCCTACAATACATGTCCATTGGCATGCACCCTAAGTGTCTGCACTGTAAATGTCCATGTTGGGCGCTATTCGCCAATCGGCGCAGAATGTCAATCCGCAGTGCGCGGTACACAAATAGATGCGAGATTCTAATCAAGTTATTTGATATAGATTAGGATTACGGTACCTTTTCCAATTTCGAAGGATGAATGTATTCAATTCATCAATATTTATGGCGTTACTCTTTTATTTAAACAAATTAGTGTTCTATTGGCACAACAACTTACAAAGTAAGCAGGTGCTCGCAGCCACACTGATATTTCTATTCCGCCCAGATTGGCGTTCTGCGTGGCTCTGATCCTGCGCTATTTACAAATTGCGCTGAGCAGAATGTCATTATTGGCATTCTGCGCTGATTGGTGAATACTAGTAGCGCCCAACAGCCACACACCCTCAATGTCTGCACCCCAAGTGTCCATACACCCTAAGGTACCAGTTACCTTTAATTGTTGGAACTTTAATTGTTAGATCAGAAAGAGGTAACAAAGACATAGCATGCTTACCAACACTGCAGGTGCCGTAGCTGCGGTCCTTATCACAGTCGCAGAACTGACAGCCGGTCACGTTGGTGAACAGGTAGCCGTCCTGACAGTGGTCGCAGTGCAGCCCCAGCGTGTGTTTGTCATTACACACACACTGCCCGGTCACCGCGTCACACGGCATCTGGAGACTCCTGTTGGTACCCGCCATGTTACACTGACACGCTGAAAACAGTAGACGTAGGTAACTTGTGAGCCATATTACACTGACACGCTGAAAACTGTATATGTAACTTGTGAGCCATATTACACTGACACACTGAAAACAGTATATGTAACTTGTGAGCCATATTACACTGACGCGCTGAAAACAGTATATGTAACTTGTGAGCCATATTACACTGACATGCTGAAAACAGTATATGTAACTTGTGAGCCATATTACACTGACATGCTGAAAACAGTATACGTAACTTGTGAGCCATATTACACTGACATGCTGAAAACAGTATACAAATGTACGTAACTTGTGAGCTATACTGCAAACGTATTATATTTCGCGTTGTGCGGATTTCGCGGATTTTAAAATCCGTAAAATATGTACAGAGCGAAAATTTATTAAATATAGCTCTGTAACTACCATCTTTCAATATCCATCTATTTAAATCCCAGCGAAATTGCATATATTGGCAAATCCGCGAAAATTTATACCAGATTTATGTCAGATTAGACCCAGGGAGGACCCTGAGTCAATCACAGTGTATAGTAATGGCACCCCTTATTTAATACTACTCACGGTTGTCGTCCCCAAAGCCCTGGGTGGTGACGGTGTAGATGATGGAGTAGGGCAGGTGTCCCTGCGTGTAGTTGGCCATCACCTGGAACGAGTACTTGGTCCCCGGCTTCAGGTTCCTGATGGTGTACGTGGTCACATTACGCGCCAGTCGCACCTTCTTGTGCATGCTTTTCACTAGCCGAATAAATCAGTAAGATAGTGTCAACTTTGTGTGCAGTATAAAAGGAGAATCGTTCATTTGTTATTATATAACACCATCACATTCAAGTGCCCTGATGCTCATTTAAGTTTCAAAACCTGTTTAGGTCCATGCTTATACAAGACAGGCGTTTGTTATATGCAAGACCAGATTTTAGTGCTTAAAAGATTTTTTGTTACAACATATATTGATCAACTGCACTTACAATATATTTTCTAACATTAAACATTAGGAAATTAACTTAAGACTCCTACCTCTGACATATTTAGACTTGTAATAGTGAAATATGAAATTTTCCAGCTCCGTCTGATTTTCATGGTCAGGCAGGCTCCACTCAGCAGTTATGTTGAAAGGTGTAAAACGATATACGGTAATGTTCACCGGATGGTCCCGATCGAAGTGGTCAATCTCTGTAAGAACACAAGTAAAGGAGTTGAAGAATAAAGGCCTTATAACTGGCTTCATGTCTGTAAATCAAGTTATATATAGTCGTCATATCCGGTAGGCCGTGTCTGCTTTTCAAACTTTGGGGCTATAAATAGGGAGGGGGGGGGGGTGGTCCCCATATCCCCTGTTGGTTTTTAATAAATGCCCATGTCCCTACGCAGATGCACATGTTTCTTGCTTTTTGGCCCTGGCCAGCCTGCTTTAAGGTGAAAACAAACAGGACGCATTTTCGACGCACGGACGGTAGTTGCTATGGTGATGGGCGCATAGAGTGTGAGAAATGCCCTTTGGGGGGGTCGTCTACCAGCCTCGCACGTACCAGGCCCGAGTAACGGACAAACCCACACAGGACCTGGTCACAGATGGAACGTTGCGCCTAGTTCCTGGAAGTTGGTGCACTCGCCGAGCACAATTTGGTGCCATACCGGGGGATATCTAAATAACGATTGGTGAGTGTAAAAGATGCACGCACATCATTAGAACGTCGGGAACGGTTTGGCTCAGCCGTCCCTAGACCATATGAGCGGCCCCTCTCGATATGTTGGCTGGAGCAAGGGACCATTACAGACCAACCTCTGTATGGTCTCTGATTGGTCCCAATATTTGGCGCCATTATGACGTCATAAAAGAAACGTATGGTGCGCGGGGCATACTGGGTACGGTAGGCTAAGAATGTGAACTTTCCCCGGGCTGTAATGGTCCTTCACTCCACGCAGATTATTGAGAGGGGCCGCTTATATAGTCTAGGCCTACAGCTCTCCCAGGCTGAGTAATTCCTCAGTCTGTGGCAAGCGGAGACTGGTCTACACGACCACGCGCGGACGTATACGCACCCTCTGCCGTTACTGGTTGAAAAATACGGACAGACAAGGGAATCTGGTCAAAGTACGAATGGCTTGTTTCATGGGTGGGGGGCTTGGTGAAATTTCACGGTTGTGCACACATTTTCATTCACCCTGCTGTAGCCCAATTTTCATTTATTAGTTACAGGGGGGGGGGGGTGCAAAAATTTCCGATCCCTCCTGAGGAGGGGGGCGTAAAAATTCTGACCCCTCTTGAGGGGAGGGGGGGGCGTAACAAATTTAGCCCCTTTTAATAAAAAAAAAAGCCAGCGCGTTAGTTCAAAGGGGGGTGGGCAAAAAATTTTCGGCGCCTTCAGCGAGGGGGGGCGCGAAACGTTCCACGCACTCTCCTTCACGCAAAATCTCATCACCCCCCCTGTAGGCCTATTAATAAATGAACACTCCCTTGAACAGGGGGTGCGGGGGGGGGGGGGGGGAGGGGGGAGATTTCACACAGAGAATTTTACACACACCCCTAGAGGAGTCAAATTGTTTACCCCCTCAAATCCCCCCCCCCCCCACCTCGCAATCCACCGCTTTCCCTGTTGTTAAAAGATGAGCAGTCCCTTCACTGAAAACTAGTCGAGGCGACTCCATTCACGATAGCTCATTGGAGTCGGGGGGACTACTATTGGGTCTTTCCGTAGGTATGCACTCAGTTGGCCTGTGGTCATCCTATCTTCATAGGATGACCAGCTTGTGTGGTCATACCTATAGATAGGATGACCACTTTGGCCTTCATTGTTCATTGCTGTCTAAGAAAAATACTGGGAATCCATCACAAAATTGTCTTTTTTGGCTGCTAGAAATGAGTACCAGCACCCACAATAACATAGAAATGTAGATTAAGGTGTAAGGTATTCATTTAATATTACTTTTATTGTTTGGAATAGAGTGGGGACTCAGGGAAAGTACTTCTTGTCGAATACGTTTTTGACCCCCTGAATCTCGGCTAGGAGCGCCCAGTGACCCTCCAGCAGGCTGTAGGCCGATCAGCTGCAGAGGGTCACGGCAATGACTACTGAAAACAGGTGAATAAATTCAGAATTTCTTTCTTTGCCCACCCCCTCCCCCATCTGATAGTTCATAGATGTTTTGGGTCTGTTGACAACCCTCAAATGATCATACTCATAGTGAAACTGAAAGCTTCTGTGACGATGATCTAGGCCCCTACTGTCACTGTGGCAGTCTCAGTCTGTGCATGTTTAGTTTTACCTGTGGTTGTTGACTTGGGGAGGCTGGGAGGAGTGGTAGGCGACTCTCCACTGACCGTCATAAAGCTAGCCAGCAACATTATAGCCGCACCCAGAACCGCACACGAGCATCGTAAAGCTGGGGGTGACATCTTGCAGCGTTCGTTGATGACCAAAGTCATTTAATCATGGTGAAAACTGCACTTAGCAGACAACAAAACAAGCTGAAAACTTGCAACCGGAAACAGAATTTGGTGAATCAGGTCTCACTAAGCTGAATCGAATAAATGTATACGACCGTGGCGACACCTAGTGGATAAAAAATGGGACCCTGGTTTACGACGAAATACACACAAGGTGTCGCGACGAAAACTAAGGACGCCCGCAGGACGCCCATGGAACGCCAGCAGGACGCGTTGTTTCGCGGGCCTCCCAGCTTCCCAGCTGCATGATAACCAGGAGGGTTGGGCATGTACAACACACTAACTAGACCTCCCCCCCATTGCCCGAGGTAATTTAATTGTTGCGAGCACAGAACAAGGACGGTAGTCATATGTATCCTGGACGTCTTTGTCTCGAGGTAAAGAGAGTCAGAATCCCCTGCCCCCCTTTCGTCAGTCATAGCCTATAGCCTGGGCTCCACTAGGGCGACACAGGTACCTGCGAAACGAGGCGATCTTTTTCATGTTTTGATTTGCACATTTCGCCTCATTTCGCAGCAGTGTCGCCCTGAGTGTCACCCTCTTCATAGCGACACTGAGGGCGAATCTCAGGCGAAACCAGGCGACACCAGGCGAAACTAGGCGAAACCAGGCGAAACCAGGCGAAACCAAGGATAAAAAGATCGCCACGTTTCGCAGCTAGCAGTGTCGCTCTAGTGGAGTCCGGCCTTATGTGGGATACATCACGGGGCTAGGCCTATATAACAAGTAAGACATTTTGTGGTTGTTTTCTCTTTAATTAACAAACGATTTTAAATTCTTGCTTTTATTTAATAGATTTTTTTTAAGGTACATTAGATGTAGCATGTGCATACATACAATCCATATCTGAACTCCGAATCCGATCTGCCGTTCAGCCCTTCTCTATGGACCTGACTACCTATCTAATCTATGATAAAATGTGTAATGCTAATATTTTGATATTTTTACATTATGCATGTGTTGAGCTTATAAATTATTTGTTGTTGGGAGATCTGTTGCACGATGAATTGAATTGAATAGATTTATTGTAGCATGTATAAGAACCCCGATGAAGCTTTCTGCTTTGACAATTCAGCAGGGAATACATTATTTCAATCTTATTTTTTTGAACAAATTTAAACTTTATTGCTTGAAAATTTTTACATGAGTTTGACGAGTTTCTCGGTAGTCCGTATGAGTGTATGTATCACAAGATATTATGTTCAGAACATTTACGGTAGTACAATAAATATGATACATACAAGGATGCGTCAAGCAACAAAGTAGTGATAGGCTCGTCAGTAGAACTGTTGTATGAGCCATACCACAGGATAGAGTACAGGAATTAGACATAGTTGACATAAACAAATGTATAGCAAGATGGACGTTTATGGTTTATGGTTAACTTTAAGTTTCTAGCGGACATTTAAGTGTAAATGCTTAAAAACCCTTTATACTTACAGGAATTATTAGAATTATTTCATTCTCAATCGTCCAATTTAACAGGAATGGTGTCATTTAGGGCCTGACGGGCTGAGATTTTGAAGGATGGAAAATCCTCAATACCTCTATCAGATACGGTTTGGGAGTTCCATCTATGTGCACAGGTGACCAATGGCGATTTTGCAAAAGCAGCGCAATGTATTATAGGGTAGTATAGTAATGTGCTCTGGTTGAGCCTAGTGGGTCGGGCAGGTTTTTTTACATATTTTTCCTGTCTGGATCTTTTAAATGCATACAGTTTAATATGATAATCTCTCCTCTCTGACAGAGTGGGCAATTGGGCTGTCCTGTGCACTTCTATGGTAGGAGTTAACATATGCAATCTAAAACAAGTTTTTAAACATCTGTTTTGGCATCTTTGTAACTCAGCTAGGAGGTCAGCATTAGTGTTAGTGTACAGGATATCGGCATAATCAATAACGGGTAATAAATATGTAACATAAACTTTTCTGAGAACCTTTTCAGACATGTAGTCCTTGACCATGTACATTAATAGAGACTTGAAATTAACGCTTTTAATTAACAGTCTGGTATGCTGGCAAAAGTTTAGCTCTTCGTCAACGGTGACCCCAGGTATTTGTAAGAAATTACTGATTTAAGAGGTTTATTATTTAAAGAAATTTTGGGCTTGGGCAATTTTGCTAGAGTTTTTGAAGAGGCGAACGTCATAACTTTTGTCTTAGTTTCATTCATAGTTAATTTATTTCTAGAAGACCAGTTATAAAATGATGTCAAAGCTATTGTTAATCTGTTAGAAAGTACTTGGAAATTTTTTCCTGAGACGTATAGAACCGAGTCGTCAGCGTAAAGCATAGTTTTATGTGTGTCTTGGGCCGAAATGCAGTCATTAATATAGATTAAAAAGAATAAAGGACCTAATATTGAACCTTGGGGTACCCCACATGTGAGTGGAAGGTTACCAGAGCGCTTATTGTTTGCCACCGTGCACTGTTGCCTTCTTGACAAATAATTTTCTATCAGCGTTAAAGGTCGATTTCGTATACCGTACATTTCTAACTTTTTTAACAGAATTAAATAATTTACACTATCAAAAGCCTTTTTGATATCAATAAAGGCTGCTAAGGTGATACATCCATTATTTCTTTGTATTAAAATATCATCAACAAAATTAGAAATAGAGTCCATAGTAGACTTGCCCTTCTGGTACCCACCCTGTCGATTTGACAAAATACCATTCACATCAAGATGTTCAGACAGCGAATCATGTATTAGTCTTTCTAAAACCTTACCAGGAACTGGAAGCACACTTATGGGTCTGTAGTTGCTAACATCTGTCAAGTCTCCACTCTTAGGTAGAGGCGTAACAGTGGCTATCTTCCACGATAGGGGTATCAAATTTGTAGCGACAATTAAATTAATTATTTTTATGAACCTGGAGGGATTGTGCAGCACAGCCTGTTTGAAAATATTTGTGGGCAGATAATCTATGGCTGAAGATTTTGAAGTGTCCAAATTTTTAATGCAATTTATAATTTGTGCGTCCAAAAAATTAAATTCATCTATTTCTATATCACATCTGTCTCCTCTAAATTCCCATTCAAGCTGGTGTGCTTCGGCCAAAGTAGAGCCGATATTGGCAAAGAACTCATTAATATGGGTGCATACATCTCCCGAGTTGACAGGCTCGCCATCATTCATTAAGTTGATAGAATTCTTACCCTTATGCTTTGAGGGTAAGATCTCTTTCAACAGCGCCCAAAATTTTTTTGAGTCCCTTGCATTGGCATCACATAGTTCTTTATAATAAGATTTTTTGGCTAAGTCTATTTCACTATTAACAGTGTTCCTGAGATTTCTTGCAATTCTCCACGATAATATGGAAGTGCTCTGACGAGCTTCTCTTAAAGTATTGTTTTTATCTGTAATGCGCTCAATAAGATAGTTGGTCATCCAAGGGTCAGATTTATCGACAACCTTAAATTCTCTCACAGGGCAACAGACATCCAACATGCGTTTCAACATATTTTCAAAAATATCCCAGCATAATTCTGGGTCATTACTTTCATTAAATAAAGTCCAATCACATGCCTCAACGCTCGCCAGGTATTTTTTCAAGTCAAAGTTTCTGTATGATCTGCCGGTAAATTTTCGATATGTGAGTTTTACGTGAACTTTTTCTTTAATTGCAAAAACAGGTAGGTGATCAGAAAGATGAATGTTGAGAGGTCCACTGGACGAGATCTCATAACAGTTGGTAAAAATTAGATCTATACATTTATTAGTGCCAGAAGTAGTGGTAATTTCATTAATTAATTGTTTCATGTGAAAATCATTTAAAGTTGAAAATAGCATATCTTTCTCCCGAGAGTCGCTGAGGGCATGGACATTAAAGGGACTTCCAGTATGCGTGTGTGTGTGTGTATATATATATATATATATATATATATATATATATATATATATATATATATATATATATATATATATATATATATATATATATATATGGTAGACCTATATCAGGAATTTGAAATATAGCATAGGAAAGTACAGTAAAAGATACAGTAGAGATCTTTGGTTTCCACTCCCCCCCCCCACAGGTGCGCCAGGTGTGCCACTATAGCTTTGTAAAGGCAAGCATAACCATATACATCTAACCCATCATATGTCACCAATATAGAATATATCTGGAAACATAACTAATGTGTGTTAAGAATTAAAGTTCAGTGCTTTCCCTCCTATAAAAAATGAAAAGCCTGACAAACAGAACCACAAACACCATTGTTTTCGTCCTCATCAATACTTCTTGATGACATTGTCTATTTCTGTAATCCTGTACTGCAAACATTGCACACAGGTGTTATCAGAACCTTTGAAGTGACGTCCGTCCTGTACGCCCCCAAAAAGAGGCTGCGCATTCCCAAATGCAAACCCTCCTCCCCCCACACGTCGCACTCCATGTGGCTGATTTCCTGAACACAAGTCCTGCCGAGCTAACTCCCCCCAGTTGGTCAAGGCACTTACTTCTGTTTTCAGTGTTTCTGCTTGTTCTGCTTTGTGGGTAAGAACTTCATTGAGAGTATCTGGTTTCAGGTTTGTAAAACCAGGCTCAGCCTTCAGTTTTGACATGGGCGTGTCTTTCATATATTTCATACATTTCTCATAAATCTCAGGCACATCATATTTCTCAGCCAGAAAGAGATTCTCAATACTTGGCTGCTGATACATAAAGTGACGTTCAAATACTTCGATGCGGGTATCTTTGTCCACCATTTCAAGTTCTGGGTTGCCTTTAAGCTTGCTATATGGAACCGTCTTCAGGTACTCAAAGAAAACCTGACGCAGTTCAGATAGAGAGAACTTGTCAGCCAGTATCAGGTTGTGGATGCTTGGAGGTTGTTTGATGAGAACCTTGTTACAGCGCTCAACAACTTGGTGTATCTGGTATTCATGTGCCAGGTACAGAAGGCTTTCCACATTGGTGTCTGAAATAGGGATCAGTGATTTGGGTTAGGTTAGGTTGGATTTGATTTATAGCATTACAAGTTTTTACATCGAAAGGTAACAGCATTACATATGCTAACCATACATTTATTCAATAATCCAGTGGTTTCCAAACCTACAGATCTGTAAACATTAGATTAAGAACTAGATTTTCTCATTTAAAACAACAGGTAGCATTACTGAACTACCACTGAAATTACTATTAAGATATATACTTGTTATCACTGCAGACAAGATTTCAATGAGTGCATACTTACTATTCACACATGTGTTAGATAGAGGTTGTAGAATCTGCACCAGCTGCAAGAAGTCATCAAACTTTTTGTCTGGTAGTGGGATTTCTGTCATCTTCCTCTCAGAGAAGTCTGAGGTGAACATGGCCCTGAACACCTCTGAGGACATGCCCAGGGTGGCTTTGTTGGCGTAGATCTTTCTGCCCTGGAGGATGAACGTGACATCGCCGTAGTTCCATGGTTGGGTAAAGTCCATGGTGAAGGATGATATATAATCTGAAAGTACAACGATTAAAGTAACTGTCATTTCCCTGCCACTAGTAGTGTATTAGGCCTATTAGGCCAAATCCCCAAAAAAGTAAATTGGTCAATAGGTTTCGTTTTTCCAAAAAATGCTGCGAGCGAGCGAATTATATTTTTTAAGGTTGATAGTTACTCATTAATCAGGGCCGAAACACTCCAAATTCGTAAATATATCAGAATGGGCTTATGTTGCATGGCCAGGCACACATATATTCCCTACGCTGTATTAAAGAATATGACCATTTCAACCGTAATTGTGCATTTTGTGATACTTTTGAATATCTAATATATTAGTAAATGGTAATATTTGCCATTGCTAACTTCAGCTTGTACATTGCAATTATTTACCAATGAATCATCTTTGGAATACTATCGATGTTATAATGTTGCTCAAAACTAACCAAGAACATGAACCATGACCATTCAATACATTGACCTTTGCTAATTTACCCATTATTTTAGGCTTTAAATATGAGGTTTAGACCATTTATGCCCTACTATTTAACCAAAACCCTAAAATTATGGCCGAGACCCCCTATCAAAATTATTTTTTATGTTAGCAAATGATCGGAACGATCTTTTGAGTAAGTAAGAAAAAGTGTTTGAAAAAATGTTTAGCATTAAATTTAATCAGTTGTCCTCAAACCATCACATTCTTTCATAAAGGGGTACATCTTTCTACCATAATCTATTTTTACCACTAAATGACAAATCTAGGATTATTCATGTGCAATACAACAATAATGTGGGCAGTAGTTCACTAGGGGAAACCATATTAACATTTCACATTTTTTGGTGACAAAAGAAAATACTTAGTTTTTTTCCAAAAATCTGTAATAAAAAAAAGAAGCTTGGGACCCCCCCCCCATTTTTTTTTTACATTTTCCATTTCTAAATGATAAAGCTACCCTTCTGGAAAAAAACCCAAGAAATTTCACGGATAGAAAGTCAAGAGTAGCGACCAACCTTCATACGCTAATCGCAGCATACATAATTTAGCACTTATCAATGATTGTGAAATTTGAATAAGCTATATATACATTATATGTGTCGACCCACCTGCACCAATTAAATTAGGAAAAGTTAACGTTGTCATGCCATCTGACCGCTCACTCATGCCTAGGGTCTGTATAATATGGACTGCCTCGGTACAATCCCTGGATGGTGTTTCTCCACAAATTTGCGGAGGTCCGCAAATTTGTGGCGGTCCGTAAATACACACTCCATATATTTATGGAGGTCCGCAAATATATATGGAAATTGTTTTTTAGTAATAAGCATACAAATACGGAGCTCCATATATATTTGCGGAGCTCCGCAAATTTATGGAAGCAAATTTGCGGAGCTCCACAAATTTGCGGAGCTCCGCAAATTTGTGGAGAAACACCATCCTGGCAGGTGTGGAAAGTGTCAATACTAAATCTCATTCCTTATCATTTAACTGTTCCGCTTTAAGCTCTAAATGCGTGACATGTTTCCTCGGTATGTTTCTCTGTCTATCTAATGCCTGTTTGAGGTTTGTACATCGTCACCATACCAGTAAGACATACCATGTCACATACCCTACCTTAGATCCAAGTTGTCGAGAGCTATATGTATATAATAGTCTATGAGTTGGAGGTAGAATCCCTTGGATAGAATAGCTGCAGGAGATGCTGTGTATAATTAAGGCACCCGTTCCATACACAGTATATTGGAGTACTTCCGGGAATGGACTTTAGACCTGACCTGTTTTCAGCTGTGGATTCATCGTGTTATAAAGATATGGCGCCATTTGAGCCTTTTTAGTACCTCTCTGTACCAGAAACTTTAGCCACCGGTTCAGTTATACATGTAGTATATTTATTGTTGTCCATTTGAATTGAGTCTAGGTACGTTGAAAGTGCGACCTAGCTGGAAATTAATCTCATTATTGACATTCCAAACTACCACTACAAGAATGAAATGCTCCTTTAAAATAAATACATGAATTGTAATTTAAAGTAGAGCGCTTTATTATATAGGCTAGAACACGGGAAATGTGAAAAACTTTGTTTGGTATGTTCTCTTGTTATAGACCTATAATCCGTTTATACAAAATCCGTTTATACAAAAAATGTGGACAGTCGGGGGAAAAGGGTCCTCCAACGGTTAAAGTCAATTATAAAATTGAGGTCATCAGCTTTCCAGTGATATATTTCATTAGCAGGTACCACTTCTAGTTTTTGAGAACTGGCTCCTTGAATATGTGTGGGCACTCTCCAATCTCAAATGCCAATAAGCTCTATCTTACTTTGTTTTAGAGATATCTCTATCTAATTAGCATAACTATGAAAATTCCCAAATATCCAAACTTTTTCAAACATTTGGTCACAGCTTTTAATCTTAAAATGGGATTTACACTCCGTTTTCAGCATAGACATCTTTGTGGGGCCTGTAATCATTAATTTCTTGAAAAATTCAATTTAGAATGAAAATTATGTTTCCATGGCAACCAACAAGTGTAAAAACACCAATTTAGGCCTAAAAACGTTCTTTTTACGTTCCAAATATGGAAGGTTTTCACTAAAGTTGGAATTTTCTAAAGTGACTTATTGTATTCTCCATCAAAAAGTAGTATAGAACAATTTTTATGATATTATGAACATTGTTGGCTATATGGAGCCCCCTGGTGGCTAAAGTTGGTACTAAAAATCCCCCGCGGAGGTCCCTTTTGCCTTGTTGATCCACAAATATATAAATAGAAAATTATTCTTCATCCTCACCTCCGAATCACAGTTTCAGTATGGTTAGGCCAAAAATATAAATTGTGTTCAGGTATCCCTAGCGACCATATCTTTTTTTCGGCCCTACCCAAATCTTTTTGGATGAAATACATATACCTTTGAGCAGCCACGCAGAAATGATATGTACGAAAGGGTTATATGCTCTACAAGTTGGTAAGATTGGATAAGTTGTTGCCATAGATACCAGTTGGAACATAACAATCACACTCATGAAACATGGAATTGGACAAGGGTGTCAATACATTCAATCCAGTACCACACATACCACTCAAGACTTTATCAAGAATTAAAGCCTTGGATATATTTTATTTTTCACATAATGGTGTGTATACCTCTTTTTCTTCTTCTCTAGAAAAAGTTCATGATATATATTATTTGACTCGGTCATCTTGGAAAAAGTACAGATATAGGCCATGAGCTGATGGGACCCCTCGTGCACCCCCCCCCCCCCCCCACAACTCAACCAAATGACTTTTTTTGTCCCTTAGGGTCCCCAGAACAAGATTCAAGATGTTAACATTGAATATCTCGGGATGCACTACCGGTTTTGGGTCGTTATCCATAGGCGGAGTCATACCCGTTTTAGCGGCTGATTTATTCAAATGTTGCTTCTCAATGTAAAAATAATGAGTCTAGAAGAATTCTAATGGCACCTAGCCCCAGTCAATCCTCTCCAATGAAAACAATGGGCATTCAGCTTTAAACCCCCACCCGCCACATATAAAGGGGTAAGTACTGTCCCAACTCCACTCCGACTGTTGCTGTAGGGGTACCAACAATGTAATTTTGATGTCATGATGCATGTACCAGCGTGAGTAACTCGCGAGTGGTGAGTTACTCACCATGGATGTATCGCAACATCAGAGCAGCAAATGAGTATAAAGGTTTGTGGTGTCATGTGGACCTTAAAGGGTTAATGGTTGTTATTTTGTGTGGTATACACCAGGGTATACATCGGGTGTCGCTATGTACTGTTGGGATATATTGATCCGAGAAGGATCGTCAAACTGAATTATGCAATAGGTCAGGGATCAGATAGACTTGTCTAAGGCTATACTATATCATTGTATCACACATAACATGGTGTGGTCTAACTTCTAACCTTAATCGTCTCTAATCTGTTTGCCAGCCGATTAATTCCATCGCTCCCTCCACTCCTTTGAAAAATGGTAACATACAGTCTTTAGTATATATTATTTTGTTGGCCTTTCCACCGAGATAGCTCCAAAATTATTCGCTAACCCTGTGATTTTGGGGTTGGGGTGGGGGTCTCTGTACTGTCACTTGTCACTATTAAAGATCCACATGACCCAGGTCGCATTTAAGAATATTTCATGTCCCATGTCCAAGCTAGGATAACCTAAGAAAAACTTTTGTTTTGCCATTTTTTCCCATTATGTCTTAGAAACCTATGTTATGCCACTTTCCCCCTTATCGTATGTAGCAGTTAAACCCCAACCAGAGCCCTTTACTCAGGATATTTAACTGACATATGCCATACTAGTGGCCAGTGTTTTTCTCACATTTTGTATGCATTATACAGACAGGCAGTTTATTTTGTTCTAATACTAACCAAGTGAAGTATAAAGTTAAATATAGTTGTATTCCTGGGCAAGTTGAAACCTGTGGGTATCCAGACCAGGTAGCAAGCAGACAGCTAACCAGGACTGATCCGGGGGGGGGGGGGCACTTGATTTTTTTTGACACAGGTGTGCGGCTGGACGTTCGACACCTCTTATCCTTGTCAGGGCGAGTTTAACCTCAAAATGTTACCCTTGTTATGGCATTTGCGGCAAAAAGCTCCTAGGTTTGGGAAAAAAAAGTAATAGAATAGACCATGTTTACTAAAATCTCCTCAAGAAATTTACTCATGTGCAATTTCTTTTGTAAGAAAATGTAATGTTTTTATAGTGAAAAATGGGAAATTTTGGTAAAATCTCGGACATTTTCTTGAAAAGTAGACCCTTGTCATGGGGATTTTTATGAAACTGGACCCTTGTCATGGCAAATTTTCTTGAAAAGTGGACCCTTGTCATGGGGAATTTTGTAGAAAAAGTACCCTTGCCATCCACATACATGTGTATACAAAATATACTAAGTGACCCCCTCGGGGACTGACCAGTCAGCATATGCTCAGGTACTCCGGTCAATATGGTATTGGAGTACCTGCAGAACCTACACCATTTTACTCAGTAATTCATGAGGACACAACACACGTGTGACACGTGTATACGAGCACCGACATCAATATCATGGCACACTGAATTGATTGTAACTCTAGCAGATGTTATAGCACCTATACAATGTATATGGCACCTGTATAGACCGGCACCTATCAGTATAGGCCTTGTCAGGATGCCTATGTACTGTCTCACTGTGTATAGGCCTACATGTATGTGTACATGTACACTGGCCCCCTGCTATGTAAACACACCTTAGATTACATGATCAGGTGGCACTGTGGGTATATGGAGGTACCACATGTGGCCATGCTATAAGCCCATGTATACACACCAAATAAGTCACTTCAAGTGTTTTACGTGGTCTACACTGGCTTTCATTGAGTGTACACCACCCCACTGGGGGGTTTCACCATTATGGTGACAGGAGGGACTGGTTGTTAATAACAGGAGAGACCCATCAGCATTAGCACCATGGAGCACGAGAAAGGTGGTGCAATGTTGGGTGTGATCTATGTCAAGGAGAGGAAGATTGGAGATCTCTTCCAGGTGAGTGAATAAACATGGAAGTGTAGTAGTATGGTACCTAATATGTGACATGTGTATCAGTCTAGCCCCCCCCCCCCCTCTATACTGCATAGGGCCTTTATTATACTACATGTATTATTAAAGACACACGTGTATGTTCAAATATAACTGATTTTGCATGGACTATGGGCATACTATGGCATTGGTTTTCTGCCAGGGTAGTGCTGGTGACTTAATCTACACTGGTATTCCTAGGCTCCCTATACGACCAATCTCTTAGTCACTAGTACCTAACCTAGTTGCCAGTAGTCATTTTTTAGCTCCCTATACGACCAACCTAGGTAAGTTATTATTGTCAGGTTGGTCAGTACTGACCAACCCACGTGAGTCTTATAATTTCCAGGGGGAGCCACTGAGTGGTGATCATAGTATCTTACAGTAGGTACCACGGATAGTTTGAAGAAACCCTTCCCTGAACAAAATTGTTACACTGGTTAGGAAGCTGATAAAGAATGCTGAAGAATGATGGTAGCTATGTTAAGATCCGTTCAGTAGTTAATTTTATATGAATTTTCCAAAAATAAAAGTTTCAGCCATTTAGCATCTTTCATTTTCGATAGCCAATGGGCCAATTTCAGAGTGATATTACACATATTTTGATGACAATTATCAGTTGAAAAAAAGATATTTCCCAGTCAACTATATATGGACATTGCATAAATATCTTCAGAATATGTTCAGACATATTTGTATTGAAATATTGTACCCTCTAACACGGCAGATATGCCAATCCCTTACCACTGAAAATGGCCATTCTGCCATTTTGACCCCATACCTAGTGCAAGGAATACATACTTGAGGACTATGGTATTACATGTAATGTATCTACATGTTACATAGAGCATGAATAATTTTTCTCGGATCATTTCCTATGTATATCTTTTGAGTCATATTCGTTTTAAAATGGCAAGATCACTAATAGGCGGGGTAGGGGCGCACCTGTGAGGGGGAAGGGGCAGGGGGAGGCAGGGGGCTTTGAGGGGGCCTCCCCCTCTGATGTGGCGGGGTAGGGGCGCACCTGTGAGGGGGAAGGGGCAGGGGGAGGCTGTGTTATGGCTTCCCCTGTGATGTGGCCGACTCAGAGGGGTAGGTAGGTGAGTTGGAGATTACCTGAGGTGAGGGGTACATTTCTTTCATATATTAATCTCACTCTATTCTTATATACTGAGAGCAATTTCTGGAGTAATTACCTCGTTATAAGCAAGTTTAGGGCAAGTTTGTGTCGTTATAACAAAGTTTCATTACTATAGAAATGTATAGGAAAATAACAGGATATGTCAGGGTTCCTCGTTATAAGCCAGTGCTCGTTATAGCCAAGCTCGTTATAGCCACGTTTTACTGTACTGCAAATGGTGCCATAGATTGTTAACTAGCAGTCCAATCCTCTTGTTATTCGAAACACATACTACCCATGACTTGTCAACATCAATACCATAGTAATTTTTTATGAAAATTAACTTTATTTTTTTTAAGCTTACCAGTATGCTATATAGGATTTGTATAGAAAAATAACTATGATTCAATTTTGCCACTACACCATCCATAGGATTGCTTAGCTCTCTTCACATGATTGTAATAACTATTTTGAACTTCAGTGTGAGGGGGGGGGCGAACATTTTTTTTCAATAATAATATGTTTTTTAACCTATTATTTCTATTAAATGCTACAAAAGTAATAAATTTTAATAATTTTTGTTCGTCCCGGGGACCACAGTGAAGCCTGATGTGTATCCTAATCAACGGTGCTGGTATATTTCATGTACAATGCATGGTGCAATGGGAAATCCAGTTTATATGACAGAGAGTTAAATCAGCTGCAGGAAAACAGGTGACAAAACCTGTAATTTGACCCAAAGTGACCCCCAGTGAAGACCCATTTGCACATGCATAGCAAGTACAACCTACTTAATACTAATGATATTTCAAACTAGCAGATCCATATCTTTCTGTTGAGGGGTTTGAGATTTCTGTACATTAATCTTCCTGGTCTCTGGAGGCTTGTAAAGATTGACATTTTTTCTCTGAGGATCGGCGATTTCGCCGCTATGACTCGCTTATGCGCGGTACCTACTTACGGGACCAATACTCAACGTGGAGTGTATTGGCGTATATTCAACAACTGGTTATTAATTGGTTCATTATCTACTCACCAGGTGGGGGTGTGTACCCACCACCCTGTACTCTCACCGGCAGACACCGCAGTCTGCTTTGTGTAACCGCCATGTGAACATGCAATTTTTCATGCAAGATAAACTTCTAAGGGTGAAGAGGGAAGTCCTATCGTTACTTGACAAGTCTATGTGTAAAAGGGACACCCTGGAGGAGGTAGCAGGCCTCCTAGCACACTGCGCTACAGTAGTGAAAGGAGGGAGAACATTCGCCAGACGCATCTACAATACTCTGAAAGAGCAGAAAGGGCCGGATATCACCTTGGATGAGGTCATTAAACAGGACTTTATATGGTGGTCTTCGTTTGTAACATGGTTCAACGGCAAGGCCAGAGTGTTGGGAGCAGGTCATGACCCCTTGTTAGAGTATTCAGACTCTTCAGATTATGGGTTTGGCAGTCATATTATAGATGACTATTTTTGGGGGGAGTGGGACAAGGAGTCCCTGGACTGTCCTCATTCAGAGAATCCCCCCCTACTGGACTACTATGATGACCACATCAACATAACGGAACTGTGGCCAGTAGTGGTGGCCATCCATCGTTGGGGTGTCAGATGGAGGAATTCTAGTGTATTAGTGGTTACAGACAACACCCAGGTGCAGGCATGGATCAATACGGGTCGTAGCATAAACCCGTATGCCATGGCGTGGTTACGCGAAATATTCTGGGTGGCAGCATTCTACAATGTGAGTGTGAAGGCTTGCAGAATCTCTTCTAAGGACAATGTGTTGGCAGATGCCCTGTCTAGGTTGTATAGTGACGACTGTAATGTTATATGCGAAGCTCACCTACCTGCTTTTTCTACATGTTGCAGAGCAGGAGTGGGAAGGAGTGAGAGAGCTCTGCTGGTCAGAAAACACAAAAAAGGCTAGGAAGAGTCAGTGGAAGAAGTTCTTCGGGTTTTGTGGAGATTTTGGTCTGCAACCACTACCGGCGGAGGTCGACACAATTGGGTTATATATCACCTTCTTGACTCGGACTTGTTGTTACATAACAATTATAAACTACATTAGTGGCGTATGGGCGCTCCATGACTACTGGGGGGTACCCCATATTAACCCAGCCAATTTTCTCATTAGTTCCACATTAAGGGGTGCAAAGAGGCTCCTTGGAATGGTCGTTTGAAGAGGCTGTGTAAGGATGCAGGGCTGCTAGAGAACTTTTCATCTCATAGCCTGAGACGTGGCTCGGCCACCTTCCTGTCTACATTCTTACCCATGCATGTGATCAAAACCTACGGTGACTGGAGATCGTGGTCCGTGCTCTTATACATATCAGACAATTATCATTCAAGGAAAACCAAGGATCAACTAGTGGCTACAAAACTGATTGACTATGTATGATTGGGGCAAAAGTTGTGTGTGTTGTTGGGTTTTTGGCCGCCTGAGTTGGGAATCTAGGGGCAAAAGTTCTCACTTGTCGTGTCCACTATATGAATATGGAAGGCAGGTGAATATGGGACCAATACTCAACGTGGGGTGTATTGGCGTATATTCAACAACTGGTTATTAATTGGTTCATTATCTACTCACCAGGTGGGGGTGTGTACCCACCACCCTGTACTCTCACCGGCAGACACCGCAGTCTGCTTTGTGTAACCGCCATGTGAACATGCAATTTTTCTTTTCTTGTGTATGTGAATGAAATAAGGCCGCCTGAGTTGGGAATCTAGGGGCAAAAGTTCTCACTTGTCGTGTCCACTATATGAATATGGAAGGCAGGTGAATATAGGTAGCACCAACTAGTGGTATACAAATACAACACACCAATGATGAACCTAGGTTAGCCACTACTGACTGACCCCCTCAGTCATTTTTGAATATAACTTTGCCATTGTGACTAACACACATATGACGAACCTAGGATAGTCTGTACTAACTAACCCTTTCAACCTATGGATTTTCAGTATATGACATATCCACAAGTATCATTCAACGTATACGTCCATATAGGCATTGTCAGTGGTGTCTACATGTTTGTCGATGGGTAGGCAGGCCCTGTTCACTTCCATATCGTGGGAGGCTTGTATAGCCCTACTACAGCCACTGCATGAACATTGGTATTTAAGCAATTATATAAGTCATGTAAATGTCCTAACAACATCACAACCACATTTAACTGTTATACTCTTGAAACAACCATATTTACATTTTCTCGGAGTGCACTGGCATTTAAAGGACACTGTCCTTTGTCACAATTATCAAATGTATGAATGCAGCTCTGGCGAGTCCATTCTCTAGGGCCGGACTGTATACAGGGGTATGGTATGTTTGGGTTTCACTGTGTACACCAATACAGGAGTATAAAAGTACTAATTAAACCACTGCCAGACCCCTGTACGTAGGATATTGGAGACAGTCTAGGCTGACCATGAGTTGGTAGACGAGTGTACTCAGCCGTGACTTAGCCAATATCCTAGTACAGGGGTGTGGAGTGGTTTAACTAACTTATGCCACACACTGTGGACATTGTTTTTCACACCTTTTGTATGTCTTATACATTCAGGCAGTTTCTTTTGTCTTTCCGCCCAAGTGTGGTATAAACTGTAAAACAAGCAGCATATCACTGTGCAGCTAAACTAACTTCTGATAGTGTATAACAGTGCATTAAAGTGTAAACCACTATGTGGGCCTTCCAGGGTTTAAGTGGCATAATCACCGAGCATATCCCATTCACAATTATAAAGTACTGTTCTAGTCTACTATGTGGCTAAGTGTGCATATTCATGAATGGTGAGATTGTCTCTTATAAAATTTGATAACACATGGATTCTCCCACAATTGATTGATTGATATCACAAGATATCACAGATGTCACAAGTCACAGTGTGACCTGTGATATCTTTTTTATGTTTCTAGCCTTCTCTACATGATTACAATGTTTTGAGAAACTGGCTCTGATGTATTCACATAAGATGTGTGGTGATGGTATACATTTCATTTGACAGACCTTTTGATGTAAATTTCTGTCAATAAACTCATTTCAAAACTCAAACTCATTCCTCCCCCAGACGCTGACGGCCAGTCTGGTGTGTCACCGCCCGGAGGACCACATCAGCTTCCTGCTGCAGACCCTGACCGAGATCCGGGATGAGAAGGAGGTGTTCCTCAGGCGCCTCCATGCCCATGTAAGGGCCACTAGTCCACTACTACCCCCACTGGAAAGGGCCACAACGAAATCACGGACAGAAAAACATGGTGAGTATAATATGGTGTATTTGAATACCTTGGAATGGAAAATCATGTGCTTCCAAATAAAAAAACAAGCGATGTTAAAATTTATAATGTTCTACAACTGAATCATAATTATACTGAATTGATGACTGTTTTCTTTCACCTTCATGCCAAATATTGTCTATACAATCCTACAAGTTGAGCAACCACACTGAAATCAGACATGATGTTCACTCAGGAGGGCGGGGGGGGGGGGCAAATTGCCGTTCATCATCATCGTGTTTTGAATGCAGCTTTGGCGAGTAAACCGTCATGGTTGCATCCATGCATCATGGCGACAAAAAAAGGCACAGTGCAGTAAAGTAATATAAGGCCCTTAAAGGGTTAATGAAAATTTTCTCTTAAATAATCAGGCAGTGTCTCACGACCTTGGGACAATGTTTTTGTCTCTGACCAGGTGCCGTCTCTGACCAGGTGCCGTCTGTTTAGTTAATAATTCGAGAGACTCTTGTGGCATTGTCCCAAGGTCGTGAGACACAGCCATCAGCTCATCAGTTGTCTCCTTGTTGTAACTCTTCTTTTTCTGTCTACTATTCCAACAGCTAGGAAAGGGAAGTTGAAGAAACCAAAACTACAACAGACTTCAAAATCCCCACAGAACCAAGAAAAAAAGAGCAATGTCACAAACTTTCATCCGAACCCTTTACCTGAAATATCAGATCTGTTTGGTGTATCTGGAGATGTAGCCAATCAGATGAAGACACAACCACTTATTAATCTTCTCCTACCACTGCAGAAATCTAAACATAATAAGCCGCCATTTCGAACAGGAATTGTTATAGATAAGGACAGCAGACGACTTTTGGAGCCAGCTTCTCAATTGGACAATTATACTAATGCCTACATTAAAGCTAAGCCCCCATTACCACGGGCAAAACAATTACAGATGTCTAAGGCACAGGATGGTGGTAAAAACACAAACGGAAAGGGTGTTACTAAGGGTACTGAAAGTGTGTATTTAACAGATGGTGGACAGGATTTTAATAGGAACGCGGTTGGAAAGAAAAGGAAGCGGAAAAACAAAGGGCATGTACAAGTGGCTGCGTTCACAGATCTACATACATGGCCCACGCCACAAGAGTCTCTCGAATTATTAACTAAACAGCACCCTATTTGTCAAAGGCAGGATCAACAGAAACCCTCGAGACCAAAAGTAAAATGGCGTTCGGTGACTCAGCAGTTTTCCATCCGATTTGACCGCAAGATCTCTTCAAAGATTGATGAGAGATATCTGCAAGACTTTGTCCAGGTTGTTCAGAAGCATAGGCAACCAAAACGGAAGCGGAATAAAGCTGGGGATCGTTACCTGGAACTAGAAGATTTCACAATTCTAAGTTACAGAAGGAAGGTGCTATGGGAATGGAAGAAAAAGAAGAAGCAGAGGACGGTGGAAGAGGATGAAATTGTAGACGATACCAATTTTAAGAACGAGACCAATGTAGGGTTGCATCAACTTTTGGCAAGAAAGAAACGCGTCCTTGAGGACACTCATTATGATAATATCCCCCTAGTTAGACTATCACTTGAGAGTAACCTGAAGAAGAGGAAAGGGCCCCAAATACGAAGGAGAAAGGCAATACGTAGGAGGGTGGCAAAGAGGAAGGCAGCAGGAAAGGAAAGGAGAAAGCTCCCACATTCCTCTGATACTAAAGTTCCTGGTATAGTTGGCATTCGGAATGTGAAGAAGACTCCGGACGTTTCTAGGAACTTCTCCAGGACCTTCAATCACTTAAAGATACATAGATGGCATTTACAGTTTTATCATTGTCAAACGGCAAGGTCGAAAAGAGAACGTATTCAAGAGTCTTTTTTCCAGTCGCCATCTAAGTAAATGATGGGTGTATGGCTTACACCACATGTGTGTCTGTGATATCAATTCTTGGTAAGGCCATAAAAAGAGGTTTGTTTCAGGTCACCGGACCGACCCAAAACAGGGCCAACCCTAGTTTCTTTCATGTAATTTTAAAGGATTTTGGCATTTTTACCATTTTCAAAAAAGTTGGCTAGTACATTCATGTTAAAAGATATATTTTCTTTAAATCCGACCTACCGAACCTACATTTTCCTCCCATGTTAACTGAAAGAAACCTTTTTTCTTGGCCTAATTATTCCCCGTAATTATTCTGTCGTATCGACAATCTATTTATCCACTTAATTAAACAAATCAACTCTCTATATCATTTAGATTGAATCCAATTTATTGGCCAAGCATTGTCGTTGACATAATTAAGCGTCTTAAGCTTGTGGCCCATTACCTCTGACTCCTCTGACATGTGGTCTATCCAATGAAAATGGCTCTGCGATTGTTAATCTTTTATAATTAGTTGTTCTGAATAAAAACGTAGAACATGCAACTATTTCCTTTACAGTCAACCCTCTACTACTACAACGTACCATCCCAACAGACAGACCATAATACATAACCAACGATTTGTCCCTTTGCAACATAAACGAATCCCTCTGATACGACCACAACAATTTAAAGCCGTCAAGCAATCGTAAAAATAATGCTTTTCCGTATAGGCAGTGTACAATAAGATTTGCATTAGGAACATGTTTCTTTATGGATCCCATAAACAATAAGTGAAAATGTACAGCTGACACTCTCAACCACACACAGTGATCACAATCCACAGAACAATCAGTTTAATCAAAACACAGATAACGCTACACAAACTTCAGATAGAGTGTATATGCCCTCTTTAAGGGCAGCATTGTACATTAATGCACGCTACATTTTACTATTTCATTATGTTTAAATGCAGTCCCAGCGGGTTGCTCACTAGCGCGGAATTCCTGCATTGTGTATAACCTATAGGCGATTAGTATAACCCTAATGGGTCAGTATGATATAGAAATGTACTGCTACAAGTGAGTGACTCACCTGCGTTGGTTTATAATTCAATACAACAAATTAATTATCATCGACCTTAAAGCAACATGCGGCCCTTAAAGGGCCATGTCCTTAGATCCTGTTCCCCAATCGTTGTGCACCTGTGAGAGTCCCACACCAACCTGATATAAAGTTCCACTAGACGGAGGACATGGCACAGAACACGCTTCACATCGGCATCATGTTGTACCTAGCTGGGTTTGCCTTGGTCTCTCTGGCTGTGGCCCTAGGTAGGTGGATATCATAACTATATCATATCATTACAGCCACATCCCCTGTCTGCATTATATTGGCCTCCGTCACGACTGAGTACACATAATCAGCCCTGGCTGAAGTCAATACAATGCAGACATATGTGCCTTGCATAAAGCACGCCCAGGATAGCTCTCCCAGGTGCGAGGATAAACGTTTAGAGCGTTATCTTAATTACATTAAGAGGATCTTACTTGTCTTAACTTTTTCAATCATATCTTAAACTATCTTAATCCCATCTTAAGACTTATCTTAGACTAGCTTAAAAGTATTACTATTACTATCTAGTATGATGCTTTCTACATTTCTAGTCGGATGATTATCTTGTGAATATTCCTGAACTAGACCTCAAATATTCTCTTGGCAAAATAACCCTACTCTGGAGGCTGTTTCACCGCAAATGGCACAAACAAAGTTGGATCCCCGCAAATGGGTTTTAGACCCCCTACAAATGATTTATGGGTGCCACAAATGCGTTATATTGTGGTTGGGTATACCCTCCGTAAATCAGTTGCGGTACCCATGAAGCATTTTTCGGGGGTACCCAAAGCATCTGTAGGGGTCCACAAATTTGGCAGGGGCGGACCCAGGAATTCGAAAAGGGGGGGGTCCAACAAACACCAAAGTACCGAAAAGTGATGCGCCGCGACTCGCCGCGACTCGCCGCGACTCGCCGCGACTCGCCGCGACTCGCCGCGGATCAATTTATCATTAAAAAAATCTTTAAAAATTTCCAAAAGGGGGGGGGGGGGTCCGGTACCCCAGGACTCCCCCCCCCCCTGGATCCACCCCTGATTATATATGTCTTTTGTTCGTGAAACAACCTCCTGGGCCTTTTCCCCAACAGACACGTGTGGCCAGAAGGGCAGCACCCCTACTGGAGGCTACATCGTGGGGGGTCAGGACGCTGAGGCAGGGGCGTGGCCGTGGCAGGTGTCCCTCCAGTACACTAACGGTGTGAGGTGGGGACACACCTGTGGGGGCGTGCTCATCCACCAGGACTGGGTGCTCACTGCTGCTCACTGCGTACACACGTAAGTACCAGCCGCTCCTTGTACCACATGGACATGTGCTGAGGCAAAAAAGAAAAAGTTATATTTCAGGTTACTCCACCATACCTAGCAAAACAGGGCCGACCCTAGAAATCTAATCCAATTTTGAATAAAAAAAGATTTTCAAGTAAATTTCGGGTTATTTCAGGGTTGATTCCATAATCCGTGAGTTAATGCTGTTGTCGGCGAATGGGTGCTGAAGTTTGCGAGTCAATTTTTGGTTACTTTTCAGGCCTTGTAATTGTAAAACCACCCTGTCCCTGCACCTTGTATCATAACGCCGACCTGTTTCTGCACCTTGTCTTGGAATGTGACCAAGTTCTTGCATCTTTATTTATCATAATGTGACCCTGTCCCTGCACCGTCTATCATAACCCCATCTTGTTCTTGCACCTTAATTGTATATATCATACAAGTAACTCCACCCTGTTCCTGCACCTTGTATTGTAACGCCACCCTGTTCCTGCACCTTGTATTGTAACACCACCCTGTTCCTGCACCTTGTATTGTAACGCCACCCTGTTCCTGCACCTTGTATTGTAACACCACCCTGTTCCTGCACCTTGTATTGTAACGCCACCCTGTTCTTGCACCTTGTATTGTAACGCCACCCTGTTCCTGCACCTTGTATTGTAACGCCACCCTGTTCCTGCACCTTGTATTGTAACGCCACCCTGTTCCTGCACCTTGTATTGTAACGCCACCCTGTTCCTGCACCTTGTATTGTAACGCCACCCTGTTCCTGCACCTTGTATTGTAACGCCACCCTGTTCCGGCACCTTGTATTGTGACGCCACCCTGTTCCGGCACCTTGTATTGTAACACCACCCTGTTCCTGCACCTTGTATTGTAACACCACCCTGTTCCTGCACCTTGTATCGGAATGCGACCATGCTCTTGCATCTTAATTTATTATAATGTGACCCTGTCCCTGCACCATGTATCATAATTAACCCCATCTTGTTCTTGCAACTTAATTGTATATATCATACAAGTAACTCCACCATGTTCCTGCATCTTGTATTGTAACACCACCCTATCCCTGCACCTAGTATTGTAACACCACCCTGTTCCTGCACCTTGTATTGTAACACCACCCTGTTCCTGCACCTTGTATTGTAACACCACCCTGTTCCTGCACCTTGTATTGTAACACCACCCTGTCCCCACACCTTGTATTGTAACACCACCCTGTTCCTGCACCTTGTATTGTAACACCACCCTGTCCCTGCACCTTGTATTGTAACACCACCCTGTTCCCACACCTTGTATTGTAACACCACCCTGTTCCTGCACCTTGTATTGTAACACCACCCTGTTCCTGCACCTTGTATTGTAACACCACCCTGTCCCTGCACCTTGTATTGTAACACCACCCTGTTCCCACACCTTGTATTGTAACACCACCCTGTTCCGGCACCTTGTATTGTAACACCACCCTGTTCCTGCACCTTGTATTGTAACACCACCCTGTTCCTGCACCTTGTATTGTAACACCACCCTGTTCCTGCACCTTGTATTGTAACACCACCCTGTTCCTGCACCTTGTATTGTAACACCACCCTGTTCCGGCACCTTGTATTGTAACACCACCCTGTTCCTGCACCTTGTATTGTAATGCAACCATGTTCTTGTATCTTAATTTATCATAATGTGACCCTGTCCCTGCACCATGTATCATAACCCCATCTTGTGTTTTTGCACCTTAATTGTCTCATAACTCCACCATGTTTCTGCACCTTGTATAGTAATACCACACTCTTACTATACAGTGTGTTGTGACGCCTCTCTGTTCCTGCACCTTGTATTGTAACTCCACCACATTCCTGCACCTTGTATAGTAATACCACACTCTTACTATACAGTGTGTTGTGACGCCTCTCTGTTACTGCACATTGTGTTGTGAAGCCTCTCTGTTACTGCACATTGTGTTGTGACGCCTCTCTGTTCCTGCACATTGTGTTGTGACGCATCTCTGTTCCTTCACATTGTGTTGTGACGCCACTCTGTTCCTGCACATTGTGTTGTGATGCCACTCTGTTACTGCACATTGTGTTGTGACGCCACTCTGTTACTGCACATTGTGTTGTGACGCCACTCTGTTACTGCACATTGTGTTGTGACGCCTCTCTGTTTCTGCACATTGTGTTGTGACGCCACTCTGTTACTGCACATTGTGATGTGACGCCACTCTGTTACTGCACATTGTGTTGTGACGCCACTCTGTTCTTACACCATGTAGAGTAACATAAACAATATCCCGTTCCTGCAACTTGCATTGTAGCCGTCTTAACGCTACCCTGTTCCGTGTGAAAGCTGGAGCCCACAATGTTACATCGGAGACTGAGGGAGCCCAGGTTATCTACATCGATAAAATTGTGGAGGTAAAGAAATTCACTGACCAATTTAGGAATATCTTGGTGATATGGCATGATAAAAGAGCCAAACAGTAAACTGTGATAACGGTAGGATAAATGATTTAGAATTATCAATACACCCCATAGTAAAAAAAACAATAGTGAAAGGGAAAAGTCAATCAAAAGAGCCAAAACATGCTTTTTTCCTGTCCTAATTACAAAATGTATTCATCTAGACCATAGTGTTGGATACTAAGCATGGGTCTGTGCGACATTCCAAGTGGGTATGCTCAGGTCACCTTTAGGCCAAGGATTAATTATTTCTGTGAAAGTAGATGGCAAATATTCCCGGCAAATATTGTCAGACTACAGCAGGATTTCTTGGAAATTAAGGTTTCTGCGTTTAATCAACAACCCTCGACAGAGTATTCCTCACATATATCCAGTGTATTAGCTTTAAATAATGCATGCATTTCAGCATGAGAAATTCAGCCAGAACCCATTACTGGGATTCCCTAACGACATCGCCCTTCTGAGGTTGGCCACGAAGGTGAACCTAGAGCAGGATGGGGTGGGGCTGGCCTGCGTGGCTGACGATACCATGGGAGACTTCTCCGATAACGAAAACTGCTGGATAACAGGATGGGGACTCACCCACTGTAAGTTACATTTATTTAGTATTGATTTGCAAGCGTGATACATAAAACAACGAGAAAGCAGTACACTTTGACGATAAAAAGTAGTTGTATTCACGCTGTGTATACTGCCCACCCAAAAAGAGATAAACTTGCCGCCAATCCATAAAAAATCAACTACGACTATTTTCATCATACAAGTTCATCTATAAATGGCGAATTATCCGCCTCGCCCTGTAAATAAATGTAATATGCCATTCATAAACTGTTATGTACTTGTATGATAAAGATAGTTGTATTCGGGACTCATATGATACTACATGTGTATTTATTCCATGTGTGAATTAACAGTTACTACAGCTAGGTACATTGTGTAGGGGAACCTGTGTCACAATGGGGGATATAATAACTGATTCAGTACTTCATGATATACCAATGGCCACTCTCTTGTAAGTGTGCCTATGATTCTCCGGGCAGAAAGATAGGAGTCAATCTGTTTATTTTTTCTGCTCCAGGGCTGAATGAGGACATCCCCGACATCCTCCAGGAGGCTCACATCGACGTACCCACTAATACCGCTTGCAGAGTCTTCTACCCTCTCAACCTACGCAAGTCTCACATCTGCGCAGGAGATGGCAAACCAAATGCATGCAGGGTAAGTTATAGGGACTCTAGAAAGAATTGAGAATTATCAAAAAGAAACATAATGCAAATTCTTTTGGAATTTCTTTTCTATCTATCATAGAACCTGGGCAATCATCAGATATGTGTCAACAAAATCCATCAAATTTCCCCAGTACATCGTCTATATATAATCATTATCATTTTGATGTTGTGGCCTAGGAGCAGGTAAGAGCATCCTCTGATTGCTTCCATTCTTTAACACCATATAACAACACATTGGACATGCAATATCACATACCAAGTAGCAACCAGTAGCATTCATAACTTCATAGGGTTTCACCTGTTTTTGATATAACCTTTTTTTATCACCAATAAAATAGGAAAGTTCTCTTATCTGCAGTCACTTATGATAGGTATGGCTAGATAGCCCTTTCTCTTGACTGCATTTCTGAGTTTCATAACAGTGTCTGTTAGGCACATGGATTCACAGCTGAACTAGAATACCCACCTGCTGTGTGCACTGTGCACAGGGGCGCATTCTTGGGTCCCTAGTGTAGGTAGTGATAATTATCAATGATTATGTGCAAGCTCTACCTTGACAAAGCAGGCGTGTGACATTGTACAATCTGCATGTAACACTGCACAGTCTGTCATGTGACACTGGATGGTAACAGTCTTAAAGGGGCATTCTCACCACTCACACTTAACCAGATAGTAGACTAGGACAGTACTAGAATTGTGAGTGGGAAACACTCGGTGATTATGCCACTTTAATTTGTGTGTCAATGTACAGTAACAGTCTGTCATGTGGCACTGTATGGTAACAGTCTGTCATGTAGCACTGTAATGTAACAATCTGTCATGTGGCACTGTATGGTAACAGTCTGTCATGTGGCACTGCATGGGAACAGTCTGTCATGTGGCACTGTATGGTAACAGTCTGTCATGTGGCACTGTTTGGGAACAGTCTGCCATGAGGCACTGTATGGTAACAGCCTGTCAATAGTGAGAATTGAATAAATGAAAATAAAATTCCCTCATTGGTAAAGGATTATTATGATACATTTAATTTTAAAGCAAAATGATACAAAACTGACAGTGAGATAATTAATGTATTATGCGTCTTCTGTGCAGGGTGACAGCGGAGGTCCCATGTCGTGCAAGGTGGGTGACTCGTGGTATGTGACCGGAGTGACGTCATTTGGGCCCGCCTTCTGTTCCATTACCCCGGGTGTGTACACGCGCATCTCCAGCTTCTCCGACTGGATAACCACCAACATGGAAGCCAATGCTCGGTCATAAACTAAATGGTTCTGATATATAAATAGAAAATTTTGCGGTGGGTCGATACTTTAAAACTGATGAATAAAATCATAGATACCAACTGCTTATTGTCTTATTTTCATTCCAACCACTAAATACATGTTTGTTTGTTCTATGTCTATTCCTATTACTCATCATGTACATTGTTGTATATGTGTTTGTTGTGGTTGACAGCCTACTCTCTTTTGTAGCTAATAGGGCATTCCTGTATTGATCATAAGCCTCATGACATATTTTTCTTTCTTAGGCTAACTAAGGAAGTATCATGAAATAATTAAGGTAATTCAGCAACATGTACACAGGTTTACCAGAATTGGTCGGGGAAGAACATTTTGTATCTCAATGAGGACCAAATAAAAAACAGAAAAGCTAAATAAAAATAGTTATGTGCACCTTTATAATTATCGCCTTAGCTTTCCAAATCTAAAAGACTTTTGCCTATAATCCAACTCCAAATATAATTAGTGAAACCACGAATTATTTAAGGCGCAAATTAAAGTAAGTTGCCAGGAAAGTTAAGACCCTCCATTTGCATAGAGGCAAAATATGAAATAATGTTTTATTAGGGGCCTATAGATACATGACTGCATATTACGTCCTGGCGTCAGAAATTGGTTACATTCACCAATATGTAAATAGTGCAATATGCAATATTTGGATCAATAGTGACTCGAAGTAAATTTTCACTTATAAATATACTTCAGATAAAGTCGAATTGACTGTCATGAGAAAAACGTCTTTGTTACCATAACAACCAAAATGAACAAAGATTCTATTTGAAAATGTTTAGTTGGCAATAGTTTAAAAACAAACTGGTCATTTTATATCCATTCCCATGGTCTGTTCACGAAATACATTTACAATGTAATGATATTCTTAGACACACATTTAATCTGGGAAATCAGCTTTTATATAGACATGTTCTAATAACAATACTTTGTGGAGCGCAAAACTAAATACGATTTATTCTTATTTGTCAAAATCTGTATTCTGTGCATGGTCGTTATTCAAAAGTACACCCCCCGTCCCTAGGCATAGGGGGGAGATGTTCTATAGGCTACCCAGGTAACAAGAAACGTTTGGTTAACGTTGATCAACGTTCCCTTTTGGTTAGTTGAGCTAACGTTTGTGAGATGACATCTTTTTAATGTTCACCCAATGTTTTCAGGAAAACGTGATTTAGAAAATGTTGGATTAACGTTGCAAAACAGTTAGTAAACCAACGTTTTTCAGTTAACCTTCAATCAACGTTGATCAACGTTCAGAATCAACGTTGATCTAACCAACTTGTTCAACGTTGATTGAACATTTTTCTGTGGCTCCAGTGCATCTCACTAGATGGCGGTTGAGCTAATACTGGGACTAGACATGGTGCTGTCTAATCATAATCTGTCTGAAATAAAGCTATATTGATACAATATTATGACAGTTCATCAACATTTACATTAACATTTAGACTCTGAATATATCTGTGCTAAATAGGTTAGTTAAGAAGTAATACATTGCCTTTAATGAGATGTGTTGTATGGAAAACATCCACTTTGTGGCTTTGACAAATAGATAAATCAAATCTATTCCATACATACACTTGTAAATCAATTCACCACGCATGAAATGTGTTAGAGTATTGGTATTTTATGAAAATGAAGGTCTAAAGGCATGCCTCTTTGTAAAGAAGAAAACATTGAAAGAACGAAAATAAATAGAAAATATAAAAAACAAAATGAATTTCAAGTTATATGAGTAGTATAGTATGTATCGGAACGGGACTATGGTTAACTACTGTTTATTACTCATTCGATATGCAGCCAATCAGAGGCCGCCATTTGGTCACGTGACCCGTTGCCATGGTAACGTGACCTACTTAGGACTCTCAGCCAATCAGAAGCCAGCATTCTGGGTGACCTACTGACCTACTTAGAAGCTCTCAGCCAATCAGAGGCCGGCATTCTGGTAACCATGGTAACGTGACCTACTTACGTCACGTGACCTACTTAGGCTCAGCCAATCAGAAGCCGGCATTCTGGTAACTAGGGTAACGTGACCTACTTAGGGTTTGTTTGTAAACAACACCACGTGGCTCTCTTGTTTGTAAACAACACCACGTGACACGTGACTGTTTGTAAACAAACAAACAAAAAAGTTATGTAACTTATATATTGAAAATAAACACAACAAGTTCCATGTTATGCTAAAATTATATTTTCAAAAAAAAGCACATCTGTTATAGCGTCTATGTGTAACTACGTGCGTTCTCATTCAAACACTATAACACTATTATACTGTAGCAGCAGCAGGTAGGACCGGAAGAAAAGCAAGAGCACGAGCAGAAGCGACGACACCATTTGCACCATCCGGCCGTCGCGTTGGTAGCCCTACTACCCGTCGCGCGTTCAACTGGAGGTTTAAGAGTGACAAATGACGATTCTTTGTCGACGTGACTGCTAACATCAGCAGCATCAGCAGCATCAGCATCAGCAGCAGCGGCAGCAGCCTCGGCAGCAGCGGTAGCAGCAGCAGCAGCAGCGGCAGCAGCAGTAGCGTGAGCATTAGCAACAACAGCAGCAGCGACAGTAGCAAGGGCAGCAGAGCGTGCACTAGCAGCGTTATCAGCGGCGACACCGGCAGCCGCAACAGCATCAGCAGCAGCAGCGTCGGCATCGGCGGCATGAGTAGCTGCATCGGCGGCAGCAACAGCAGCAGTCACAGCCGCAGCGGCAACAACAACAACGTCATCACAACCAGCGTCACTAACAGCCGCAGTAAATGCAGCAGTAGCACGATGAGCGGCACTAGCAGCAGCAGTAGCAGAGGCTACAGCATCAGCTTCACATTCGCGCGCCGCTTCGTCATTCCGCTTCATGTCACGGTCGCAACTTTCCATCATGGGGATCTGCAAATTGAGGCGTGGTGCTGGCGGTGGTAGTAGTAGTAGTAGTAGTAGTAGTAGTAGAGTGAATGATGATGACGATGACGAATACGGTTTCACTCCCCCTTATATACCCTTACTCCCCCCTCTCTCTTCTCTCCCCCTTTTTTTTTCAAGCCACCGGCCAGCTGCCCACTCACGGCAGGTCTTTAGATTAGCCTTAAGTCGCTTAGGCCACTCAAAAAAAAAAAATTGTTTCTCATCACCAAGCAATGAAAAATATGACGAGGGCGTTTTTTATTTAATATTTTTTTTTTTTTTACTTGGGGCAATTTACATAGGGAAATTTGGACATTTCGCGATCAATTTTCAAATTTTAGTAATTTGGAGTTTATTGATCCGCAAAAGTTGTAAGAATGCAAGTCACACCTAGCTAATTGCATTGCTGACAGCATAAGCTTTAATTTGATACCAAATTTGCCAATATTTTGGCAATTTTAACATATTTTTCATCAAAAATGTAAAAAAAAAAAAAAAAAAGTTTCCCCAGATCATGATTTTTATGATGCGCGCGGTGATGAGAAACAACTTTTTTTTTTTGAGTGGCCTTACTACGTGGCTCATCATCCCTCTAATCGCATTTTCCAGCCGCCGGCCGGCTGACTGCTGACGACAGGAGAGGGTGATTTGTTTTTCTTTAGATTTAAGCCGCTTACCACACGCGCACCCTCTAGTCACAGACAGAGTGACAGAAAGGGAGGGGGTCGCTTTGTTCACGCTACCTGTAGTTGTTTTTCTATACACACTCTGAGCCCATGACCTGCTAATCCTTTATACAGGTAACACGCGTTCAACTAATTACACTATTGTATGACAGTCGGTACACGGATTTAATTTTAAACCACCTTCCCATCTGGATCCATGTCTGGCGGGGTGGAAGGATCCAGCTGAAAAGCGTGATTAGGGCTTTTGTTTCTCTTATGATAGCAGCAGGTCAGCATGCGACAGCTGAAAATGTCAGACTCGACGCTCCTATAAAAGACTGAGATGCATCTCTCTTTCCACACGCCCTTCTACCATCGCCGCCGCCACCGCCGGCCAGCCGACCGCCGACCGCCGCCGCCGCCTGCAGTCACCGCCATCACACCGGCAGGGAATTTCGAGCTGAGTCTGCTTATTGCTTATTTTTTTTCTTTGAGCTTTTTGTTTTAAAATTTTTTATTTTCACTCAGTCTTTTTTGTTTCGGAGGAAAGAACTATGGCACTGCAGAGGGCGCGAGTTTTTAAAAGACGGTCACGCGAACAAAGTGCCCTCCTCCTCAACTGCCCGGCTATTTTTTTATCTCAAAGGAGAGAGCGTCACGTAGTTGAGGTTCACGCTTCTCTTGAAGCGTACCGAATTCTCGAGAAAAGCAAAGCCGAGTGCCAAAGAAAGCGTCGTTATACAAGAGCGGAAAAGGAAAACGTAGCGGCATGGCCGAGAGCCGTCTTCTCAGAACAGTATTTACTCTACCATTGCATAATAGCCGCTCTCAGCGCCCCCACTCGTTGGGCGTTTCATGAAAAGAAAGAGCGCTGCCACTCTCCTCACCCCGCCTCCTCTTATAAAGTGAGAATAAGCGCTATGAAACGATTCGACAAGCCGATTGGTTTCTTGGGAGTGACTGCAGCTCCCACTCGGTGGGCGCGCGTTGTGGCCGACGTGAACACGGTATCTAAACGTTTCGACGTCGTCACTTGTTATCCCGCATATTGCAACGCAGCCGAATCGAAGAAGATAGGGACGCACTATTTTAAATCATACGCTCATACGTCTGATACAAAACATTTATGACTATTGAGTGAAAATAGAATTTTATCGCAAAAATAAAAAGAGAAAAAAAGACACTTCTGCCGCCGCTACTGTGACACCGGCCGGAATCAATAAAAAGGTCGGCTGACTTTTCTCCACAACCATTCACTACCGACCGTTCGAGTGAGAAACACAGCGGACAGTCAGACACACAACTGCTCTCTCACGCGTGCTGAAAAAAAAAAAAAAATGTCGAGTACCGTAAATTCTCGCGTACAAGCCTAACTCGCGTATAAGCCGCACCCCGACTTTGGGCCGATCCTATAAGCCGCACTGGCGATCTGATTCTGGTGACTTTAGTACTGTACCATAGTGGCTAAAACTCGCGTATAAGCCGCACCCCGACCTTGGCCCGATCCTATAAGCCGCACTGGCGATCTGACCCTCGTACTAGCCGCGGCTTATACGCGAGAATTTACGGTAGTAGAAGCAAACTCTTCACAGAAATTCATTTCGACGCTCGACTACAAGGACCCTTTAGTTGTATCATTAGCGGTCCGTCGGGTTGTGGAAAATCGCGCTTGGTGGATCAATTTCTGAGCGACGTGAACAATTTGGTCACGCCGCCGGTGGAAAAGACTTTTTACCATTACGGCGAGTGGCAACCTCTGTTTGAAAAAATGCATAATCAGTACGGTGTGGAATTCAGAGAAGGTCTTCCTAGCAAAGAGACTATAGCGGGAGACGTGGAAGTAGCAGAAGACGCTTTACGACCACACACTCTACTGATATTGGACGATCTGATGAGCAGTTCCAATCAGCAAGTGGTAGCCGACATCTTTACTAAATACTCCCATCACTGGAACGTGAGCGTCATATACATCACTCAGAACCTATTCCAGAAATCACCCGACTTTCGAACTATGAGTCTGAACGCTCACTACATGATCGTTTTCAAGAACCCGCGCGACATGGGGCAAATAGCTAGTCTGTCTCGCCAGGTGTTTCCCTCCAACGCGGCGGCCCTCTCTAGTATATTTACCCATGAACTCAAGCGACCTCACTCATACCTCCTTCTGGACTTCAAGCAGTCAACACCTGACGATCTGAGAATACGCTCCTCTTTGACGTCCATACACTCTCAGCTAGTATTCGTACCGCTAGACAAAAAAAAGAACAAGAGAAAGCAGTAGCAAAAATGTCTTCTCATCTACTTGAAAGACACTTTGGTACTCTCAAGCACTTAGCTAAGTGCTCGCCAAAGGACTGCTCGCATCTAATAGACTCTGGAAGCGACGATCTGATCGCAGCGTTGAGTGAGATCTGTCACAATTTACTGGTAGGGAACATCCCGCTCAGCGACAAACAACTGGACAAGCTTCGAGAATCGGCTGACGTGTTGAGGGAGGTCGGCAAAAAATCTACGCCCATCAAAAAAAAGAGACGCGTCTTGGTACAAGAGGGAGGTTTCCTCATTCCGGCTCTCATAGGGATGGCCTTCCCGCTTATAAAAAGCATTCTCCGTATATGAGACACCTCATTCGACACCTACTCGCCGACAGTACCACCACTACCGCCACCGCCAGCGTCATCGCCACCGTCGTCCCCATGACGGACTCAGAGCAGCAACAAAACTACAAACGCTTAGCGCTCGTGGATCCTGAGACGCTCTACAAATCATCACGAGCAGGTCTACTTCATCATGTGCCCGCTGCTGCTACTACTAGCGCTGCTACTACTGCAGTCGCTGCTGCTAGTACTTCTACTGCTCCAAACCTTCCTCCTCTTCCTGATGAGCGTACTGAAAAGAACGAGAGTTCCGCCCCTGCCACCGCCGCCCGCCTACCTGCCGATATGGCCTATTACCACAAGCAGGCAGAACAGTCCCTTCATCCCGACGCGGCCTTGCACCAGGTGCTACAGTTTATCTACAGGGACTTGGACTTAGTGTTGAACGATCCCACTTTGGAATCGCGCGAGAAAATGTTGAAATACCGAAGGTTGTTGAATAGATTGCAATTTTTTCTCGCGAATCCCAACAACAGCAACATCTCTTCGTCCTACACTTCTTCGCCCCCGGCTCACCTCCGTCAGTCTGCTGAAGAAGCCAGCGCGTCCCTACTTGAGCGGTTGGTGAACCAAGTTCCCAAGAGGAATCGCATCCGGACCGTGGCGCTGTACAAACAATTGGAGAAATCCGGTGTGGTCAAGTGGAACGAGGACGGTGCGGTGCGCGAGATGTCGGGTCGGAGAATACCACCTGAGCATCGCATCAACATAGTGGACTTACTGAACGACGCCGCCAGGTTCAGGAAGACGGCGCCCAGACCGGCGGGCTACTCTCCGTTCACAAAAGCGCTGCGCGTACAGTTCCCACAGACTCCCTGGTCGGAAACCATCTGTATAAAGCGAACGGACCTGGCCAAAGTTTGGACACACGGCTTGCTGACAGAGGTCGGAAACGACCGAGCTTCGACTCGGAAGAAGGAGAAGCAGCAGCAGCAGCAGTAGCAGCAGCAGACTCTTCTCTCCAGGTGGACGATCAATCCTCTGACGACGAGGAGGGCAGTGAACTTTTCCAAACTCCGACTACCTATAGGAGCCCGGCGAGTAAGAAAAGGAAAGGGCGCAACCGCCTAGCGGTGGCGGCGTCGTTCACTCCCGCTCCTGGCGCTACTCCTCCATCAGGCCGAGGATGGGTAAACCAGTGAAGAGACTGACCAAGAAGGAATAAGAAAAGAAGCGCGTAGTAGCTAGATATACCGACGTCAAAGCGCCCTCCAGTTTCACTAGCGTGACTAAACTCCAGAAACATCATTTTCGCCACCTAAACCCGGCGGTCATCCGAGGTGCTTTAGTGTCGCTGGACGCCTACACTAAACATAAACCCATTCGGAGAAAATTCGCAAGGAACAAGACTATAACCGGTGCAATCGATCAGCAGTGGCAGATAGATCTGATGGACATGCAGGCTTTGGCGTCTCACAACGACCGCTTCCGGTACGTGGTGACGGCGATCGACGTTTTCTCTAGGTACGCGTGGGCCGTTCCCATTAAATCCAAGAGCGGCGCTGATGTTACCGAGGCCTTCCGAAAGATGACAGACACTGGCGAGAGACGACCGCGCACTGTTCAGACAGACAAGGGGAAAGAGTTTTTGAACAAGATCTTTCAAGATCACTTGAAGAGCGAGGGCATAGAGTTTTTCACTGGCGAGAACGACGACATCAAAGCTAGTCTAGTGGAGCGCTTGAACTGCAGTCTGAAGGAGAAGCTGTGGCGTTATTTCACACACAAGCGCACGTATCGCTACGTAGACGTACTGCACCATGTAGTGTCTTCTTACAATCGCACTCACCACAAGACGTTGAAAATGGCGCCGGCTCAAGTCAGCTCGGAAAACAGCGAAACAGTTTTCTACCGACAAGATCTCCCAACTAACAAACAAATCGACGAAATATGGAAAAAGAAGAAAAAAACAAAGACGTCCGCCGTCGACGTCATCGCTCCGGGTGACAGAGTGAGGATGTTGAGAACTAAAGGCGCCTTCGACAAAGGGTACGAGGGAAACTGGCGCGAGGAAGTGGTCGACGTTGCTAAGACGTTGGGAAGCAGAGGGTTCGAGCTGAAAGACGACAAGGGCGAGGAGATAAAAGGCGTCTTCTACCCGGAAGAGGTTCAGAAGGTGTACAAGAGTCGTTACGACAACAACTACCTGATAGACGAGGTGTTGCGCCGCAAGACCGTCGACGGTAAAGAGTTAGCTTTCGTACGTTGGTTAGGTTACGACGACAAGTTCAACGAGTGGATCCCCGTCAAAAAAATTACGTAGAAAAAAAAAAAAAAAAAATGAACATCACCCTTCCTTGCAACAGCTCTATGGAGTATTATCCTGACAACAGCTTGACGTCTTTCCGAACTCACTTCGACTCGCCGCTCCTTCTGCCCGAAGCGTACGAAGCGGCTCTGACTGAGATCATCCTCCCTACAGAATGGACCAACGTGCACGACGACGACTTGATCATCGTTGTTCCTCTGCGCACCAAGGGTTCGCTAGAGGAGGCGATCAACGTTTTAAAAGACACTATATTCGCCGAAGGAAGAAAACCGCAGGTAGACTGGAGGGGAATGAAAAACGCGAACGGCCTGAGCAAGCTAACGTTCAGCTCAAAATACCCGCTGAGCTGGAAGGAAGCGAGCTATGTAACGGTGGAAGAGATATCAGACACGTCGGAAGAGCAGCGATTGAAACCGGAAACAAAAAGGTTCAAGAGAGAGGTGGACTTGAGACAGACGAATGCCGTATACAAGCAGTTCTTGTCCCCGGCGGTGAAGAAGAAGGCGATCAGCGATCAAGCAAGACAGATGATCGAAAAGATGGAGAAAGACATGGGAGTGCGCAGTTTCATGCCAAACATATTTCAGATACCTCCTATTTTCACCGGAAGCAACCACACCCTAATCGAGCGCTTGAGTGAGACGTTGCGAGATGACAGACTAGAGGGCTCCAGCTTCTTGCTCAAACCGATGCGGATCTTATCGTACAACGCCAAGACGAAACGCGTCACCATCAAACCGCCGAGACACTGTGCTGTCCTGCTGACTCAGCATCTCGCATGCGTTCTAGGCTTCGGAGAGAAGACGTGTTTCGCGTCTCCGATTACCGGCGCCTACTCGATGGATGTTTACGGGGACGTGCACTCTGTGTACATATACACCGACATGATCCAGGAGAGACGTGTGGGCGACATGCAAGTGCCGCTGTTGCGCTGCGTCGCGGTGGACAGAGGCGGAAAGCGTCGAGGTGGCGTGCAAGCTATCAGTTTTCCCCATTTGGATTATTTCCCCTTGAAATCCAAGAGGTTTACCGAGGTCGGCATCTATTTAAGAGACCGATCCGGTCATTCTATCCCATTCGGTAGAGGCGAGGTGACCGTGACACTTCATCTGAGACCTATTGAGCGCTGAAAGAGAAAAAAATGATGCGTCAACGCGTTCCGTACTTTCCACCCAGGCGCACCGTCGGCAGAGGGTACAGCGATTACTACAACGCGCAGCTGGGCAACGGCATCAACGTGTACAGCGGGCGCTCTTTCCAGAGCGGGCACGGTTTGGGCGGCGCTCTGTTAGGTCTGATGCGCTCGGCTACCCCGCTATTGAAGTCAGTGGGAAAAACGCTACTCCGCGCCGGTGTGGGCGTAGCTAAAGATGTGCTGGCGGGTCGGACTTTAAAGAGCAGCGTGAAAGACCGAGGCGCTCTGAAGAGACTGGCGAGTACGGCGTTCTCGGGAGGAAAGACGACTGTCGCGTCTAAGAAAGGGTCGAAACGTCGCCGGCATTCTCCTCAGACGGGGGGTGGCTCTTGCAAGAGACGTAGAGGGGATGTATTCGACCGGTAAGCGCCTAGGCGCTCAGGTATAAATAAAAAGACTGGAGGCGGCCGGCGTCAGTCTGTCGTCCGCGTGAAGAGAGAACACAATGGCTTACGTACACGAGAGCAGTAACGAGTGCGCGCTCTCTGAGCTCGACCTGCACACCGTAGCGCCGACTCAGACTACTATCTTAAAGTCGTCTTTCCTCGGGATAGAAACAAAAAACTCTTTAGAGGATGGAGGTAACATAAATTTCACCATCAACAAGTCGCAAGAGTACACAGACCTGAACGAGAATTACCTTCATCTGGAATGTCAAGTGCTGAAAGCGAACGGAGCGGCGCTCGAGGACACCGACGCGGTATCTCCGGTGAACAACTTGGCTCACTCGCTCTTCAAAGACGTCCAAGTCTCCATCGGCGGTTTCAAAGTGTCTGGCAACACCGAGACCTACCCTTACCGAGCTTACTTGGAAGGGTTACTCAACTACAACAAAGACGTGAAGGGCGGCGTCATGAGCGCCCAGGGGTGGCATGAAGATACGCCTGGTCACTTTGACGCGTTGACTAACGCGAATGCGGGGTACAAAGCGCGCAGGAAGCTAATCTCCAACAAGCGCTTTTCGCTGATGGCGCGACTGCACTTTGACCTGGCTCATCAACCGAAGCTCATCGTTGGAGAGACAGAAATCAATCTCACTCTGAAACAGGCAGCGCCCTCTTTCTATCTGATGTGCGCCGCTGACGCAGGCTACAGCTTGAAGATCTACAAAATAAAGCTCTACGTGTGACGCGTGTTGGTGGCGGACGCTGTAGCGGAAACGCACGAGAGAGCGGTGATAGAACACGGCCCCTTCGACTACCCGGTGAACAGAGTGGAGGTGACGATGTACGCCATCCCTCAAGGTAACAGAGATCACAGCTACACGCACTCCAACACAGGCCAGCTTCCCAAGTCGATGATGATTTGCTTCCTGGACCACGACGCCTTCAACGGTAGCTACACCAAGAACCCGTTCGAGATGAAGCATTACGACATCAGCTCGCTTCAAGTGATAGTGAACGATCAGAAAGTGCCGAACGACGCTTACGTGCCCGACTTTAACACCAAAGCGGCCGTGAGAGAGTACTTGGCGCTACACACGGAAACGGGGATGTACGAGGGCGCGCGCTCCTGTGGTATTTCATACGATCAATTCCTGAACGGTTACACGGTGTTCCCCCTCGATTTAACCCCAGACAGATCGCACGACGGGTGTCGCGTGAACCTTATAAGAGCGGGTCAGCTGAGGGTGGAAGTCAGTTTCCGCTCGGCGCTACAAGCGACAACAACGGTGCTACTCTACTTGGTGTACGACAACGTCGTCGAGCTGACCAGAGATCGACATCCCATCACCGACTACCACATGAACTGAAGACAAGACAGCGGTACTTAGCGTATCGTATGAACACGCTTGAAATAAGTAGAGTGTTGAAGGAAAACGTTCACACAAAACATCGTTTCCTAGGTGTTTTCTCTTGTGACACTATTCCGAAGCACCCTATCAAAGACACTTGTTTCGTGAGCAACACAGATCCGCAACATTTACCAGGTCAGCATTGGGTGGCGTTTTACGTGTCGAGCACGGGTGAAGTGTACTACTTTGATTCCTTCGGCTTACCGCCGCTGAGTGCGGAGTTCTTGTCTTTCGTGGAACGCTCTGCTCCGTTCAAGTGGCAAAGAAACCGCGTTCAACTACAAGACACTTCTGCTGACACCTGTGGACCTCATTGCGTTCATTTCCTAATTGAAGCATGTCGAACAAGAAACCCCAAGAAGTGTGTCATGCGCATGAGCAAAATCCCAAAGCTGAGCGACCGGACAGTGAGTCAGAAGCTATCGATGATGCTGTTGTGACAGAAATAACGGGTTGTTGCGATGGCGGACGTTTCATGGAGGCAAAGATTCTCTGCCTTGCCGAAATGGTGTTGGATTTATCCAAAGTCGTGCAATGTGTATTGGAGAGAGGCCGTCCGGGGTGTGGTGCGAGTGACGGCGGCGTGAGACTTTGCGGCCTGTTGGGTTGTTGCAAATCGAAGAAGCAAGCTAAAAAAGCATAAACTTGTGTTTTTTTTTTATTGAAATGAAAATAAAGAATAAAATGAAAAAAAAAGAAATTATCTTGTTGTGTTTTTATTTCTATATATAAGTTACATAACTTTTTTGTTTGTTTGTTTACAAACAGTCATGTGTCACGTGGTGTTGTTTACAAACAAGAGAGCCACGTGGTGTTGTTTACAAACAAACCCTAAGTAGGTCACGTTACCCTAGTTACCAGAATGCCGGCTTCTGATTGGCTGAGCCTAAGTAGGTCACGTGACGTAAGTAGGTCACGTTACCATGGTTACCAGAATGCCGGCCTCTGATTGGCAGAGAGCTTCTAAGTAGGTCAGTAGGTCACCCAGAATGCTGGCTTCTGATTGGCTGAGAGTCCTAAGTAGGTCACGTTACAATGGCAACGGGTCACGTGACCAAATGGCGGCCTCTGATTGGCTGCATATCGATTGAGTAATAAACAGTAGTTAACCATAGTCCCGTTCCGATACATACTATACTACTTATATGGTAGTACATTGACCCCTTCTGCAACAGAATTTATGTGTTAACTTAAGGTTGGTTTCAACCATAGTTCAACGTCAAATCAACGTTAATTCAACATTAAATTGAGATCATAAAATCGAGTTAGGCTAGATGCAAAATATACGTCCTTCCATTCTTTAAATGACATTAAAGAAACGTTTAAACAACCTCAACTTGTTACCTGGGTATGTTTATTTTAAAAGGCCAATATATCTAGGCTGATGCAAACGCACGGGCTTGCTCTTTATATCAAAACCTATGAAACGGCCACTAAAACAAAAAAAGTTTTTCATCACCGTGCGCACCATGAAAATCTTTATTCAGGGAAAACTTTAATATTTCTTTTTTTTTTTTACATTTTTAATGAAAAACCTGTCAAAGAATGGACAAATATTTGCATATTTGGTATCAAAATGTGAAAATCGTGCGCCAAAAATTAATTTCCATTTCCATTTTAGCTCCCAGTAAAAAAAAAAATAAAAAAAAATAAAAAAACGCCCTGTCATAAAAATTTCTCACTGCCGGGTGATGAGAAACTATTTTTGTTTTGTTTTTGGTGGCCTAATGGTAGGGTGTCTGGAAGCTCTAGCTGATCGCTGAATTCACATTCATTTTAAAAAAAAAAAGATAAAATGTGCAGCCCCCCTAGATGGAATCAAGTTTGCATGCACTTATCAATTGATTTTTTTTTAACGGAAAGACTGAATTCATATCTTATCCTTAGGTGACCATTTTATGCTGTCTTCCAATTTTGATCAGGGAGCAGATAGAGATGTCTATCATATAAAACTAGTAAAAGCTGGTGTAAGCATAATAGTTAATACATTGTATTATTAATTCAGAGGCAAAATTGACTGTCCTTCACATTTTGAGTCTTTTTTTTTAGCTCTTTAACTGAGGGATCCCTATTTGGAACTGTCCTTTGGGAGAATGGGCACTTCTTGATGGCAAATCCGTGTAGGCAAAGGGCTTAGGCCTGTATTTTCGAAAGCATCTTAAATGCAGGCATTCCATGGGGGGGAGATAGCCAACTAAAAATATGCTTTTATTTTACATTTTTTTCTTTTACCGAAATCCTTTATTTGGCAATTTATGACAAAGTACTGAAAATAGGCCTAGATCTATTAAAATCAACTCCAGATAGTGCATTTGTAATGTAAAGGCCTATTCTGATTTAAAAAAAAATCTTCAGCCACCCTTTCAATAATGGTCACATTTGAGATGAATATGTGAGTGCAAATTTTCCATAGAGCCCACTTGGCGATAGCGCTAATACGCGGCGGGAAAGAAACGCTTCTGAAAATTGCCACCAGATGGCAGCAGCCGCGGGAACGCTAGCTCCTATTTCCGGTTCCTGTGAATTTGGTCCCGTGTCGGCCCTGGCCGAAGCCCAAACACTGCGATGAGATCTCTTTGCACTGACCTTGCAAGGACAAACGGAGGCGTGCGAACGTCCTAAGTACATTTTCAGGATGAAGATTCAATTTAGGACCCGGCGAGCTGCGTTGCGATTCCAATTTGTCGTCGTGGGGACGGCCCTGAGCATTTATTTCAGCAGGCCCATCTACGATTTGTTCCTGCGGCCGATGCACCGCCGCTACACCAAGTGGAAACAGTACCACGAGAAACGGGGTGAGTACGACTGTCTAGTGTCAGAACTGGGGAAAGCAGTGTTTTAAAGTCCTGGATGTCAGCCAAATAAAAGCTGAGCACTGTGATGATTGTAGGCTTACACTTCATGAATGAATGACACAGTAAGACTAAAGTCTAAGAGGATAATATAATGATACACATGAATGATGCTATAGCATAGGCGTTTTGCATACAGATACACGGGCAGATACACAATCACAAAATTGACAGCAATTCACTTTCATTCAATGTAAATTGCAATGGCATAGGGCCGGATTCTTAGGATGAGCTAGAGAAGTCACTCACTGTCAATAATGAAAATATACAATACATCTACGTCTTTGTATGTGTATTGAACCATTAAATGTACAGCCTCATGGGAATCATAGTGTTCCATGACGGCATGAGTAACATACAACTCACAAATACAAGTTTCCTCCTTTGATGTTAAACTGGACTAGGCTAGAGCCTAGACTCTAGAGACTAGGTTTAGCCTACCCTACAGTCTACAGTACAGTAGGCTAGGTCCTAGACTATGATAGGGCTATGTTTGATATCCAGGAGATGCTATCACTGTCAGTAGTATTGATGCTAATGTTGGTCTCTGTCATTTCAGCACAAAAGGCACTTGAAGCTCCCTCATTGACTGAAACTGTGAAGAATGAAATCCCAAACCCGACAAAGTAAAGCCAAGCGTGCAAAGCGCACTAGCTCCATCGCAACAGCAGCGGTGGCGGCGTTGGTCGCAGACCCTCCATCTGAAGGATCTGCGACCAACGCCGAGGATGAGGCGACAGGCACCCCGCAACGGACTCCCAAAAAGGGGACCCCACGATCTACCTCTTCTGGCCATGCAGGCATGTGCTGCGCCAGTGATGTGCATCCGCCAAGAATGCACCGGGGAACGACTGATGTAACCCAGGTGGATTACTTCAGTAAGCTATCGCTAGAGATCATCTGCCACATCCTCTCCTACCTACCACTCCGCGATGTCGTCCGGCTCGAGAGCCTCAGTCGCAAGATGCATGAGGCAATCACCATGCACTTGCGGCTTCTGCGAGATATTGACTTCATGGAGGGTGAGATCTATGGATGGATGTGCGAAGGATTTACCGATACTACATTTGGCAAGTTCCTCAAACGCTGTCCTGATGTCGTCAACATCTATGGTCTTCACCTGCGCTATATTGCAAAGCGCCGACAAAGAGTCTCGGAACAACTTAGTATCCCAGGAATTATATCTGCCCTGCCAGCATGCCCCTCTCTCTATGGTGTGGAAACCAGTGACATTTTCCTATTAGAAGCGATTACAAACTATCTCCCTCATATTCACATCCTACGGACGTTCCAGAATCGTAGCGGATCCTTCCCGCTTTGTCAAAGTAATCGCTTTGAACTCCACCGGAACCCACGCATCACCACCCTCTGCCTCACGGGTGTGGTCATACCTGAACTCCCTCGGATGGATTTCCTCCAGCACCTCTACCTTAAGTGGGTGAAGATGACTGACCCCCATCCCTTCCGGGACTTTGGAGTACCACTTCTGAGGACTTTTGTGTTAAATAATTGTGCTGGTCCAACAAACGCTCTGAAATACGTACCGTTAATTACGGGTTTAGCTGGGGCACGGTCGCTGTCTCGTCTGGAGCTTGTGCGGGTGCCCTTCCTCGGTGAGAATATCAGTACCGTAAATTCCCGCGTATAACCCGCATCTCGCGTATAACCCGCACCCCCAACTTAGGAGAATCCTATAACTCGTTTCTGGATCTGAAAATTTATATTTTAGTACTGTTCTATAATAATAAAAACCCTCGTATAACCCGCACCCTATATAGGCATGTCTGGTATCAAATGAAAGCTGTGTTTGGTTCGCGTACAACCCGCGGGTAGTACGCGGGAATTTACGGTATTTATTCTGAGCTAATGCAGTTGATAATCTGGGACTTAACTATCCCTACAGTACTGTGGCCAGTGTTGCCAAAAACTTTTTTTGCCAATGTGGCCTGTGTCGCGAGATTTTACACAGGCCATTTCTTTTCTACACAGGCCATATCAGCCCTCTTTTCATATAAATGAATACAGATTGTAATAATTCTTTACTAACAGCTTACAAAATCGATTTGAAAATGCTTAAATTCACTAAAAATGCTTATAAGTTGGTTGTACCTAACGCAGCTTCTAATAAGAATATTTGAAAAATTCTTTCACTGCTGGAAAGCTGAGATCATGGCAGGCCATTGTGGCTCATGTCCGATGGCCCCACACCGGCCATTACGATTGTACATCAATGTTTTGCTTAGTTTGACATATCTCTAATACATTATTTAATTAGAATTAAAATGTCTTGTTTCGTTGTGGCAGGAGGCCTGATTCAGCATGTGGTCGAGGACAGTTGGCGGATGCACGGCTTCCGCCAACTCACGAAGGTCGTGTTCGGGACGTGTAAACATGCACTGGAAGTGGATCTGGGCTACCTCGTCATAACGTGCGCTCACAGGTAAATTATAGTCAATACCATGTTACAGGTCAATGTTAAACTTACCAAACACAATAAGAAGTAAGCAGAGGAAAATGTCTAGATTTATTTTAACTTGTGATGGTTTGATCCCCTGTAAATGACCTTGGCTTGCTTCTGTTCAGACTGGAAGAGTTGGCGGTACAGCCGTCACTCACCAAGGACAGTCTGTTCGCCTCCCTCACCCTGGCCGATGTTGACTTCCCGCGGTTTGAGACGCTACACCTGGGATACGTGGATGACTTCCCCGAACATGGTAAGGCCAATGATACGTCAAGGGGTAACAAGTAGAAAACTATTAAAACAGAGTGCTCATTGCCACCACTTTTACCGTTTTTGACATAATAAGTGCGCTCCTTCTAAATAAGCACCCCCTCCTTTTTAGTTTGTTTTTTAGGACTATTTTCGATACAAGATTGTGATTATTATTTATGTGTCTATTATGTGCCTATTTAATACGTTGAATAGTACAGTAATCCATAAAGAAGGACGAAGATGGGTGAGAACCGCTCACTGCTGTGCTACCTTGACGACTGATTGTTTACTTCAGTCAGACCAGACCTAGGTCTCTTAGCAACATGTTGTGACATCATCATGATAGGGTGTTACATGGGCCGTGAGAATGCGTCCCCGCAGGGCAGTTAGAGGGAGAATTCTGACATAGTTCCATACATATGCTCCCCATAACTTTAATATACATTCCACAATATTGGTTGAGCCCTTCATCTAATCCCAATTAATATGCGCTTTTGATAGGCATAGTGATTCTGATCTTGTGTCATTCATTCTTATATTAAAAGACCTGTGAATGTGCAGTTACCCCTGAGTCTTGGTACTGTGTGAGTGGGTAGCCTGTGGCACCTACATCTGCAGTAGGAGAGCTAGACATGACCTAAATGAATGTCAAATATGGGAGAATCTATGGAATTCCAAATAAATTTAAAGCTACTGGCAGTTTCCATACATATTGGGGTATCCCATAAGACATGCACATTTTTATTGTGAGCAATAGTTTAGATTTTGTGACATATTATGTAAAAATATTACACCATGCATTAACTTATTAGAAAATGTGCATTCATATCATAAAATTACATGTTCTTAGGGACAGAATGCATCCATAGAACATGATATAGCTATAACCAAATCCCCCATACTTGAAGTCAAAGTAGCCCTATATCTCCCCCATACTTATGGTCATGTTTAGACTATAAATCCTTACACAGATAACACCTCAGGCATAAATAATGAAAGACACAGATTCATATATAATAATGGTAAAATAATCAACAGTCTATTTGATATACTTATTGAGCTATTAAATCCTACATTGAATGAACATTCTACTCCCAGTGCCTGTGGCTGTCTGCAGGGTGGTTACTCAGCCCTCACCACCCTGCAGGGACCACTGTGTGCACTCAGTGTGAGTGCCATGGGCCTAATAGGTTATATATAGAGCAGCAGGGGTACAAATACAAGGACTTTTTCAACTTTACAGCACTACCAAACATTTAATATTATAGATATCTTTATTCTGTTTTTTGCATTGTCATTTTCTATCTCTTTTCTTCCAAGACCATTAGATGAATATACTCTAAGGATCATAGTTCATTTTCGATGTAACACCCTAATCATGACATCATTTGAACATGTGTAGTTACCATGGAGACAATGGGTTGATTGCATCATCACTATGTTGGTAGAGTGGTTCACTCTCCAAGCATAGGTTTATTGCCAAACATAATTCTAGCAAATTTCCCTACTAATTTAAGATGGGTGGGTAACAAGTCAAGGTCTCATCAGGCAAAAATTTAAGCTAATCAAAGCCTATAGCGTTGCTACAGTCTCCAGCTACAGTCTGTTGAATACAGTAATCGCAAAACCTTTTTAATAAAACCTTTTTCGCCTACCCAGAGCTGCTGTATTTGTATTTTTTGGGCCTTTTTACAGTATTGAGAATATCTTATAAACTTCATGTTTCAGGGAAGTGGTCCAATGATCAGCTGGTAAAACAGGGTCTTGCCGACATCAACGAGAGTCCGGCCATGATCACTGACATTGGGATGCGCGCGGTCGGCCAGGTGTTCGGTCACGTTAAGGCCATGACCATCTACAACTGTCCGCACCTTCACCTGCCCATGTCATGGTTCGCTCCCGGTATGTAGGAATTTGTTGACATTACGGATTAAATTATTGTACATGTATAGTATTAAGTTTAATACGGGTAAAAAGTGTCTTCGATCATCTTAATTTGGCAGCGTAAAAGTTTCATAGCTTTAGAAATATACTATGAAACAAAGGTACAATATATATGTCTAATACACTAATAATGTGGAAATGCGAGACCTTCTGAGCTTTTATGACTTCCTTAACAACATAAAGAATAAACTAAACAATGATGTATACATTGTATGGTACTGCCTCAGATGCTATGAGCCAGTCCAGTAGGAAGTTGAACAAAATAAATAACAAACGAGGAATACTACATTCTAAAGAATTTTCAATAAAAAATATATACATATAATATTATTAAGTGTAGCTTTTTCCTACTACAATGTATTCAGGAGTCATCAATAATCATAAAGCAATTGTGGCTAACTTTCTAAACCTTTTCATGCCTTCTTCTAGTTGGGCAGTCATGGGTGCGGCTAAAGGAGCTACACTTACACCGGTGCCATGCACTACGACTCAACGACTTCTGCCGCATGATACCGCTGCTGCCAAACCTAGAGTCTCTGTACCTAGAACAGATGTTCAGGGAACCACCGAAGGGTTGTTCCAGGTATGTTATACCTTTTTATGTAGTGGGTGTAAATCATTTTGCTATTGACGATATGATCAAAGAGATTGTAGCATCTACGTTTGAATAAGAGTAGCTGGTCTAGGTTTCATATAGGTTATCCACTTTAGATGTATTCAATATATAAATAGGGAGTATGACTGTTAAATTAAAAAAAAAAAAGATTTCCAAAAGAGCAACGCTCACTTTATTTCGTAAAAATATTGAAATACAATTTTCGATCAAGTGTAGCAACGACTGTTAAATTTAATGTATATAACAAATGTTGAAATATCCCTGTAGCACTAAAATTTGATCTTGCATTCGTTTAAAAGCACCTGTCTTGTAATAGCGCCTGGGGTAATCTAGCAAACAATCATTACAAATATATTTCTAGTTTTACACAGTTTGACTACAATGACGCCTACATCAATATTCAATAATAAAAGTTTTCCAAATTAATGTGACTGATGAGACCTGTCTTTTCCTGTTCAGGGTTGGTCTGAGTGCGGGTACGGGTCTGGGGGTGTCCTCAGCCCTCGTACAGAACAGCGGGAACGACGTGGCCGCAGCGGACCCGGCTAACAATAACGCACCGCCCGTTCCTGCCAACCCAATGCCACCGCACCCGGCCGCCGCGCCCCCACCACCACCGCCCCCACCACCCCTAGACCCTGACCAGGACCTACTGGATGATGACTTTGACCTGAGTGACTCCGATTATGAACCTCCGCAAGGCGAGCCACCGTTTGACCAGTTGTTGGACCCCGAGGGGCGACAACACCCGATGGTGGACCATGTGAGCCATCCAGACCTTAATGACCCCATGCATGTGGATGACGACCCGCCACCGTTAGCGCAGGGGGTCGGCCATAACCATAACGTTAAGCCTGCAGTGACACAGGGGGCTGGGGGGAAGGATCCACAGCCTGGTACCAGTAGTGGCATCAAGCCCTCTGCTAATAGCACCAAGTGTCGCTGTGCGGCAGGTAAGGTAGACAAGACTGTAGCGGGAGGGTCGGGTACCGAGGGTGGTGGTGGGGGACAGGAGAGATCTGCTGCTGGTAGTGAAGATGCCCCGACTCCTCCTGCACGCGCCAGGTTAAAACCGGCTGCTGCTGCAACCCACAGCCCGGACAGAGAGGACAACTCCCCCACACGCCGCTCCAAGCGGCTGCGGCTCTCACGGGGCACGCCCCCGTCTAGTGGTGGGAGCAGTCAGGGTGCTGAGGGGGGCAGCGGGGCCGGGAAGTACACCGGCAAGGGGAAAAGCCTGCGTGGCAGAAAGAAAGGACTGGTAAAGCGGTCTCCGGCCTCCACCAACCTGGTCGCAGACGACCAACCCGGCTGGCAAGAGGAGGAAGTCCGAAACCGCAACCAGTCCTGCCAGGCAGTGAGCGAGGAAATCCGAGAGACGACCAAGAAAGCTAAGGAAAAGGATGAAGTGGAGCGGCGGGGTGTGCGGCGGCCAGAGGAGGGGCATGCTGCAGTGCAGGTGTCTGTGGGCTCGTCCACCTGCCCCATTCACGCTGCCGCACCCTCAGTACCCGGCTTACCTATCAGCGCCCCACCACCACAGCCTGAGCCCATACCCGACCAGGCAGACTCCCCCGCAGTGCCAATGGACATAGACTCAGACTCGGCCGTGCCTTCGCCCTCAGTGCCGGACACTGGGGACGGACGGTCGCGGAGAACCATGGGCACACAGACGGGCAGTCGAGGCTCACATCGACCTCGTGATTTGGGGCGTAAACCCACGCCTCGCAAACCTCACATGTGTGACCAGGCAACGAGTACAAGCGACCCGGTCATTGAAGAGGACCATGTACAGGTAAGGCAACCCTTTAAGGACAGCATGTTGTCTTAAAGCAACATTTGTCGTCATGATGCGTCAATGCAGTACCGTTACTTCCTGGCACTGCATTGATGCATCATATTATCATACCGACCCTTCCATAGGGTCAGCACTGTATTAAAAATCGTGACAACAAAGGGTAAAGCACATTAATGCACTAGGCCACCCTTTATACATGATTAAAAACAAAACGAAAAGGCGACATAATGAGATATTGATAGTTACATACACCATGTATTTTGAGTTTGAAAACTGTAATTGTATTCATTTTAGCAAGATTTGAGTAGATTTATAACTTGCATTCTGTTTTAAAGTTTGTATTCCTGATTTCCGCCATGATGTCTTCTCATTCAGATATTGGAGATCCACTCGTCGTCACTGATGTCACTAACGTTACGGCAGGTCGGAGTCACGGACCTCGTCATCTCAGACTGCCCCAAGTTACAGATGCTGGCTGGTAGGTCTTCATAACATTTCCAATACACCCATACTCACGTAACTTAGAGTTATGAATCAAGTAAGAAGTAAATGGCTTTGTTTGTATTTTTCCAATCAGTTTTAGAATGTATTGATGAATAAATCTGTTTCTTTGTGTAACAGATTTTTGACACATCGGAAAAAATTATGCTAGGAATATCATAAGATCCATTTATTATTTTTGCAACAGGAAAACTCTTAAAGAAGACATGCTTGATAAATATAACTATCTATATACTATTTCATGGAAAATGAAGAGCGCTGCTCATAAAAAAAAAGACTAAAAAAGACTGTTGTCTAAAAGTGATCTAATTTTGTGGATTTAGGTACGGCATGTCGTGTTCTGAAGAAGGTAACGGTAAAGGCGGTGCCCCAGTTGACACGGGTGCACTTTGCGCAGTGCAGGAAACTGCAACATGATATGGTGGTCGACCAGGTGTGCCGACAGACGCCCGAGAGAAACCGACTCATCTTTCTACGACCCATGCAGATGGTAAGAGTGTGCAACACTACTAATCCCATATTTCTCATACTCATTCAAATCAAGTGATTCCAAAGCAGAGGTGTCACTTTTCCTGCCTTTACAGGGAGGATTCCTGTAATAAAATCTGGTACAATTGGGGATTCCTGTAACATGAGTTCCTGTTAAAAAAAAACTGGTACATTTTAATTCAATTTTCTGCAAAAACATTTTGCTGACTATATAAGACAGTAGCATCTCTGCAAATGATAAATTGCTCTCTTTTTTCGTATATGAATTCCTTTAATATGCACATTAATGAAGAACATTTTCCTTTCAAGGTGATGAATGTAATGTTTCTTAAATAATAATAAAAAAAAAAAGTTTTGCGGGAAACCACTCAACTCCGAAAGAGAGTGCTTGATGCATGACTTCCTCGGTACTCGGTACCATGGGAGGAAGTCAGACATTAGGCTTGGGTGAGAAATTTTCACCAAAATATGATACTTTAAATAATATATTAACCGTCTTTGTTTTGCGTGTGTCAGTATGACCCTGTGGTGGTGGAGCACCAGCTCATGTCGTGCCGGGACTACGACTACAACATGTGCCTTGTACAGGACTACTGCGCCAACCCAGAACTCACCCTCTACAACCGCATCCGCGCCACCAGCTGGCTCGACGTCATGTTCAACATCAACTTGTGAGTTTTAGTGCCGTAAATTACCATGTATAACCCGCATCCCGTCTATAACCCCCACCTTGGTCCTGAAATGTGGCCATTTTACTACTGTTCTATATCGGTATTACCCGCACCTAGACTTTGAGAATATTGTATAACCTGCACGGGAGGTTTGATATGTGTATAACCCGTGTATTATCCGCGGGAATTTATGATAACTTTTACACCAGATTTAACTGTATTCGGGGTAGTACTACACGTATTACTCTTTGACTCAGGTTTACTCTGAGTCTTGTGCGACGGGTAGCAGGGGGTCTCTCAGCCTAAAATTTAAAACAGCTGTCATTCCTTCAAAATTGGAGCTTTTTCTCTCAATTTTGTGTCATTAGTTGCGGTACAATGTTGTCCTTCCTATGTAATCGCGCTTTAATCCATTTTCAAACGCTTCCCCCTGAAAAGCATGATTTTAATTTTGTGTCTAAAATGGTGGTAATTTGCTTCAGCATAGAGCCCTATGGGAGCCTGTAGATAACCCTTGACATTTAACAGTTACATATTGAACGGGCTCAGTGCTAAGTCAATGGGACAGATCTCGGCAGCCGACCAAACCGGGGTGAGACACTTTTTTTCAGCAAACTTTGACTGGTTCCAATGGTAATTTAACACAGGGAAGTACTACACTATTTCCCAAAGGAGATGCCATCCTATATCATATACTAGGCCCAACATACGCTGCAGTATGTTAGATACCGGTATGGTAATTTAATGGTAATTTAATATATATGTTGCTGTCCAGTCTTGTTCAATACATGACAAATATTTTGAGAACAAAAACAGACAACCCTGTAGTACCATATAGCTCAGACCCTACTAAGCACTATTCGCTGTTACTTACAATATGGACATGGGAGCTTTTTATTCAGTGTGTGTCTGACATAGACGTGAGAGGACAAAAGACATAGATAGCCAAGATCGGGTGACATGAAAATTTGAATTTGGGCCTAAGAACCCCCCCAAAAAAAAGTCAATGTCCACATTTTTTTTGAGTATACCCTTTTTTTGCGCGGCTTGCCTCACTCGGTGTGGCTTTCTTAGGGCACCTGCGTCATGCGACCTATAGGTTGTGTGGTGCAGGCCTATAGGTAGTTGTGAGTTCCTGACTTGTGACGCACAATTTGGGTATGCTATCCGAAACAGTCCAGCCAGGATATAATAGGGGGAGCAATGGATGGATATGGATAGTGGACTAGGGTAAACCAAAGGTGCTGAATTCATTTCTGTTATGTGTAGGATGATATCTAGGTCGGAAAAAGGTCAAAATCAAGGTCAAAGGTCACATCTTTAAGAATCCCATTAATACAAGAGTGCACCCTTTCTCTTTCTTACTATGATAAATGATACATTTCCCTTCACACCTCTACCTGACCCTGAGTCTAGTTAACGGGGGAAGGGGAAGGGGAAGGGACTCGGGGTTGGGACTCGGGGGTGAGACTCGGGGGTGGGACTCGGGGTTGGGACTCAGGGGTGGAACTCGGGGGTGGGACTAGGGGTTGGGACTCGGGGTTGGGACTCGGGGTTGGGACTCGGGGTTGGGACTCGGGGTTGGGACTCGGGGTTGGGACTCGGGGGAGGGACTCGGGGTTGGGACTCGGGGGTGGGACTCGGGGGTGGGACTCGGGGGTTGGGACATGGGGTTGGGACATTAGCTTGGGATTTGGGGATGAACAATATTATTATATGTATACTCCTATATGATGATACTACATTTCCCCCCGAACCTGAGTCATTTGTGATGCAGTCACACGTTCGATTTTTTTGAAGGCTCAGGGTTTCATGTTCATGCTTGTTTGTCGTCATATTGCACCAACACAGCATCGGCGAGTAACTCACCGGGAGTATATTCGTGAACTATGTCGACCCTTTGGGAAGTTGCTATTACGTGTAGGCATCATGTAAATGTACTAGATCAGTATGAAACTTAAATATGCCAATGTGCCTGACACATGTCCCTCCTTTTCTCTTTCAGTGAGCTATTGACCAAGTCTAAGGGTTTCAAAAAGGCTGCAAGGAAGTCTTCAGCAACACCAATCTACCCATGGGGTAGAGAGATTTACAAAATGCAAGGTAAGATTTCCGATGGATCGGCCAAATGAAAGTATTCTTGATTTATTTTGTAACTATTTTGAGGCAGATAACAGTATTAAAAGTCCTCTGCTAGGCATCCTTTCCTTCTGCCACACCTGCGTTTGCATTAACTGAAAAGAAAATGTCATTCTTGAAATGTTTTTGCATGAATTAAAGTCTGGTAGAAAAATAAATATCCTCTCCATTTTAACGGTTTAGTACTGCGCTCTTTCGTCTGTATGATGCAAAAATGCAGCCCGGCGAGTTACTTGCTGATGTGCGCTGTGTCTTTACCACATTATGACCACAAAAGAAGATGCCATCTTGAGGCAGAATGCTGTCATCAAAGGGTTACAAATGCGTGTTATATTGGTATTTGTTAATGCTTCAGGGGAGAGTGAAGGTGGCTACCTGTGGGACCTGGTGACCGACCTACCCTGGTTACGGCCACTCGCCTCCTCCCCACCCAGCGAACCAGTCGGCAGTCTGTCGGAACAAGACATGAAAAGTAAGTACAGGTATAGAATATATAGATACCGTATTCGGCGTAATAAGCGCCCTCAGGGCGCTTAAAATATTATCTTAAGTGAAAAAATCTGCCTCAAATATTCATTCTAATAAGCGCCCCCCATGGCTGTCATATACAGACCTCAGTGGCATAGATATCTAGAAGGCTCCTTACACCCATATTACTTCACACTTGGCTTAGCCATAACACCTGCACAGGTGTGAAGTGTTCCATGTTACAAACAGGTGAGAAAATCAGTAACATAATCGTAGAAACACCTTAAAAGATCAGGGGGGGTGGGAAATATGAAAAAAAAGGGGGGGGACACTTATTAGGGGGAGGGCGCTTATTACGTCGAATACGGTAAAGGTATTTCATAGATTATCATTAAAACTATTATTAAGAAGTGCAGATCATATGAAAGTGTTCATCGTTGCAAAGAGAAATAAGTGGTAAAAACCTTAAAATGTAGTTTCGACACAAATTAATAGATGAGATTTCAATGTCCTAGCTTTTCCCTGAAAACTTCGCACTGGATGTGGCCCTTTCTTTAAAGGAGAAATTAGAAAGAAAATGTCAAACGCGGCCCTTTAGAATGCATGCGGGCAGTGTATGTACAATTTATAATCAATTTTATGCAGCCTCACCAGGTATGGTAGTACTTAGTCGATGGATCATACATTGGTGGGAAGTATGCAGAGAGTCATAAATTGGATAGAAAGATCATGGTGGGATTTGATTATGATTATTAAATGTAAAAAAACAATTAAATCATACATTATATATGGTATACACTCTGATCCAACCGCTGCCAATATGTTTTATATTGAAAATCATAATTAGTTAAATAAACTGTTATGAGTTTACATGACCAAAAAATAAATCAAAATGTTGTTGAACATTGCAGGTGGCCTGTACAACCCGCGCACTAAGGGACACGGGCAGACAGAGGTGTGCATGAAGACGCTCCAAGCGGACATAGCCGAGGCACAGCACCGCGGTCTGCGCCTCTACACCCACTGCACCCTCGTCTACGTCAATATGTGTGACCTCTACGGACCCCCCGTCACCGACTGCTACCTCTAATACTAAGCCTCCTTAAGTAACCCTATAAGGACAGCATGGTGTGTTAACGTGCACTTTGTCGCCATGATGCATGAATGTATCACCCCGGCGAGTAACTCGTCTGTGCTTCATTCACGCACCTCCAGGGTTCAGATAGGCCTATACCCCAATGCATCATGCCGGCAAATGTTTTTTTAATTAATGCAACATGCCGTCCTCAAAGGATTAACCCCATACCTCCACCCCCTTTATCCAGCCACCTCTTCCCTAATTACCATGACCAGTACAGTTAGTACACCTTTTGGTGGTCATTCCACCGAGAAGCGATATATTTGTCTGTCAAGTCGACAGCAACGGGTCGGTCTACATTTTGTTATATAGGTGAAGCTTTGGTAGAATAGCTTGGTTAATTTGTAACATAATCGGGCTGGAAGTTTTAGATAAAGACAGCTTTCTGGAATGATCACTAAAATTTTCCAGGCCTGGATAATGTCTATTCATCCTGCAAACTTACCAATTATGTAGCATAGCGATATACTGGTTTCACTGCGTCAAGCGCCATCGTGCCCAAGTCCAACACTATAGTGCTTTCTCTCATTATGTTCAAAGGGAACTGAAGAATAACTGAAATTAATACGACCAATGCAGTCATAACGCACAAAATATTTCCTCAGTTTCTAAAGAAATGGAAAAAAGAACATACAATGTGATAACAATTTAAGCACAGCCGTGTCTCATGATAAATGACCCAGGTTTCTGCCTATATGGGTGTTGCTTCTTGATGTACGCAATCTATAGCATTCTTGAACACTCTAAAGATGGCCATCTCTATAAAGCGACATGCCAAAGTATCGTTTTTGTCCTTACAAGTCTTAGTTTTCTACTGTTGGAAGGTGCCTGTGTCGGTGAAACCAATACTTAACTATGCATTATCGGTCTACTAGTAGTGTCAGACCGGGAAGATTTAACACGCACATTGATAATTATCAAAAGGGTTTTACACGCTGCTAACAAGTACAAATAATAATGACACTTATTGTAAACTTAACGCTGTTTCGATATAGACTTTGTTACGTTGTTTTGATCAAAAATAGGAAAGGTTTATTTGTCTTAGTAAAGACGCATCTCAGCCCAACTGCGCGCTGAATTATTGGACAGTTTGTACCAACTTTAAGACCTACTCGTGTCTAATCTAATAGGAAATATTTCAAATATTAGCTTATTATTGTGAGGGTATGTAATTGGACAATAGGTTAATACCCTGCCACAATGACAATAGGTTTAAGTCATCGTCATTATTCGTTCACTTCAGTCTCTGTTCATGTGTGGAATCTGAAACCACAATAAAAATAACATTGTTCTGAGAGAAGCTAATAACTAATATTTTTGATAGTTATTTTCAGAACTTGATAAGCTGATTGGCAGTATACTTGAGTATTGATTACTTTAGTTGAAGAGAGATGATGACTTCATGGGATTACACCTGTTTTCATTGTTAGTATCAATATGATCTTGATAAAAATTGTTGTTTGAACCACGGTCGTTAACCTTTGCTTCGTATGCACAAAAATCGTTTTATATCGTTAGAAGACAGAATTTAATTATATCCTTGAATGATTCGTGTCGACAGACGTTAACTGAGAGCTAAAGGTGCCAATGATTATGATTTGCGACAGACTTATAATGTGAGCTAGAGTTGCTGAAACTAGTTGTTTGTGTTACCTGAAAAGATGATGGAGGGAGAGGGGGGGCTGAAGTTGTGTCAGAAAGATATACATAGAATAGAAAATATACGCGGAAGGGAAAATTTGTCTTCATAATCAATAAACCGACAAGACTTCGGATTATTGATGAACCTCCTTTTGTTGCTTCATCGAGCTAAACATGTAAACCGTTTAAATTTGAGACACATTATATACCCGGTATATAGTCTATTTCAACTCTGTGTATGCACATTTTATTAATACACCTTGGATCTTGTGTTTGGATGATATGACCAATTCCTGGCAAGCTAGGCCCTGCTCACTCGTTTACTGCAAATTGTTGCTGCCATAGTATTATTCACACTCACGTGAGACCGCAGTGATGATTCGCTGAAAGGAGCGAGCGAAGGCATGCTTGTGATTTCTTGGTGTCGTTTAAGTGTTGTCATCTTCAATTGATGTCCCTACTTCCTACCTGTACAAATGTTTTATTGTCGGATGAAGGCAGACGTGTTATCAAGTACAAACTGTTTTTTGTTTGTTGTAGGTCCCCCTTTTGAACAATAATATGACAAAATGTCATAATAATAATAATAATACAAATAGGCCTGTAAGAGAGGACAGGGGCGATAAAAAGGCCCTTATGGATATTATTGCTGTAATCTTTGTTATATATCTATATACATGTACCTTTTGCCATGCGGGTTTGCTTGAGATGATGTCACAGTATTTATGACGTGAATCATGACGTAGTGAAAATATTTGTGGAGACACAATGACATTTCCTCATAATGTGACCATGGAGGAGTCCGGTGCATAACATGATGAAAATAAAGAGATCCAGCATATTCAGTTTTTGTTAAGTTTTTATGTGGCACATTCATTTTATATCATCTTTTATATTTAGAAAAAATATATACCCCGCCCCAGGTATATTTAGGACAAGTTACACCAGTAACTCCCCAGTAGCATATCATGATGATATGGACTATGGTAGTTGGGGCACACCATTAAGGGGAGGAGGGTGGAGGGAGAACATGGGCAATAAAAATCAAAGCTACCGAATCCCAATGTTTGCAAGGACGTGCATGAGTTTACCAAAGCTTTATCGCTCAGAATGAATGTTACCGGTATTCAAAAAAAGTTGGAAAGTTCTTGTGCCTACAACATGTAGTAAATAGAATTCTCACCAGGTGCCAGCACCTTCCAAAACCTCAGAATCTAGTGTCGAATGATACATTCAGTGTTCTATCATATATAATTAGATCTACTAATCACAGAATACTTTTCACTAGCGTAAAACCATCTGTCTGGCTTTAATAGCACCACGTATGAACTGATATAGCATTGGGACAATCCAGGAGTGATGTAAAAGCAGTGTGACTGTGTATACACTGGGGGTTGTGCACCATAACAAAGCACATGGCGTGTGTTTACACACAACGGCCTTGACCTTTGACCCCCGTCCCAGGGTCACGGGCTCAGAGTGTGTTCGGTGATGGAGACGTGAGCATCTTTACCACGATGTAAACCCAGAAGGACGCCCCTTCTACCAGGACTGGACCTTGATTACGTGACAAAACGTTCCCCATCTGACGCCGGGTAGACAGGCGTAAGTAGATATCATTTATTCAGCACATAAATTAGTTAAAATGCCATTGTTACAACCGTTCAATTTGCAGCGCTGGCCGTCGGGGCTCGACCGGGGCTCGAGGCTTGCCGCTGCGGCCGCGAAGAAAATCGATTTGTGAAATCGCGACCACCACCTCCACAAGCTCACCCTCTCGCATCTAATCTGAATCGTGCTGATTTGCACCAAAGCATCTGCTATCGAGTATCTATGTTTAGTAGTAGGGCATCTGATTATCGAGATATGAGTGGATATTGTGGTGTTGGGTTTGGGGCAGGTGGGGGTCGGGCATGGCGGCGCGGACGGCGACGGTGACGGCGGCAGCAGCAGCAGCAGCCGGGCGGGGAGGGGGCGGGGTGCGGCATGGACGGCCATGGCCAGGGCAGGTTGCTAACTGGGCTGATGGTTGGATCATTGATGGCAACCCTAGACTGAGAAGGGGGAGAGGGGAGGGGGGTCTCCAGGGATGCTAGCTAGTCGGGAAACAGGTGAGCTAATCTAATGATCACCCTTTAAATTGCAATCGCATGTCTAGACTCCCGGGGTTTAGGCCAATTAGGGAGTGTTCATTTATTAATTGACTCAGGGAGCCTTGCTCCCGAGTCTTATGCGACGCCTCTGTGAGACGTTTTTCAGGGGAATTTTAATATTTTTATTTTTCCCAATTTTTCATAGAAACATTAGGCCCATCGATCAAATAATCACATAATCGGATATTTGAAGTGTTTTCCTACACAGGGATGCAAAAATCATTCTTCTACCCCTACCGGAACCCCCTGAAAAAAATTGTTAAAGTAGACCTATCCAAAAAACATCATTTTTTCCTCACTGTAGACAAACATGACAGTACTGCTGTAGACATTTTGTCGATTTCGGCATTTAGTGTTAAACCTATGGGAGATCTGAATTCTGGGTGGGTGAGACGCTTTTTGTCAGACCAGTTTGCCATCTGTGGACATAAAATCGACAACAGCTAGTGACAGGTATCTTTTAGCACTGTAGGTCACTCCATGGTGTAAAAGTGGTACACAAGGGTGCACAAGTGTGCACAAGTGGTGCACAAGTGGTACACAAGTGTACACACGAGTGCACAAGTGACATACAAGTGTGCACAAGTGGTACACAAGGGTGCACAAGTGATGCAGAAGTGTACACACGTGTGCAAAAGTGACATACAAGTGTGCACAAGTGTGCATAAGTGTGTACAAGTGGTGCACAAGTGTGTACAAGTGGTGCACAATGTGCACAAGTGTGCACAAGTGGTACACCAGTGTGCACAAGTGATGCACAAGTGATATAGAAGTATACACAAGTGATACACAAGCCCTGAGTCTTTTGTGATTAGGATCACACGCTAGATTTTTACAGGGGGGGGGTGGTGAGATTTCGCGCGGAGGGGCGAAAAATTTTTATACCCCCTCCTTGAAAGCGCGTGTAACGTTTCGCGCCCCCCCTCGCCGAAGGCGCCGAAAATTTTTTGCCCCCCCCCCCTCTGAACTATAGTAACGCGCGGGCTTTTTTGCTAGAAAGGGGCTTAAATTTTTACGCCCCCCTCCTCAAGAGGGATCAGAATTTTTTACGCCCCCCCCCCTCAGGAGTGGTCGGAAATTTTTACCCCCCCCCCCCTGCAGGCCGAAAATCGTGTGCGTTCGCGCCCCTTTGTAGCATAGTAACGCGCGGGCTTTTTCCCTCAAAACAGGTTGAATTTTTTTCACCCCCCCCCCAAGAGGGGTCTAAATTTTTTACCCCCCCCCCGGTCAAGGGGTCCAAATTTTTTACCCCCCCCTGTTGTTAAAAAATGAGCACTCCCTAAGAAAGACGTCACTAATTTTGGATACCCAACCCCCCCCCCCCTCGCCGCCACCAGCAAACAGTCTGAATTCAGTCTGAAACTTTCTTGCTAGAACTTAGAAGGAGGGGGCGCAGCCCCAATTTTAGGGCTAAATTGGGGTAAAAAATGACAAATAAACTCTTGATTAACTACAGACCAAAAGGAGGGGGCGCCCCTCTAAATCCGCCACTCCATGGGTCGAAATGGCTCTCACTGTCTCAGTGAATGGTCTATCATATTGTATACCAGGTACCGGTATACCGTTTGAAGCTATTTGTTGGCCCCATCTGCTTTGCACATGTTCCCACCAAGCAGCCTATTTCACCGCTGGAGAATCACAGCTAAAGCCTAAACCGATTGTTGACCTAGCCAACAACACTACGGTTATAGGGTCCATATATAAGACAATGCCCAATAGTCCCTACAATGTGCCCCTATATGCCTAGAGGGAATGGCCAGCTAGCTGTTAGGTCACGGTTAGTTCACAGTGCACTCTCTTGAATAAAAAAGAAAACTATTATAAATGATTAACATTGTGAATTCTGTTACCACAAAACACGTGTCATTTCAGTACGATAGTAAAACAGTATAGAAATAATCACAGAATAAACACGATGCACATGTACATATGACTAAAAAAGAGACAATTCTGTAGCTTTATTTGCCTCAAAGCTCTAGGCCTGTATATGTTTAGAATGTGGAAGGCTATAGGCATGGGGGGGGGGGGGTATAGGGTTAGGTACACAGTCCCTGGTATACAGGCTACAATCTACACCTGAATTACTGCTTAGTCAACACTTAAAATTTGGAGAACTCAGTCTTGTTGTGGCTGTGCACATAGTCCCCCACTTAGGGCATAAAGAGTGGGTGAACTCTGGACAAAACGGTGTGGTTAGCATGTTATTGACACCAGCCAATTGGACCTGGTCGTGCTGGTGCATGTGGAACCTGGACTTTACTCTGGTGGCCTCCTCTTTTAAAAAAAAGAAGTTATGTAGGCCTATATAGCTCTGTGGCCCCAGACGGGTGAATTTGACAAGGCGACAAGCCCATGTTTTAAGCCTTATGGACAAGGGACATGGCCATGATGCTTGGGGTTGGTGACAAGGGACAAACCTGCTTCTTTTAACTCACAAGGGACAAGACCCATTTATTAGGATCGACAAGGGACATTGGTGTTTCTTAGGACCGACAAGTGACACAGCTACCTCCCCCCCCCCCCGTCTGGGGCTCTAGCTCTGACACCAAAGTATTGAGTCTGTAGGACACTCTGAGTCAGTGCACGATGCATCGCGGGGTGGGGTGGAGGGGACTAATTAAATTATTAATCTAGAAAACTTCAAGCGTCCATGGCTTGGTCAACTAGATGGTAATTTCTGTAAGTTTACCTAAGGTTTTGACATCAGATTCCCTCGCGCACACTCCCCCTGCAGACTATGATAGATTAACATCGACAACGGTAGTAGTCTACATTTGGGTAAGTCTGAATATGGCACTAGATGCCCCTGGTGGCCATTCAGAGTCTGTAAAGTGATATCCATCATAGTGTATGAAAGATTCTGTGCAGACTATTCATCCATGCAGGGTAGACCTCAGCACATTACTCCATTCAAGGCCTTTGATATCATGTCCATTTGTCATTTTAAATACGGTGCCCCAATACAGAGTTGTATCAACCATATATGGTCGGCATGATGCATGGATGCAGCACCAACGAGTTATAGGCTACTCATGCCGACAGAGGAGCATTAATTATAGCACTTGGCTGTCCTTAAATGTTTTAGTCTGTGGAGTGATACCCACTCGGGTGTATGAAATTAAGGCTTCAATGACCATCCAGGCTGATAAAACCTTGACTAAAGTGGCTTCATTCAACAGGACCTGCATAGGCTGTCACAGGCCAAACCCTAGATCTGTAAAGGCCTGGACAAGGCAGGGATTAGACATGATTGGGATCCAATTTGACTCAAGTGCATGTGAAATGCATAGTCAGATCTCAGAGATCTGGATCCTCTTTGAAGTAGTTGGTTACTATGGAGATGGCTGTCTAGGTGTCACCTCCAGTCTTACTTTAGGCCAAAAAAAAGTTTGTTTCAGGTAACATGGCAAGAAAATGTAGGGTCGGTAGGTCAGATTTATTTTTTTTTAACTTTTTTTTTAAACATGAAAGTACTAGCCAACCTCTCCGAAGTCCCCAAAATTAACCAAAAAAGGGTTAAAATGCAAAAATTTCTTCAAAATTGCATAAAAAAACGTAGGGTCGGCCCTGTTTTGATAGGGTCAGTCGGGTGGCCTGAAACAAACCTTTTTTGTTTTTTTGGCCTTACCTCTAATGGTACACACACTGTACTTAATGTACCATTACTGATAAAGGCGAACTGTCCTCCCACTGTCCCCAGCCAACCTTTTTAGCCTTTAATCTTTTAAGGACGGCTTGATGCCTTAATGCATCATACCCTTGGTCGTCATAATGCATTCAACTCGCCAGGGCTACATTCAAGCTTCATGTAGACCCTATGGGGTTGAGACACTCCTGTAGGGTCGGCATGATGCACCAATGCAGTACCGGTGAGTTACTTGCCAGGGATGCATTGGTACATTGGTGCATCATGACGACAAATGTCATCTTTTAGCGACATCCGTCCTCAAAGGGTTAATTAAGGGTCACCTATTGCTTTAATGTGCTATGTCCCCTGTCGCGATGATGCATGATGCAGTCCTGGTGATCGAGTAACTCGCAGGTGCTCGTTTAAAACCCGGCGCTTAATTGCAACAGTATACGATACTCCTCCAGACTTCTGGAGAGGAGTGACATTTGCGAGACGCCGATATGGAAGCGTCTGACATGATCCAGTACAGCTGTTGCTGTTGGGACACATGTTGCAATATGTCCAATATGTAACCAATATGATGTCCTTATAGGCAGCCATGAATGACAATACATCATATTTGGCAACTGTCACATACAGTTTTAGTTTAAATATTAGCTGTGGTTACGTCTATGACAGTCTTGTATGTCATACAGAAAGTAGCACTGTTCTTTTTCTTTCAAGCTATATGAATGTATTTTTATTCAAAAATACAGTGAAAATATTGCCTGACTAGTAAGGTCCACATTTTGGGGACAGACCGTGGTGTTGAGTATCAGTAGCATACCAGACATCAAGTTTCATTGAATAGGTTTGATTACTTTAAATAGAAAGATATAGGCCCGCTGACAATTTCTGTGACGACACGTCACAGAGTCAATGGTGCATGACGTTCCCATATACATGTATACGGGACTAGCGCATTATGCTATGGGGGCCGCCATCTTCGCTCAGAGCAATGCATTCTGGTTAGGCCCCCGACTCCAGAGCAGTGCATCATGGGTGAATTTCTTATCAGCACCTTTGTTCTATGTGTGAAGAGAGGGGATTAGCCTGATAAGGAGATGGGGTTCAGCCCCCGACTACCTGAGGTACCAGGATGTGCTAGTCCCGTATACGGGACTAGCGATTTAGGCCATGGAGGCCGCCATCTTGACTGAGAGCAATGCATTGTGGTTAGGCCCCGACTCCAGAGCAGTGCATTATGGGTCAATTTCTTATCAGCACCCCTGTTCACACCCTTGATCAAGGCCACTGATAAGACTGATAACCTATACTACACCCTTGTCATAATCACTGTAAGTACCTTCCCTTTGTTCCAAGTGTGAGAGGAGGGGATTAGTTTGATAAAGGCAGAAACATACAGGGCACGTAAACGTCCGTGCGTAGCCGCGTAGACAACGCCTCAAAGGGCATTTCTTACACTCTACGCGCCCTTCACCATGGCAATTTCCGTGTGCGCGTAGAAAACGCGTCCTGTTTGTTTTCGCCTTTAGGATGCAATGTCTTGATTGCACTCTCTGGCTATCTGGAGGTGTTAGCCCCCGACTATCAGGATGTGCTAGTCCCGTATACATGTATAGGTGTCACTCAGGTAGAGTCCCCGTCACGGTTGGTGGGTCACAGGTGAGCGGTACCATGAGGTGAGGAGGTGTGGACTGACCCAGAAAAGTGGTCTGAGTTCAGGTCACACAAAGGTCCCGACCTCTGTCAGACGTGACAACATGTATTGTACTCAGGCAATAGGTGAGGAAGTCAAAAGCCAGCCAAAGAGAACAAAAAGCTGGAGAAAAATGGCCCCAGAACTCTAAAAAGCTTATAGAAAAGTGGTCTACGTCCTTTAGAAACTGGTCTACGTCCTTGGGTTATTTCGCTGTGGTATTTTCTTCAACATGGAATAAGAACTTTTTTCAACCAGAAGATCACCAGAGAAGATAAGCAAGCTGCTCCTCCAGTCCTTGTTGAATGACATCGTTACAAAACTGTCTATTCTCACTGATGTATCTAGGCAAATTCAAATAATGGATGGCTGGTTCAAAATAAGTTCTATTTCATGAATACCTATGTGTGCTATTAGCATTTTTCATTGCAATACATTGATTATAATGCGAAACAATGCAATTCCAATTAACACAGAAGCGGTGTATAGGCGGTGATCCACTGCCGCGAGTCCGCTGCGAATGTAGTCGTATGACAGGCTCTTGCGAGTACACTCGTAAAAATCAAAACTTTTAGATTTCTGCGAATTTACTCGCAACCACACGCCTCTCGCTGCGACGTTGTCGCAGGGACTCGCAACAGGAGATCCACTGCTGGAACGTTTTCTCCGTGTTTACTTGCACGAGTCTCATTCACAGCAAAATCGCAGCAAATTCGTGGCAGTGGATCACCGCCTTATCTCAGGTATTACAAGCACAGTGTACCAGGTAGATTTGAGCAGGAAATGTGTGCTGGCTCAATCGGCAGGGAGCCGTCTGTGTAAATCATCCTGTGCAGAGCTTCTCTTGTGAAAGGGAAAAACACATCATAGGGCCCCCGACCCCCCAAAGAAGAAAAAAACAAGAAGGGGGATAAAAAAAAACACACCACAAAACAAGGGTGTGACTCACAGTTCTGTGGACACTCTCCATGCAGATCTTCAGCACTACCCTTTCACCTTCCAACAGCGGTGACTCAGACTCTGCTTGGAGCGTAATAACAAAAGATCTTTTGTTGGGAGGGAATGGAGGAAGGGGTGGAGGGGGTGGGATGGCCACGAGGGGGTTAGGGGTGCCATTATTACGCATTACTTGTCATTATTCATCAAGAAATAATGCCTGCTCTCAAAGCTTCCCCTTTTAGGGAGTGATCATTTTTTATCAACAGGGGGGGGGTGGTGGGTTTCCGCGCGGAGCGCGCGAAATTTTTTACACCCCCCCCGGTCAAGGGGTCAAAATTTTTTACCCCCCCCCCCCCTTAGGGTCGAAAATCGGCTCGCGCGCGGGCCCTTTGAAGCATAGTAACGCGCGGGCTTTTTCGCTCAAAACAGGTCAAATTTTTTTGCCCCCCCCCCCCCAAGAGGGGTCCAAATTTTTTTGCCCCCCCCCGGTCAAGGGGTCCAAATTTTTTTGCCCCCCCCCCCAAACCCACCACCCCCCCTGTTGATAATAAATGATCACTCCCTTATTTATTTATTATTTAATTTTAATAGGGATTTTATCCATTTTAGCCAGTGTGCGAGTTCAGCATGGGGGAAATAAGCAATGCATCGGGGACAGGACATCTGGAAGCATTCTTTTATTTATTATTCTCTTTTTTTAAACCCCTTCCCTGTGATTCCTACGTTGCTATGGTCACCAATGGTTAGGGCATCCTCACAGAATCAACAGTGAAAGCAGTTTTGTGTTGCTATAGCAACCTAATGACTTGTTATCAAACTCACATGGACTCGGTTCCCTACTGTTGATACTTGGACCAGGAACTTTGTAAGAGTTAGCACTATGATTATGATTTAGTTTGATTCACATCAGGTAAGTACATGTTATGTTTTACTTTAAAAACAATACATATCATATATGAGACACCTAACAGTGTTAATTGTTAACAATTACCCTTAGGTGTATGCTAATATTAATTTGCTAATATATGTGCATAGCACCCAGTGGATATATGTGAGCATCTTTCGTGTTTGGCTGCTCACTTTACCTTCTAACTCTTGTTTTTTTTGAGTTGATGAAATACTTTTTCAAGGAGGCGAGCAGCCAACCAGAAAGGATTCTATGCACCCACACAGAGTACCCTATGTCCTACTTAGACCATAAGTCGTTATTTAATGTTCAACTTGTAATACCAAATATTGTATCGTATAAAATGTAGAAGGTTTGTGTGAAACAGCTCCTAAACTCGTTCTGCAATACAGACACCACAGCATAGATCTGACCTGAGTCTGTCACGGTCTAAGTTGGTTTATTCGGGAAGCCTTGCAATTGAAGTTGCATTGAGACACCTGTATTTATGCACGTGGGGTAATTTCTGGCCATGGATATCCCTAACTATGCTTTCAATATGGCAAGGATTAGACTGTAACAGACTCTAGTCAGATTTGTACCGTCCTGTCCGTTTTACAGAACTACTTCTCCGCTCCAGTCACGGCAAGTTGTATCGGGACCGAGGCTACGGTACGCGTTACACTGGTTCCCCCATGTGTGTGTATTGTGATTTGTTATGAGAGCAGAATGTGACGTCCTTTTTTACAGAACCCCGGCTCAGATACCAAACTAAACGATGAATGTTCATGCCCGATGGTGAGTGAAAATGAAGTGTGACGTCACAACGAAAATGGCCACCAGGGGGCAGGTCGGAATCTGCCATCTTTATTTAGGGTTTTAATATGGGCTTTTATCAGCTCTCCAAGCAGAACTCCCATCACACATATGCACACAATAGCGTAATTGTGAACTAACATGCTTGGAGAGTAAGGGATTGTTGTGGACCCCCAACTAATTTCGCTTCCCCTTTAAGAAAATTCGACATCAACTTTAATGAATGCAGGGTCTGTACAACATGGCTTGATTTACTTTTTAGGTTCAATAAATTAAAAATTTAAACCTTTTTTTTCGCCTAATTTGAATTAGTTGTACATTTGTTTCCACATATTTAGTGCCCAAAAAAATATGTGTAGAATAATGGCTGTGCTGCCAATATAAGTATTAGAAAAGTCCCCACTAGTATAATAACCATCATCAACATCATGAATCTGTACGAGTTGGGCTCCACACGGCTTGACTAGTGCAAATTCATGATGTTAACCTCACAATGGAGAATGCTAAGATTCCGACCTGGATCACTGGTTAGTGCCGATACTACTGAGAATGCCTCCAGATACCACGTACCATGGTAAAACACACGTACCTATATACACGTAGTTTGCACCAGCCACCACACGTAGTCTACACGTACTGGTGTGCTCACGTCTTTAGACCTGTGTTGTCCCTTAATATTATGTTTTACTTTACTTGGATTGTGTATTTTAGAGGTAGCTGATGTTGTGGCGTCTATAGGAGTTTCTCTGTGTCTATAGGACTGTTGGTTTCTATCACTATTTCAGGAGCTGCTGTCACTGAGAGTATGAAGACACAACGCCTCTTGGTATCCCCAATGACGTGTTTGTGTTAATGGGATAAAATAATCACATTAATTAACCCTTTTAGGGCGGCATGATGCCCCAAGGCTTCATGTTCCTATTTATTGTCATTAAAGGACCTTTTTATTGTCATGATGCACCAATGCAGCGCTGGCGAACAGGGTTTAACAATGCTGACCTTTCAGGAGTGCATCAACCTTGTATAGTCCATATGATGCAGTACTGCATCCATGCATCATGGCGGAAAAGAAAGTCCATTAGAACAATATGCCCCCGATAAAGGGTTACTACTTCTGCACACTCAAACAACTGACCGTGGTCATTGTGTCGAATTTTTGATTGATACATATTCCCAACGATGTTGACCGACAATTTTACATAATTTACACCATAATTCAACGATTTATATTTTTGTACACACATCAACCATGAACATATAATCTGAAGGGGAATTGAGATACATTAATTTGATATGTGTTACATAATTTACCTGACTTGACTAATTCACTATAAGCGAGACAGAAGTACTCGATATTCAAATTTAACTTCCACCTCAAATATTGAGTTAAACCATGTGCTAGCCCTGAGCCATCCTGCCTTTGGTTTGATCTTTTTATGGCATTGGTGTGACCTGAATTTAACTTTTGTTTGACCCAATAGCTGACCTTGGTCGACCTTCATGACCTTCATTGTCGTACTAGTTGCATCCCCTTCTAGCTATCTGGCCAAAATATTTTAAAACGTTACAAACAGCAAAGGCGTAAAAACTGTACAAATATAAATATCGACCAGGGCAATATCACTAAATATGTCACTGTAAGTTAATTTAGCCCATTATTGAGAAAACCCTTTGGCCAAAAAAAAAAGGTTGTGTTCAGGTATTCCTAGCGACCCTATTTTTTTGGCCCTACCCAATTCCTTTTTTCTTTTTTTTGGAAGGCATTTTGAGGGGTTTTCACCCCAAAAAAAACTTTTTTTCTACTGAAATAATTTTTTACTGAAATTATAAAAAGAGGTAAAAACAATACTCCATCCTGTCGCCTTATAGAAGTGATTTCATTTCTTCTTCCTCATGTACGTATAGCTCATGACAGCTGCATGGGCGCTCTGCTCGGACGGTTAATGTAGAGCATGCACCGACTCTTTCAGCATGCCAAGGATTGCTCTTCATATCATTTAAATATTACCTGTTGATGTCTGTCTCTGTCATTGTCCATTTTATATTTTATTCTGACTCCATGTATTTGTAGTGTCCTGTCTTGTGTGTCTTTTGTCATTCTATGTTTGTATGTTTTTAATGATTTTACATCAAATTATAGTCTCCCATAAACCAATCAGTTCAGATAATTTTAAAACATTGGGTATAATTGATTTGGGTTTATTTAGGTTATTGTTCTATATATTTGTCTTTGAGGCTTTTCCGTTTAGATGTATTAAGGCAGTTAAGCGACAGACGTTTTATTTTTTATTAAGACAAGTCACAACTGATATTTTGAAATAGTTTATAAAAAAGAAATCAATGACCTGCAAATCATCACACCTATTAAGATATTGAACAAATTACTTACTAATTCAGGTGTAATCATATAGATAATATACGTGTTACCATACATCCATGTTGCCATAACCACCACTGATTTTCCTCCATTGTAATTAATTGATTATTCTCCCAGGAACACTTCACCTATGTTCACCCACTGTTACCATATCTAAGTTACTTGTAATGTATGAGCCGTTGATGAGATAACATTTCAGCTGTAGTTAACACCAACCCACAAGGTCATCCAAAAGGGACCAACTCCAAGGTCATCATGATGCTGGACCAAGTAATGTAACGTTTTGATTCATCATTTTGACCATTATATAGGTTTGCCCCTGCTGTGCACTTATATTGTCGCAAATAGTATATCTCGTGTACTTTCATGATGGCTTTCATTTCAGCATAAATACTATTCCAACCATTGCAAAGACAGCCATAGATGAAGTTGAAATTATATATTCAATGTGAGTGTTTTATGCAATGACCCCTATACTGTCCTGACATACATCGATACGTGATATTAATCCACATAAAATTGACAGGACAAAATGGACATTTTTGAGGTTATATAGTGACATCGAAAGGGAATAAAAATGGTGACATGCTACATTTCTTAAAATCGAAAGAGTGACATGCATGGGCATTTTTAAAAATGAACAGGGGACATAGGATCGAACCCCCTCCCTAACCAATTCTATCATTCCATATAGACTCCAACATTCCGTGACGTATGTCTCGTCTTTATGGCATGACAAAGGTGTGTGGGAATATGTATATGTATATATCGGGCTCTTGTATATTGGTAGATGCTGTAAAAGTATACACAACCCTGGGAGCAAAGCCCTGCACTGGAAGAGGAAAGGCTTTGGAGCCAATACACACAGGTGTTATAGTGCAAAGGGATTTCTCGATATTGTTCTCACGTAGGCAGCTCAGGGCTCTATAAACAATGCTTTAATGCACTGTGCATCTTGTGTCTACACCAGCAGTCCTATTGCAAATATGCTGCATTCTTACAACTTACAGCTGTATAGAGACTATAGTCCTGGGCAATTCTAGACTTGCAGTGAAGAAACCCAGGAATTTCAGACAGTATTAAAGTCAAGAGACTAGCTCAGGAATTTCAGGCAATGTCATGCAATCCCTGTACTTCAGAGCAAACTAAGAAGTACATAATACTACATGTGTAATACAACCAGCACCCCCCCCCCCCCGCGCCCCTGGGGGAATCCCCATGTATATATGTAGTAGCCTACCAGTACAAAGGTGTACACACATGTATTGGTGGCTTTAGCAGCATGTACACACATACAACCCCCATAACCCCAGCCTGTACACGCCTACAAGTGCCCGTCCAGTCTGTCTAGGTGGGCCCCAGATGGGAGGTGTCTGGCAGACCTCACCAGAACCCACAACTTAACACACTGGGTCTATCAGGTGCTGAGATCCTATCAACACTAGGCCACACCAAAAAAAAAAGTTGGTCTACGGATTTTGTCTTCCAAAAATAAGGTGCGGTAGGGCGATTTTTTTTTCCAAATGGTTGTCTATGGATTTTAACCTTAAATTAGGAGGGCGGGCGAATTAATTGTTTTTCCTGAGGGAAAATCTTTTTTAATTTTTTTTTTTACAAACTGACATTTTCTGGCTAACGATGACAGAAAAGGCTACCCCGAAAAAAAAATCCAATTTCTACGAAAATAATGTAGGCGCAGTCCATAGACACTTTTTTTTCTTTTTTTTTAAATGGTGCGGGAAATCCGTAGGCCAACTTTTTAATTTGGTGTGGCCTTATACTGATTTTTCTGCTGGAAAATAACTTTGTAAGAGGGTCTATGAGGCGCTGTAGAAACCAACTGTGCAGTGTTCCCACGGGCCAGGGAACGTCATGACAAATAATTATGTTGTGAAATTCTGCCTTGATTCATGAAAATGAAAAAATAAATATAGCAAAATCAAGTTAGTAGAGTAAGTGTATAAAGTGTCGCCAAATTGAAGACCGCCCAGCAAGCTGTATCACAGTGTACAGGAAATATTGTCAGGGAAATTGGCAATCAGGGGAAGGCATTGGAAATCTGCATGCGAATGGCCACATGCAGCTGGAATTTCTAAAACTGATTAATAATACATTAATTGGTCTTCACAAAATGGCGCTGGTACCAGACTGTCCTTCCAACCTGAGTAGATGGAGGTCGGTGTTTGTAGCACCTGGTAGTTGGCGGTGTACTAGATGCTGAGAGGTGCCTGTGTGCAGCAGCTGACGGACTGACAGGTGCCACATGTAGTGTGTTTGTACTGAGCAGCTCAATCCCCTCCTCACCCAGCACTCATCATGAGCTGCTCCCCTACAACCCTCCAAGGGCCGCATAGTGCCTTTAACAGGGACAAAAGTTTTCAAAATTTTCCCTGATTTCGATTGTTTTTTATGTCGCGAAGACCTGTAATTAACTACCGTATAGAGGACCTGCATTCAGGGACCTCAATTTGAACATTTCAAGTTGTTTGAGCTTGGTTACTTTTATCCCTGCTTTAATGAAGTATGGCCCTCATTGGCATGATTGTATCGATGGATGCATGAATGGATCCCTGGCTGACTGCATTCATGCATCATGCCGACTCTTAAGAGTTGATGCACGACTGTAGTGTCGACATGATGCATGCATGCAGTCCTGGTGCGGTACTAGCCAGGCCTGCATGGATGTGGTATTACTCTATGCGGCCTTTAAAGAGCTAACTGTCTTAACACCCTCCGTGAGTAGATCCCAACTCGAGTAGCTCATCTCTCCAAGTCCCGACTAGCAGTCTGCTCTGTAGAAGTGCCTCCCTGCAGCTTATAGCCTTAGGGAGTGATCATTTTTTTATCAACAGGGGGGGGGGGGGTCAAAAAGATTTGGACCCCTCTTGGGGGGGGGGAGAGCAAAAAGATTTAACCTGTTTTGAGCCAAACAGCCTGCGCGTTACTATGCCTCAAAGGGCCCGTGCGTGCGCCGATTTTCGACCCGTAATTGGGGGGGGGGGGAGTGTAAACAATTTTGAGCACTCCGCGCTCAAACCCACCACCCCTCCCCCTGTTGTTAAAAAATGATCACTCCCTTAGTAGTACTCTCTCATATCTTGTCCCAGACCTGGTCCCAGACTGAACAGTTCAACCCAGCATCATCATCATGTCACATTATGAAACTCTTCGCACTGGTCTTTGATCAGCCGTGTTGGAACCAACTTCCCTTTAGGCGTTACTAGTACAGTCAACTCCCTCTAATGTGGCCACCCTTGGGACTATGAAAAAGTGGCCGCATTGGTGGGGTGGCTGCATTAGGGGGAGTCAATTTCTATACATTGTAGTATGTTTGGGACTTTTAAAGTGTCTGCAGTAGAGGGATTGGCTGCACTGGAGGGGTGGCCGTTAAGAGGGAGTTGACTGTATCAAGGGTATTACTGCAAGTAGTGCTAGCTCGTTGGGGACTCCTGCCAGTCACAGCTTTTTACGGCGGGCCGTAGACAAGAATAAGTTGGAGGACTAACCTTGTAATTATGGGATAGTTCTGAATATCATCTCCCAAAGTCACTCTGTAAATATGTGAACTGCTGACTGTTCACCAGCTATAGGCTGTGTCATATCAGCGTATCAAAGCTAAATAAATAATAAGCTTACTTTGGTGAACCTCAAGTACTTCACAGTTAATTTCCCAGTCTCTAGTACTTGCGTTTCGCATTAGAAGTTGGCAGATTGTTACACCAGGATTACCTTCTAAACCCTATGTCATTGTGCAATCGTTATCCGATCCAAGAGGTGATCTTAAGATTGTATCAGTATTAAGGTCTTCAAGAGGTTTGGCCCAGCTAGAGTATAGGACTTGGCTCCGATCATTTCAAACGAATCTAAGTTTCTGAACAAGTTGTCCAAGTTACAAGTGTTGTTCTTCCTGTAGACTTCTGGAATTTATAGGAAGGTTCATTTGATTTAATTCAGTAGTAATTTATAAGTTTTTTTTTGAGAAATCGGTGTATTTTAATCACTAGTATGTAGTCATATGATCCAAGTTGACTATATTAGTCCAGTCTATTCTAGCATGGCTTTCCCCCCGGGCATTTATAGAGAAATCAAACATTGCAATGCCGTAGATGTACTATTCCGCCAATTTTGTGAATTTATTAAGTGCCCTCACCCCAAGTAAACCCGTAAAGAATCACCCTATGCTAGACCCAGTACTTTAATGTGTTCAGGCCTGTATTGTGGCCCTGACAGCCCAAATGCCTGTGTTTATGTATAGCTTATCACATTTGCCTTGGGTGTGCGTGAGAGACATTGCCTAGTACCACTAGAGACCCCTTGTGGACAGTGCTAATACCTCACCACATGCCAAGTGGACCAAGTATGGGTGGAATGGGGAAAGACCACAGTGTTTGTGTACGTTAGATGAAGGCAGTGGTTTACTATTGCCAACCCCTGTCCCCTTCCTGCATTCTCAGGGGCTATAACAGTCAGCATGGGTTTACAGACTCGTTATATGTGAAGGAGCCACATGGGGAGATAAACCACTGAATTATCTTGCATGGGGTAAGTGTCATTCCATGAAATGCATTCCTCAGGGATTGCTTTCAATGGTAGTAGTCCAAAGATATGTCATATAATGTCAATATGAAGTTAAATATAAAATATAATAACAAATTGCCATCTACCTGGTAATAGAAGTTTACTATACTCATGAATAGGACTTTGGGAAGATTTGACTACTTATCGATTTGATGCTTCCAGATAATTGTTGCTTGAGGTTTGATCAAGCTACACATCTCGGCAGCGTCCCTATAATATATATGTAACAATTTGGCATAGGCCCTAGAAAAACGTGTCTGACCTCCAGAACTGACCTGGGTAGCTATCTTCCATGTCAGCCCCCTCTCAAGCCTCAGGCCCTTTGCCATGACAACCTAACCAGTAATGGCCTAAATACTCAGGCATTGTAGAACAGTTTATGCTATACTACCCAGGCCTGGGCGAGGGGAAATAATTACTCTGTCCCAAGACCGGCCCAAGACATGACCCCAGGGCAGAACCCTTTAAGGGTTGTATAATGCCATAGGCTTTATAGTCATTTGCCATCATGATTCACCATAAATGCAGCACTCGCGAGTAACACACGGACACTTTACTTGTGCATCTCATGTCAACCTTTTGAAAATGCACAAACCTGTAATCAGCCAGCATGCAATGTCCTGGTATCGCTGCATTTATGCATCATGCTGACTAAATGGTATAGTGAATTAAAGCACTCTGCTTCAAGTAAAGGGTTAATTAGCTGCTTCCGGTTTGACCTGACACGGACGCCCCCTAGCGGCAGAAAGGGGCACATGCCTGCAGTCACGTGACCACCAAAAAAGATAACCATACTGACAGATGATACATAATGATAATCTGCTACTCGAGATGAGGGTAGCTGGTCCTAGATCTGTGCATAATAAGGCAGTGTTATGAACACGTAGCAGTAATGTATGGGCGTCTAGAGTCCTTTGACAGGGGAGTTGGCTCTTTGTTGTCATGCCAGCAATGGCTGCCAGTCAACTACTGGGCGTGTCGGCCATGACACCTCTGACCTCCCACGTGACCCCCACGTGATCAAGGCATGGTGTACATACGGTCTGAGATGAAAAATTGTGATAATTATCAGATATGATTTTCTGGATCTTTAATTGAATCTCGCTCAGAAGGTTATACCCAGGGCAATATGCCCATCACTCAAAGGTAACATTGTGTGGCTAGACTGCCAGGCTAGACACGCTGGGTATAAGCTGAGACTGCCAACCTGTGGTCTTTAACATGATACCCAATAGGAAGTTGAGCTGTAGGTATTCAATAGGAAGTGTACATCCTCATGATTATGCCAATCTAAAATGGAACGTTGAGCTGTAGATCTTCAACGAAACACCTGCACTGAAAAAGTAAACTCGTCTCGAGACTCGTCGAAGTGACTATCATAAAATAAATGAGTCAAAAGTTGTCTAACCTATCAGGTTACCATCCCACTAATAGAATCCGGAGCTGGCAAATGTCGGGTTTTGGGCTGGCACATGCCAAGTGGGTCTTATATCCCCAGCAAGAAGACCCGCTTCCTTGCCACTTAAACAAGTTTTTGATTCGCTTATTTTATGACCGTCACTTGGAAGAGTCTGGAGACAAGTTTACTTTTTCAGTGTGTGACATTATTTACTGTTCTTGGGTGTAGCTGACAGGACTGTTAAGAGTAACCATCAGTGTTGATCTGGTATAGCTTTCCCAATTTCTATGTCCATTGTATAATGAATACTATTAAACGAGAGACTTACCAGTGTATACATATGATAACATGTGCACATGCAGGCCTACACTGATGTGGAAAGAGCATGCATCCGCGTTGATGGGGGGAATTTAAGATAACAGTGCTTAGGGAGTGTTCATTTATGGGGCCCTTGATGGGGGGGTCCCCATGTCGCATGTCGAATTTAAGAAATGCCCATGTCACATGTCACTAAGGAAAAACCCGTGTCACTAGTGTCACTAAGGGGGGGGGACATTCTGAAATATTTAGAACCCAAATTGTGCATTCTGGTGCATTTTAACAGCCCAGGCACTGCAAGCTGAAATCACACAGGGGTTTGGGGGCACCATCCAAGACATTTTTGAATGTTTAGGCTTGAAATGGTGCATTCTGATGCACTCTCCAATCATTTTTCTCATGTCACTAAGGCCCATGTCACATGTCGGACTTAAGAAATGCCCCATGTCCCATGTCAGTTAGATGGTCATGTCCCATGTCGATTTTAAGATATGGCCATGTCGCCGTATCGAATTTAAGAAATGGCCATGTCGCCATATCGAATTTAGGGGTCTAGGGCCATATTTATTAGTTACGTGGGGGGGGGGAGTGGTGTAAAAATGTCCGACCCCTCCTGAGGGCAGGGGGAGGGGGGTAAAAAGCTCTGACCCCTCCTGAGGGGGGGGGGGGGGTAGCGCCTTTATAGCAAAAAAGCCTGCGCCCATAGTTCAAAGGGGGGTGGGCGAAAAAATTTCGGCGAGGGGCGCGCAATAAATTCCTCACGCTCTTGAGGAATGTTCGCGCCTCCGCCTCCGCGCGAAATCTCTCCACCACCCCCCCCCCCCCCCCCTGTAATTAATAAATGAACACTCCCTTGATAGAGGCTGGACCCCCGGATCCAGAAACTGGGAGGCTGGGAGAGGAGCCAGTGTGTGTGTGTGTGTGGTGGTGTGTTGGGAGGAAAGGGAAGGGGGGGGGGGGACCAGGATGGAACTGCCCCCCCTCCCCACCTTCTGTACGACCACTGGGTGGCAGCAGTAGTCGTCCTGTAGCCGGGGGCAGTGTCACATCCTTCTGTCTGACTCAGTGGTCATAACTCTTGAGCAGCACAACACTTGGGGTGGGAGACTCTCAGAGACTGACCACCAGCTGACCCACAGCCGCACACCAGACATTGAGACAGCTCCATAGTGTAGTGTGCAGAGAAGGGGTGGGACCCAGACAATGGTGGAGCACCGAGTGAGATCATATCAGTTACTGGAGGATCCTCCAGTGAGGCACATGTGACAGTTATAGCTTTGGGATTAATGTGAACACAGGAACAGGAACTACATTGGTGACTACAATAACTGTAGAGACCCCACCTAGTCACAGGACATTGCAGCCCAATGTGTCAGGTGACCATTTATAGATAGGAGCTTTGCTAGATGAAGGATTAATCGAGTCATATTAAGGGACATATTACCATGGAGACCACAGAAGATGGATACATATACGACAGTCTACCGACGTAAGTGCGGCATGTTTGATATAATTCTAGTGTGTAGAAGGTCAGATAACCCTAGATATTCAGGGATATGAGAAGAATCTCAATGTGTGTGCCAAACTGGGAGCAACCTGAAGAACCAAGTCTTGTCTAAGTCGCCCAGTGGCATAAGAGAGGGGAGGGGGGTTAAAAGATAACACACCACAGGACTTTTGGACTGTGTTTAATACTCTAATAGAAGCTCATTCCTGAGGTAGTATACAATGACTTTCCAAATCATGATTGTAGGTCACTTCCTAGTTTTGTCCACTTTTAGATTCAGTATTTCTCAATCTATTTACTAGTACCCATTTATATACAGTCAGCACAAGTATGTAAATTGTGTTTTAGACTTAGTCAAAGGAATAATGAATAATGGCCCTAGACCCTTAAATTCGACATGGCGACATGGGCCATTGTTGGCCTTAGTGACATGGGACATGAGGAAAAAATAGATAGTGACATTGGACATTGGGTATTTCTTAAAATCGATATAGCGACATGGCCATTTCTTAAAATCGATATGGTGACATGGCCATTTCTTAAAATCGACATGGGACATGGGGACCCCCCCCCATCAAGGGCCCCATCACTGGCCTTATTCTTTTCGGAGATGGGATCAGTTTTGTGATCAAGAGGGGAAATAATAAAACTACCTACCCCTGGTACCGGTAAAATATAACCTACAGTATGGTTACAACTTCCCATCTGTAGAAAGCCCAATGTATACAGCATAGTTGACATTGTCACCATTACTGTAGATTATCATTACAGCATCAGCAAATTGACAGAGGAGTGATGAGGTACTAGTGTGGCAGGGCCTGGGTGCAGGATATGTGCCGCACCATTACACCCATAATCCATGTAGGGTAGATGCACCATAAGTCAGACAGACACCCTGAGAGGGACATTGAAATTCCTACTCATTCATGTAGGCCTACAATAAGACTTCTAGTGGTTCTTTGTTGGAAAAAAAATAACACCTAAACATTACTATTATTCACAAAAATAATAAAGAGATCAGAATGCTAAGCATGAATAAACACAAATCCAAATGTCTGTCTCAAAGTATGTGTCCGACTCAAGGTGAATCTACCCTATATAATGTACACCAGTAGTGGATCATTTACAGTCGGATAGACAGCATAATACATGTATGCTGCAGGGTGGGGGGTCATGTGACCCTTGTGACCCTGGCTGGCTGATAGATGGGGTGTTTTGCTATGTGGCTGTGACAGTAACAAACTAGAGTGTGTTGTGTACCAACATGTGTCAGAGCAGATCAAGTAAAGTCTACCTAGCCGGGTGTGTGGGTATGGGTGACACCTTTAGTAGTGGGCTATTTGTCATTAGTGTTAGAATATTTACTTTTTACATTGCCATTGGTCCTGTAGCCTCAGAGGTGTAGGTCCTATCTACCTCTTTCCCCTTGTGTTAGTGGGGACCTTCATGATGGGGGCATGAAGGAGTAGATTAACTTCATCAAGAGCCTTCCATAATACCAAAGGGCATACCGGAATCGTAAAAGGCGACAAAACCTTAGGGGTTACTTTGTGGACTACTGTCACTAACCAAGCTGTATTGGCAGCCGCTGCCCATATGTGCGGGCCCGGCCTTCATGCTGGTGGTCTACCTTGGGATCTCTCCTCAGTGAACCATGTCTGAGATATCAAAGGCCGTGGTTTGTCTGGCCCTGCCTACTATGGTACTAGCCCAGGTAGGTAGGACCAGGCAAATAAAAGAACACTTGCTATCCTTCGAAAAGAGTAGGGGACGTGCCCCGGTAGCGGTTTTCTCCCTCACCTCATAGATGCGGTCATTCATTTCAAAGATTCAATCACCCATAGATGCGGTCACGGCTGTATTGGGCAAACAGCATATAAATATCTGTCCTACTACTGCGAGGCAGACTACCACTATTTGTGGCTGACTCCTTGCCAACTTGACATATGTCCCGTGAGGTACTTGATGTACCGTAAAACCCCGCCTTTAAGACGAATTTTATTTGGGATTTATTTTTTGCACAAGACGAATTTTTCCTAGAAGTTAGGGGGTCGTCTTAAAGGCGGGGTTTTCAAAGATTTTATTTTGGAAAATGTTGGAAAATCGATGAGAAAAATAGCTTGTATAAAGGGATGCAAATACACTTTTTTCCCCTTTTAAAATGTATTCTTTGCGTAAATAATACATCTGTGAAGTGTCAAGTGTCACCACTCCTGTTTTTGACTTAAAGATTTGATAGGGAGAGGGGGTCTGAGAAGGGGTCTAGAGCCCCAAAATATCTCAAAAGTCGGGGGTCGTCTTAAAGGTGGGGTTTTCCAAATTGTCATAATTGTTTTGCACAAGACGATTTTTTATCTAAAGTTGGGGGGTCGTCTTAAAGGCGGGGTCGTCTTAAAGGCGGGGTTTTACGGTATGTCTGGATGTTAAACAAATCAATCAATCAAATATCTGCCTCTTAAGCTGAAGGACAACTATCTTCTACATGCACTAACGGTACTTTATCTGTCCTTTCACTTTTGAATCAAGTCTCTGCCAGTTCAAACTTAGAGACAAATAAAGGTTCAGCAGTCACGTAAAATCATGAAAATGATGTGACCAAGTTGGAACAAAAAAAAAAGAAGTTGAACTCAAGTGCAGTATCAAGGCACCATGCTGCTTTAATCCACCATGTCCTTTTGTCGTCCTGATTCATTAATGCAGCGCTGGTGATAAAACATGAATGCAGCACTGACGATAAAACCTCCCAGTGCTGCATTCATGTATCATACCAAAGACATGCATGATGCAGCAATGTGGCGCTAAAGTTACTGTTCTTCTAGTACGGCAAAGCGTTAGTGCATCTTAAACAGACCTCGAAGCACCATGTCGTTTTATGAGCTAATAACACAGCAGGTGCAGTGGGGTGCAGACAGACAGAGGACAGGGGCAGAGGCACGTCATCTCTTAGTTTTAGCATCTGGGTGTTGACCCAGAGGCAGGAAAAATGTTGAAGAGTAGGAGAAAAGCCCCAGCCCCAGGCCCTAGCCCCCCAGCCCCCCAGCCTAACTACCCAGCCCCCCCCCCCCTCCCCAGGACCATGCCCTTCCTGTTTCCTTCTTCTCCGTCATCACTACTGACCCATCACCTCACCAGCTCCTGACGTCGTTTATTATCACAACATTGTTTATTGTTAGCACCAAGTCCCGAAGAAAAAAGTTCCCAGTCTCCAAGCAAACCATTACATAGGTGATTCTCCTTGGCCTCAACTGAAGTCCTGCTTGGAGAGTGAGACCGCCCCCAGAGTCACGTGTCATCTCTCATCCGGGACACGTGACACACTGTAAACAATGGCAGCATCCTTGAGAAAAACCCGGATGTTAGCTGTTGCCATGACAACGGAGGAAAGGCTTCCAATAGTTTGCCCTGTTTCTCAGGCAAACTGAGACACTGAAAGATGGCAAAATTTGTAGACTCTTCTTTAGTGCAGCTAGAAGTCCAACAAATAAACCTAGGCATGTGTTAACCCTGAGAACCTTGCATCTGGAGGAATGTGGTGGTACAATGTGGACTACATAGTGCTATAATTTTGTGCGGTGGTCTTTTCTTTTCAAGAGGTACTAACTAAGGAATATGCCCCCCATCCACCCACACCCACACCCCAACACCCACACGCCCCTAGCCTAGGCCTTTAATGATTCGAATTTCCAAATCACTTTGTATCAGTGAATTGCCCGTGATTCAAACTTCAGGTTACACAGAAGTCCCACAATTGTCTACCTTCTGATTGACACAGTCACCCCTATACGGCCACCTAATCGTGTGTGGTTGTGTTGTAAATCTGCAGACAATATAAACCAGCTCGTGGTGTTCACTTCTAAATTTAAGAAGTGGACCGTGAAGTGGTCATCCCACCTCTGTCAATATTATTGGAGGCCTGTTGACTTGACTCAGCAGGCCATTTCCCTTTTCACTGGTGGCTTTTGTGTGTTCTGTGTGTGTAGGTTACGGGTGTGTGTGTGTGTGTGGGGGGGGGGGGCATGAGTAGATAAATACTAAGGGGACCAAGGGAGGACACTCTATTGTTGAACCAAATGATAAGGTTCCGGGACAGTCACCTCCGGTTTATATAAAAGGTCGACCCAGTGGTAGTGAAGGATATGCTATCAGTCGAACACTTTGACCATATAAGGCGGAATAGACAAAAAAAAGACAGTTTTAAGCAATATACCTCCATTCCAAAACCCAGGCCTAGTGAATTGCATTTCCAACGTTAATACCTGGTCACGGGCCTGCCGCACTACCAAGAAAACCCCCGCACTTTTGAAATTGTGAATCGCCATTTAAATTGCTATATGTCAGTTTTTACGGCGTGGAAATGGGACCATTATTAAAGATTTTAAGTGGTAAAACACAAAAGACAAAAAAAAATCATTTTAGATTTTTTTTAAATTTCGTCCTCTGTACTTGAATTTTTTTTCATGGTATCCGCATCCCAAAGAATAAAAAAAAAAAAGCAGGCTGCACAGTTTTGGCAGAAACAGAGGTTAGAAGGACTGTACCACTTGAGTGTTGGGCAGTATTACAGATGTCAAGGACGTATAAGGACGTTACGTCCCGTTACAAAAGATGGACGTAACTGTTGCATGAAGGACTCGTGGTTAGGTAGCTTACATAAGTCGATATGAGTACATGTATCTTCAAATAACAATTACAGACCATGTGACCATATTGACAGTACTGGGAGTGTGTTCGTGTAGTATATTCCACCCGGTAAGCCAATATATTGCACAAAATTGCATTGAGTTACAGAAATCCAATGGTGAAGGTGGCTATATCCGATTTTCATGAAATTATAAACTTTACTTTAATGTGTTCTGAACGTTGTAATAGTTGTGCAGGGGATGGAGGAGAGACAAATATAGTATCCATGGGTGGTGAGAATTCGAAAAGGGACCCCATGGGGCCCAGCCATAGCTAGTAAGGCGCCCATACTCTCAACATCCACTCACCCGCTCCTATGTTAACAGCACAATTAAACATCGACATCGACGGACTGCTGTCTAACGTTTGATCTCGTCTAACTAAGCCATAGCATATTTTTCAATAGGAGGAATAAAAATTGTGCACGATTTTTATTCCCAACTTACCATAATATTTGGCAATAATATCGAGATTGGTGAATAGGAATGGAATAGTTAGAACGAAATTATGGTATTTGTGAACATCTTGGCTTATTTAAAAAAAAAAAGAAAAAAAAAGTTTGAGCCCCAATCGTGGGATGTAGATCTGTACTAACTTATCCAGAGGTCTTCACAACCAAGTCCTTTCATCCCCCCCCCCCCACACCTGGCTACTTCATGTCAGCTGGTCGTGCTTTAATTGGTTTTGATTTATTAATGAGCCTACAGTGCTTGACGTGTTTGAGGCCACGTATGGGAGAACTGAAACAGGGCACCCTTGTCCCCCATATCCTGCCCCTCTCATGTACTTGACTCAGTCCTTACCTAGTACTGTTCTACCCTTCTCACCACACCCACCACACACCGCAAACTCCATGTTATAAACCCCCTACAGACATAGCGTTTAATGCACTTACCGGTAGCTATGTTGTCGTCATGATGCCTGAATGCAGCCCTGGCCCTGCGCCCATACTCTATACGGATTCTATACTGACCATACAGCCTACATGGTTGATGCACCCCAGAAGGGTCGGCCTCAATATAAAGCCTTGAGAGAGAGGCATCATGCTGTGATTAAAGGGTTAAGTCCCATACACGTCCGTTGTTATGACCCTTAAGCAGTGTCATAGGTGCACAGAAGATAAATAGGCCAACTTATCATTATGTCGGCAAAGAACAGGAGCTAATCTTTGATTAGGGAGTGTTCATTTATTAATTACATAGGGAGGTGGTGAGATTTCGAGCGGAGGGTTGAAAACATTTTTACGCCCCCCTTCCAGAGCGCGTGGAGCGGTTTGCGCGCTCCCTCGCCCACCCCCCTTTGAACTACTGTAACGCACAGGCTTTTTTTGCTAAAAGGGGGCTACATTTTTTACGCCCCCCCCCCCCCCTCAAGACGGGTCAGAATTTTTTACGCCCCCCTCCCCTCAGGAGGGGTGTGACATTTTTACGCCCCCCACTGTAACTAAGGGGAAATAGTCTTCTAAAATTAGCTCCATATATATACAGTTGTATTACCCATGGCCCCACCGATAAACTCAAAGGGGGGAAGGCGGGGGGGGGGGTGTGAAAAAATGTGGCCATACATTCCCGCGGCTGACCATCCAGCCCCGCCCACCTCCCTGCTAAAGGACGAACGTACCAGAGGGGGGGGGGGGTGCTAGTACAAATACTGACATGAACGACCACCCCGCCCCACCCCTCACTACGACCAGATAGCCACACAGTGAGGGGGTGGGGGGTCCCTTCTTGTTCCCACTTTACAAATTTCTCCATTCCCCAGCCACCACTATGGTTGTGGACCACTAAAGTCGACACGGCGACATGGGTCCTTTTTGGCTTAGTGACATGCGACATGATGAATATATTAAAGAGATACTGACATGAGTCATGCATTATAGCCTTTTCTTAAAATCGACATGGTGACATGGACATTTCTTTAAATCGACAGGGCGACATGGCCATTTCTTAAAATCGACAGGGAAAATCGGGACCCCCCTCCCCCACACCCAGACCAATCCAGATCCCCACCACTGACAGCCCTTGAGACACCATGTAGGTCCCGTATGTTGCTGACAGCCCCCTGGAAGCCGTTTCACCGTATCATACGGAGGGTCCGTATGACGTTTTTTTTCCGTTTCAGTTCATTTTTGCGTTTCAGCTCAACATGTCCGCATCTTACGGAAAAAGATACGGCTGCCGTATGTACATACGGCGGGCCGTATGTACATACGGCAAAAATTGCGTTTCAGCTCAACATGCGGAGCACAAAAATTCCGCATCTTTGGCGTATTTAGTACAAGATATACGGAGGGGTAGGGGGGGGGGGTGCTATGTCAAATAATGCACATATACCCTGTTTTTTAGGGCCGTATGTGTCTTTTGTGTGCCGTATGTGGTATTTTTGCTCCGTATGTGTCATATCACTTCAGATTGTAATGGTGATAAAGAGATGGGGATGGTAGGGGCCGTGAGGAGATGGTAGGGGCCGTGAGAAAATGGTAGGGGCCGTGAGGAGATGGTAGGGGCCGTGAGGAGATGGTAGGGGCCGTGAGAAAATGGTAGGGGCCGTGAGGAGATGGTAGGAGCCACTACTACCATTTCGTCACCACTACAGCCAGCTCTGTACTCTGTTGTCTACCACCGTTTATACACAAGGAGTCTGTGGGCAAAGTTTCAGCTCTGTAGGGCCATTATTTACCGAGTTACAGAAGAAAAGACATTTTTGGGTATAATTTCGTTGAAAATCAATTTTTTTAATTTATCTTTTTTTAATTATAAAGGTAGAAGTTGGACTTTACTTATCTATTCATTAAAGCAATCCTAGAGCCATTTTTTTTACATATATATGTGCACTTTAAAAAGGGAGAAGGGAGGTGGGGGACTGTACTAGCTTACAGAAAAATGGTTTAGGTCCACATGACCTCCAACACATGGCTTGCGATCTCCATTACCTTATATATATATATATATGAGAGGAGTTGAGGCCAGCATGACTTAGCCTCTAGGTGGCAGCACCAACACAGCCCTGAATTTGCAGTCAGTGGCGATACTAATGCTGCACACACCGGTGTAAACAGGGACGTGGCAACGGGGGGCGGGGGACATGCCCCCCCCACTTTTGACCCCCCCCTAAAAGGTCAAACCAAAAATGTCTAGTAAAAAGGGGTCAAAAAGGGTTAAAATACCCCTCAGTCCCCCCTAATTTGAAACTGCTTGCCACGCCCCTGTGATGTACGATGGCCTGTTTGGTCAGTAAAATGTAAGTGTTGACTGGGTATCTGGAGCGGGCCACCCCTGTACCGCGGCGAGTTCATATCCATCCACACAGGTGCAAAACCTCTTGAGTGCTAACATTTCAACTACTACTACTTTTAAAGTGCTATATATATATATTTAATAAAATGACCCTAGAATTATTTTAACGGGTAAATAAGTTAAGTCCAACTTCTAGCTTCATGATAAAAAAATAAATAAAAAATTATATGGATTTTGGAGAAATTACATGAAAAAGAGTCTTTTCTTCCATAACTCGGTAAATAATGGCCCTACACAGCTGAAAATCTGCCTATAGACTGGTAGACAAAAGCTATCAGAGTACAGGGGTGCCTTTCCCGACCTTTCCTATCTCTTCTCCGACCTATCCTGTCTCTTCCCCGACCTCTCCTGTCCCCTTCCCAAACCTCTCCTGTCCCTCCCCTGTCTCTTCCCCCAACATATGGACCCTATATATATACCCTCCCCCAGCCTACCTCCGTATGTTGCTACATATTATGACGTCACAGAGGGAATTCCCTAGGGGTTTCCCGGAATGTAGACTGGTTTTTGCATATTTTTCTAAAAGGGACAGGTGACAATGTCCGTATCTTAAGAGGGCCGTATGTTGGATGCCGTATGTTGATATTTTGTAAAAAAAAGATACGGAGGGGTATGCGGAGGGTGAAAAGAAACGGAAAATTTGCTTTGGTGATATTTTGTCCGCATCTTGACCGCATCTTAAGGCCGTATGTTAGTTATAACATCAACATACGGTGAAACGCCTTCCTGGTGGGGTGTTTGGGGTACTGTGGACTTGGTATCCTGATAGTGGGACACTTATCACGGAGGTTATCTTGGACGGCCTTCTGCTAAGAGGCTCCTGGGTTTCGGGTATCTCAACGACTGCGCCCTTGTGGGATCCGCCAGTCATAAAGGCTATAACGGTAGAAGGGCTGTGTAGTATACTACACGTAGTATATAGCTCTTGGTCATGATGCAAGACTCACATGCATATATCTAAAGTTGTGTAGTGTTACATGATCGTGTTTTTTTTAATTTAGGGGGGGGGGGGGGGGGGGAGGGGATTTTGAGAAAATGTTGAGAAAGTACTATAGATACAGGCGAATAATGCACGTGTGGAATAATTTCACTAAAATTTGAAATAAATAAATACTTGATGCACTGTTGAAAGTTCAATAGTGTTGAAAGTTCAACCATAAGAGGGGATGGGATACAGAACGAAGTGATGTCTTGTACTTTTATTTTGATATTAAGTATACGTAAAGTGGCCTTGTTGGAACTAATATTCAACGCTTTAAAAGTAGTGATGCGTTTGTTACGTGCCTGGAGTTAAAGATGGACTATTAGTTATCAGTACATTTTGATGAATTTCCATTTCTAAGTTATTCATAATATTAATATCCACATTTTAGATATGTGAATTGTTTTGAATAATACCATGACATTAACGAAATTAATGGAAACCAATGTACAGCAACATTACAGTGACTAAGTTGTCCTCTGTCCTAGTACTTTGTACCAGTATATAGACAGTAGGAACATCGGGAATAACAGATTTGATAATAACATTATGTTATAACATGTTCAAGATTGTTTGATACCTTTCCACATGAATACAGGGGCCCTTGATAGGGGGGGGGTCCCTATGTCCCATGTCGATTTTAAGAAATGGCCATGTCGCCATATCGATTTTAAGATAAGGTCATGTCGCCATATCGATTTTAAAGAAAATACCAATGTCCCATGTCAGTATCTCATTTTTCCACCTGTCCCATGTCACTAAGCCTCAAAATGGTCCATTGTCGCCGTGTCGAATTTAAGGGTCCTAGGGGCCATAATACAACCATGCGTGAAAGGCGAATAACTGATATCCCATCTTTAACAGAGTGGCGTATGGTGAGTAGTAGAAGGAGGGGTGTTGGTAAGAGGAGACAGGGGGCGGTGAGAGGAGGGGGAGGGCGGCAAGTGGAGAGGGTCAAGGGGTGAAGAGGTTGTAGCTGTGATGTGGTAGTGGTGTGGGGGCTCATCTACAACTGTCTGTCAGTTAGGTGTACGGGAGTGTACGGGACAGGATACGTGAACACAGCACGTGGACACAGCACCTGTAGACTGTAGGTAGGTGGTCACATATGGAGCAGGCTCTAGTCTAGGGGTGTAGAAGCCCCCCCCCCCCCCTCAGGTCGGAAAGTCGCTGAAATTAAGGCACCCAGGTCACAAACTCGCTTATAAGACTGCACAAATGTATTGCCTTTTTCCCACAAAAGTCGCCAGGGCCCAGGTCGCCTGGAAAACAGCCCCCATCTGGAGCCACTAGTCCTGGTGGAATACATTTGTACTAGCAACGGTAGAGTAGAAGGATGCTCTAGAGATATGTTAGAAATCTCAATGCTGTAAAGAACTAAGTAGGTTTGTATTATGGGATACTTTGTGAGACTATCGCAGTCATGGACAGACACCTGGACACTGATTCTAAGCTATATCGTGTTTGTGGTTGCCACGGTGAACCACGCAAGAATGCTATTCCCCTGTCTCTGGCCTTGTGTTGCCGATCCTTAGTAATACTATAGCATACCTTTGGTAAAACCACAGGAATGGTCTGGAGATAAAACACAGATTTCAGTGTAATGTACTGTCATGTTTATTAAAGCGCCTTGGTGCTTGTCGATTTAGAGGCAAGATTATCCCCGGCACCTATACGAGACAGGCGCTTATTCAAGTACAGGTATTTCCTATACTGAGTAACCCCCTCCCCCCCCCCCCCACCACCACCACCTCCCACCACTCCCTACCTATCAATGTCAGGATACAATTACTGGTAC